>OY735202.1:61518115-61543115 GCA_963457665.1 Thysanoteuthis rhombus
TGAATAGTCCCAGTGATATTACATTGTACATGGGCAGCAAAAAAAAAAAAAACTCATCAAATTTTTAGATTGATCAAGTCATTTTGTTCGATTGAGGAAGAGTTTTTATTCGTAAGGACACTCGTGCAAAGTATCAGGGATGGAAATTTCCATAGTTTACTTCTATGCCCCATGGATATATTCGAACTCGTTTTCATCCAGTTTTTATGTTAATAGCTTTAGCAAACTAATGCAGCTCATGTTCTCTTAGTTGTAGATATCTATTTTTCATCAGCTTCCATTTCCTAAAAAACGTATTTCCTGTCTAGAGATTTTCACTCGGGAGAGAAAAAGAATTTCCCCTCAAGAATTTCCTATTCCTTTATTCTCAGGAGCAAAGGGAAAACGACTCAAGGAAGTTGACTCATGTTAATGGCCGAATATTATCAGAGTATGAAAATTTCAAAAGAATTATAGTAAAAGCAATTGTACCCTCAGGTCAAGAAAAGAATTTCATTATTCCTTCCACTGCATACGAAAGTAGATTTGATACTATTTTATATTGAAAGGCTTCCTTATTTGGGGGAAAAAAGGATGCTTGAAATCCATTTAGATAGCCACCATTTGCTTCCATTAAATTCACACCTTTGAATGCTGACTGCGTACATTTTTGAGCAAATAAGTATATCCAATCAAAAGAGATTTCTGATTGTATATCGACCATGACTTTCATATCAAGTACCGTATATCCAAACGACTTCAATCTTGACTTCGGAAAGTCCGATGCAAAGGCAAACATATCCGTCGAATAATAACGTTGTACAATGGCTAGTTGTCAAGTTATCTCAGTGCGTACCCATTTACGCAGGTTTGTCATATTGCAGTAAAGATAAGATAATTCAATCAAACCGCCTGGGGTAGAATCAATGGACAAACTCAGGGAGATACTCGAGTAACTTGAGAATGTAGGAGTCATGGATTCATCCTAACGTCATTGTGAGCTCAGTAAAATGGATCGAATTTCTAAATTATATTATGCAGGGGAGAGGCTACCAAATGTTACAATGTCTCTTGATCGTTGTGTATCTTCGTGAATAAGATGGGAAATACAAAAGTAGTAGTCATTGATCTCTTTTATTTGTTTACTCATATCTGCATGGAAGTCAATAAAACTGGTAGTGCTTATTATATATGAGGACAAATTAAATGCCAAGTTCTCTCTCTCTCTCTCTTTTTCTCTCTCTCTCTATATATGTATAGAAAGAGAGCGAGAGAGAGAAAGAGCGAAAGAGAGAGAGGGATTGAATATGAATGTTCGTTGCTGGTGAATTCGTTGAAGCTAATCACCAGAGTAATGGTCTAAAACTTTAGGGTACATTCTTTAAAGTTGTTCACGTGACTGGAAAAAAGTTTATAATCACAATTTGGTGTAAAAGCCAACATTGATAGTTTATTTCGGCGGATTTCCCGACAACGATCTTGTATAAGATGTACAAAAAATCCCCCAAAACCGTAAATGTCTCTGATTTGAAGGATATGAACAAGATTTTGATCATGGCAAATGCTCCCCATCAAAATACTTCTTGTTATCCATTTCTCGGAGTATTCAACCCCCTCTATTTGCAATGGCAACATGCAAAAATGCGAACATTGATAAGAATATATCGATGAAGAGATCGAAAAAGTTAAAAGTTAAAGTTCAAATTAAAGCCATCTTTAAAATTTCATATTTTCAGACTATACTTTGAATGTGAATGATAATACCTAAAAACCATAAATGAGAGACATTTCTGAAATCAATTATATCAACACGAGTTGTAACCACTGTGGAAATTCATTGAAAAAAAGATCCCCAATAAAATACAATTTAAGCTAATATTCAAATCTTCAACAACATAGAATTCATCTGTTTTCCAATATAAATATACTAAAGTCTTGAAGGAGGTTGGAAAATTATCTGGTCATAATGCCATTCGACCTAAAAGTGAACAACAATATAGAAAAATATTTCTTCATCTAATAGAAAAGCACTCTTTCTAAGAAGCCCACCGTTTAAAATATTTGAGAAAAAACAAACTGAAAATTAGTAATAGTTTTGCAGGTTATTCCTATTGGTTCATAACAAATCATAGCAAAAGAGTAGTAAAAAACTACTAGTGGAGAAACTATTATCAATCAGATTGTAATTATACGAAGAGATATAGATGAACCTTGCAAAAAATGTCCCAGATTGAGTATCATATATCAGGCTGGAATATCAATACCTTGAACCCTTTGAACTGAGATTATCCAACCATTTATCATCATTTGAAAACAACAAATATAAAAAAAAAGTACATCACTGTCAACCTATTACTTGAACAGATAATCAAGTAATACCTACAGTAAAAAAGAAGATATTTAAACCTTCACACGTATACAAGAACAGTTAGAACCCGTATTGACTATGCATGAGTAAGAAATTTGGAAAAAAACAAGACAAAAAAAAAAATCACTGAACATACGGACACATAATTTACCAACCATAACTATCTTAAAACCCTCCTTATTATTACAGATTTTGTTGCAGATTTCTATTAGCATTACTATTAAATACCCTAAGTCACTCAAAAATGACCAGATCATAATCATTTTAGATATATGGACTCAAATAAAATCTAAAACGTGGGAACAAATGAAGCTACCTGGAGTGAAAGTGAACCCTTATTTACAAGGATCAGATAAAAATCAAGACATGATACTCTCTGAGAGGGTAGAAACAACAAAGAGCTGATCATGTAACAACGCCCCTGATGGAAAAAGTGCATGCAACATCCCATGTTAATTTATAACTATCGGACAGTAATTTATCTCCTCTATATGAAACAAAAGGATCAATGACTGAACAAATAAACATAAAAGAAAAAAACATATTGAGAGAAAATTGGGATGGATTTCCATCAAGAAAGATTGCACTACAATAACATTTTATAAATGAATCTGAAAAAATAACTTCATTTATATATATATATATATATACATATATATATATATATATATATATATATATATATATATATATATATATATATATATATATATAGATAGATAGATAGATAGATAGATAGATAGATATATATAGATATATATATATATATACACGTGTGTGCGTGTGTATGTGTGTGTGTGTGTGTGTGCGTGTGTGATCAAACCGGGAGAATGCGAATTCCAGTGAATCTCAATTGCATTTTTTTACTGGAAAGCTTTCATTTTTGTTTTTTTATTATGAATTTATCTAATTTTATCTATGAACTTATAAATTTTAATACACTTCAATACATTTTTTTTATCATACACGAATGAACTTTCGTGTATACATATATACCCTTATACTTACATATATAAAATTCACAGTTTCAGCAAGTGTTAACATTCAGTGCGTATGATGGAATCATTCATATATCAGTGGTTTAGCCCGTTGTATCTTGCCCTCTGCGCATTCCTCGAAAACAAACTCATCCAACCAAGATGAAAATGTGCCTTCAGTCATGAGATGATGTTTTCAGAAATTTGACTAGAAAATTGAATGAATTCGGGAAAGGGGAAATAAACCCTCTCCATCATTTTCAACTTCAATGAACACAAATACGACTGGGGCTTTGAGAAAAGTTCATAAAATGTCATCAACGCAAGCGTTTCTATAGTTTACACCTGATATTTCTCAACAGTTTTTCCTCTCTCTCGGAACTTTTTCCTTGAGGAGATTTATTCCATTCTCCCTTACGCTTGAAAATTTCATCTTGAAAATTTATTTGATCTGTCGTCTGTTTGTAATCCTATCATGTTTAATGTATTTTAATTTTATGTATATTCTGCCCTTCGCTAGATTCTTTTCTAACGATCCTTCTTTTTCTATCAATTAGCAATCCTTGTCATCTGTGGGAATCTTAACTTCATTGTTTGCATCTTTTAACACATGATCAGTTCCTATTTTGCTGCCAGTAATTTCCCTCCTCGTTGTTGTTACTTTTTTTCAATTTCATTTACTTTACCCTTCCTGCCCCTCTCATTATTCTGTGTTCTTTTATGCTCTTCCTAATTTTATTACTTTCGTTGGTGTTCGTTCTCTCACTACTGCTATTGCTCCTAGACCTTTTTTCATAGTTTCTTTTGCTTCCTTTCAATAATTTTCGGTTCCCTCTCGCTACCCCTTTCTTCTTTTAATCATCCTTTGAATCACTAATCCATCAGAAGTTGATGAGGATTTTTCCCCCTTTAGTTCGCATTTCATTCCTGTGATAACCAACTGTTTTTTTCCCTTTCATTTCATAAATAAAAGGCATATGGGTGTCTACTAATGGAATATGTGCTTCAAATTGACCACTGCATCTCTCTTGGATAGACGATTCTCTATGAACCCCTCAAAGGAAAATAAATCGAGCGGAAAATCACTACTTTGAATGAACTTATTTCTGTTCTTGAAGAACAAACAAATCTCATTGGTTTCGAAGAAGAAAGATCAACAACGAATTTTTTCTATTGGTGTTTTTGTTTTCCCTTTTGTCATTTGGAACACACGATCCATTCGGAATCACCGTGACCTCTTTTCCTCCTTTTCTTTGACATTATCATTTTTTTTCTTTTTTCCAATGTATTTTTCTAATTTGGTTCTTTCGACATACTCATTTACTTTTTGTCCATCCGTCTCGATGATCTGCTTTATCTTCCTCTCTCTTTTTTAAAATCCCATTTTCTCTCTTTCTGATTTTTTGCTGTCTGATGAGGGTCACTTTTCCTTACAACTCCCCATCCCCTATATTTGGTCCCCTTCCTCTTCGTCTCATTTTTTGTTATTACTTATAGAAACTGTTAATTAAAACTGTAACTGGGAGTATTAACGGATTTCTCCGGTCGACAATTTGGCCTGTTGGGTAGGTTAGAAGTCGGGCTGGCTTGTATCATGTAACCAGGTCGCACCGGTCCAAATGAAAATCTGAAAATTTAAAGTATCATTCTTTATCATGTTTACACACTGTTCTTTTTTTCAAACAATCAATCCCTTAGTTTGTGAAAGATTGCTTTTCGAGGATTCAGACTTTCCAAAATGGGGGCAAAATGAGATACGTATTCCTTGATCATCCCCAAGCATCTAAAAGATGATGATCTTCCCATGATTTCTACTGAGTGACCTACTGAACTTGTTATATCCCAGTGAAGTTTATCAGCTATTTTAAACTCGGTAGATTACTAGTGACAATGTCCCACTCAGGGTCATAGGATAAGGCACTGATTGATTTCAATCATTATGTTTTAAAATCGATTTAGTTCAATTTTTCTAATTTAATCGGAACTTGATGAGAAAAAGTATTCAGATGCTTCCCAGTATAATTGTATACACAAGGTCACACGAACTGGCAAAAATAGCGTCTTTCCTGAAAATAATACCATTAATCATTTGATATGTTTTCTAATATGGCAACATCGTTCCGAAATATATGCATTAGCCTCCAAACACGTCGAACTTTTATTTGTTCAACATTACTTTATCACTCGACATTAGCCTTTATCTTCTCATATAAGTGTTGCACTTGTATTTATTTGTTTGAGTTGGTACATGTGAGTGTATGCAGATCAGTGTATGCTTGTGTATGTGTGCATGTGCGTATGTGCGTCCGTGTGCATGTTTGGTTGTGTGCAAGAGAGAAAAATCAACGATTATATATGTCTGTTTTTATTTGCCGAATGTAATATCTAACAAGTGAACCTTCCGTGCTCAAACTCTCTTCGTGACGAACGCAACACTGACAGGACGTCTGCTTTCAACTAATGGAAGTTTTCTCTTTTTTCAAATTGTGATTTGAAATGAAATAAGCTTCAATAATTCTACAGGATAAAAAAAAATGTGTCACATTGACAAAAAATTTAGACAGTGCCATATATATATATATATATATATATATATATATATATATATATATATATGTGTGTGTGTGTGTGTGTGTGTGAGTGTATGTGTGTGAGTGTGTGTGTGCGTACGTACGTGGATCCGTCTCTATGGGTATTTTAGGTAAATATTGATATAAAAAATGAAATATTGAGCATTTCGTTATCGAAGTAAGATGTTTTTACTTTAATTATCCTCAAGTCAGATATCACAAATTTGCTCACAAAATAGATTATAACATGGAATTCACATAAAAATACAAAAAAAAAAAACAAAGAACAAAGCAAGATGTGATATGCGCTAAACATAATACTTTTTTGAACACATTTTTGAGGGCAATAATCTCTTTATAGCGCATGGCAATCTCACTAGATCGTGCGAAATCTGACTTTTATATTCTACTTTCGAGATCCTCAACATTAATTTTTTTTTGCCATTTTATGTTTGCTTTTGGAAATAGCTTGCCTCCCTGTCAGTGGGGAGTCCTTTTAAAACATCCAATCAAACCAAGATGGGTCTTTTACAAGATGATTCATCCATACGAAGAGTATCACTCAAGTGTAATTGAATGAGCACATAATCTATTTAATCCCTTGAATGCAGTAACCAATGTGTATTTTGAGATGAGGATCAAAGTTTTTCAGATACAATAACATATCTCTTATGAAACTCTTATGAAATCTCTTATTGAAATCCCTGTAAAAAAACTTGCATTCAAAACATGTTTTCTAGTTTACCAATATGAGCCTGAAACATTTCCCATAAAACTGAGCATTCAAAACTGCAAAACATGTCTCTATGTAGTATTGGTAACATGAACAAAGTGTTTCTCTTTTGTTATATATTCCTTTTGTTTTGAAAAGACAAAACAAAGATCCTCGGAGATTTTTTTTCGGTGTCAAGAAATATATGACAAACAACAAATGTATATATATATATATATGTACACACACACACACACACACACACACACACACACACATATATTTATATATATATATATATATATTATGTGTGTGTGTGTGTGTGGTTGTGTGTGTGTGTTGTATATGTGTCTGTGTGTGTGCATGTGTACATATATTTAAATATATATATAAATATATATATATATATATATATATATATATATATATATTATTTGTGAGTTATTAAAAAGTGAATATATCATTTAACAGAATGGTTATGGGTTCTGTTATAACATTTCGAAACTATATACTTGGACTGAACTCCAAATATTACGCTGAGAATTTATTTGTCTAAGCAAAAGGCTAAATATCATTCCAAATATAGTTTAACTGTGATTCAACGCAATTTATAACCACAATCGCACTGTTCCTCTTTCACACACACAACTACAAACACATGTATGTACAAAAGGAATGAACATTCATTTTTTTCATGTTGAGAATCATTCAATGACTGTCAAAAAAGTACAATCAGGCAGACTTCACGTGTGCATGTTTGTCTAAAAAACGTTCAAATTCAAATATACAAATATTGATTAAACGTATTTTATGATTCACTTCTTAAGGTATATGTAGATTTGGTGCAACATTATGTGGCCCTTTTTTGCGCCAACATGTCCAATCATACCAGGCTGAATAGTGGCTGAGCACTAACCAAAGTCAAACTGTCAAACATATCGGCTACTAAAAGATATCAAATAAGCATTTTATCACCATTCGATTGAAAAGTCTTTAATTGAAAAACAATTATTCACACTTTTTGAAGGTTGAAAACTGATTGGCACTGATGTAGTTAAAAGACTGTGACCCATTTGTTTAAGATTTTTATCATTTGTGACGGATGTAGCTGTCTTCAGTTCTGTGTGAATTATTTTTAATCAACATAGACTAACCATGAAGTGTTCAGCTCATTTTGTGTTATTTAGGGTTATCTACTGATTTTTGTGCATTTTAGCGCTATATTTATCGCACAGCTTTGCCAAATTTGGTTGCAGATTGGCAAAGCACATGAGAAGTGTTGGCTACCTCATTTTCCATATTCTCCCATCATAGTATTGGAAGTATATTACAGTTAATCTAAATAAACAAATGTCGGGCGGGAAGTATATAATTTTTCTGCATATGGGCAAAGCTTAATTAGGAATAATTCAAAGCAACTTTACTAATCCAAGTCAAAGTATGAATTAACTTTGTCCCCAACAGTACCTAGAACAAAAACATTTTTCGACTTATTTGAAGAGCTGAACACTTCATGGTTAGTCTATATAGGGACCTTACACCTAACAGATATATGAAAAAAATATGTCCATAGCGTGATTCGGAATACAAATATATATATATATATATATACATATATATATATATATATATATATATATATATATATATATATATATATATATATATATATATATATATATATATATATATATATATATTGCATTTTATCAGTATGATAGCAGTTACAGTTCGAATGAATATCTTATTGGCAAGAAATAAAATGAAATGAAACAATCATTGTGATCCTCCATTTTTTCGTTGGTGGATTTTATGTGTTGAAACCCTGAACTTTATCCTAATTTCGATTCTAATTTCACCTAAATTCACTCCATTAGACCTCCAGAATATTTAGAATTTTTTGTCTCGGGAAAAACAATGATAGTTCAATTAAGAATGTAAGTATAATGATACACTAAACTAGATCTAAAATGTCCGTCATTTAAGGGAATGGCTGACGGCGATGGAGTTCCGACGACCGCAAGCGTAAAAACACTGCAAACGTACGATGCTGAAAAAAGGAGAAAATTGGTAAGTTATTCAAAATAAACTTGTCTGTTTCTTGGGAATAGATAACGAGCGTTAAATAACTTGCAAGTCAGTCGTTTTTCTCATTCAATTTGCTAATTACTCATATTGTACAGTTTCTCCTCGTTTAATAATATTCTCCAAATTCTGGTATGGAAAATTAGTACAAAACAAAAACACTATTCCCCATTTCGAGTAATATTTGAAAGCCAACAGAATGATCGAATATATAATTCCCTTTGGGCACCAATCATATACAATAAGTATTTCTGTACATTCTCCCATTTCCCCGATTAGTAGTACTTCCGCTATTCCAAAGAACAAATATAATTGAATTCAAAACAATCTGATTTTGTTCGGTTTCTATAAAATACTCCCTTTCCTATTTCTTTTAATTATCATATTTATTTACACATTCCCTGTTTCGTTTTGGCAATTTATCATCGTAACTTATTTTATAAATTGTACTCACAACAAAGTCTTGACGGAGTCCTTTGGATTCACAACTGGAATTGCACGCAAAAGTGAGAGGATACAATAATAAACCTTACAGGGAGCATTGATGTTGAAATGGTTAGACATATGGCAATTATTGCATTTAGGCGAAATGATGTTACTAAATCGATGTCATCTGTTAATCCCTGGCTGTAACATGTCATGGATTCAATTTCATAATAGTCAAAAAATATGTAATGGAGTTTGACCAAGCATCAACCAGCTGCATATATATATATATATATATATATATATATATATATATATATATATATATATATATATATGTGTGTGTGTGTGTGTGTGTGTGTGTGTATACATATGTGTGTGTGTGTGTGTGTGTGTGTGTGTGTGTGTGTGTGTGTGTGTGTGTGTGTGTGTTAAGGTTTAAATCTCCGAGTAAAAGAAAAGCATTTTATAAGACACTTATGATTGGATTTGAATGGAAACCATTGAAATTCAAGTTACGCTTTGAAGATGGCATACAAAAATAATGGCTGTATTTTAAAGTTGTTAAAATGATGAAATTAAGATTAAACATACATGAATCCTGATCCTTCCTATACTTCTTGCACACGATTGAGTAAACTTTCGAGCCATGCAAATTTTTTTTAGTTGCGTGGAACATGTTTTACGATGATGGTCTATTAACAACATAAGTCTAATCGTAGTGTAAATCTCTGTAGTTTTCACAGAATTGTATCCTATTTGATCTATCAATAAGAATGGCAAAGGCTGTAAGTTAAAAAATTGAAAGGCATAAAAATATCCATAAAAAATGATCAACTCAGCGAGAAATTTATCATATAATCCACACTCCTTTATATTCTTCTGTGAGTACAGTTTGAAATGTAAAGTTCAGCATTATTGTAGCTCAACAAAAGGCTGTGATGACTAGTAACTATATCAATATGTTTCCTGATTTCGGTTTCAGTTTATCTTTTCTATCATGCCAATGATTACCTGAATATATGTATGAAGCATCAATGTATTTTCCAGAATGAATTCAGATTATAGCCTCTAAATAAAATAATTTTGCATGAAGCAGACCCTGGAGGATAACGCAAAACTTTATGAAACATATTCGAACGATAAACACTTTTTGGCATGATAAAGATACAAAATTTTGTGTGTGGACTTTCCATGACTAAGCTCAGCAGAGCTTTGTTTTTTCGATATAATGACGGTGTGAAAAATGATCATATATTAACGGGAAAACCGAGCACTTTTTGCACTTACAAATTTTAATATATTGACCCAAATCAAACCAAAATTTGAGAAAGTTTTCAAAATCACAAATCATCCTATTTTTAGTGGATCTCTGTCAGTCAATTATTGAAAAACGACGCCGTTAATTTTTTATTCAATTATTCCATATACGACTACACCAAAAATATGTCCCTATATAAATGAGTCTCATTGATCTTAAACTCTATACCAATTCATATAACTGCAGAAACATCAAATTTTTCATATCTTGATTTTTTTGTAAAATTAGTATATATATATATATATATATATATATATATATACTACTGAATTTATGCATGTTTGTATTGGTGTGTGTATGTGTTCATGCATGTGCTAAGGCACATTGGACGGGTCTTAGTAGTTACTTTTGTTGCTATGTATTTACGATTAATTTATCGTCTTAAGTGGTGTGCATTTGTATTTTGGACCAATACAGTTCACACTGAACAGATTGTTCTGCGTTCATAAAAGAGCCTAACATATTCCCTTAATTTACATATGAAATCAACTTTTTCTCTATACTTGTTTCCTATGGAAACTTTGATTTTTGCTTCACTGTCTTCCATTTATTTTTCAACTTGTATTTCGGATGTCCTCTGACATAGAGACTAATTTCACACATGAGTACTTGGAAAGAATTTCACAATTCTCGTATGCAATTGATGGGTGGTCCCTCATCCATCGGTGGTTCTTGTATTGGTTGAATTGGGTTCTGTTATACATTAATGTACTGACTTTGATGTTATCATTTATGCTGTTACACTCATAAATTTTGGGCTATTGTAATTTTTCAGCTCTCTTATATCCGATAACATTTGGTATATTTTAAACTTAACGAATGAGTTTAAATTGATCTGATGCCACTGTTTATTCCACGGGGGATCTATCATTAATCAATTTTTCTTCAAATTTATTTACGCATATATACATGTATATATTTTTGTATATCTATGTATTTATCCTAATATATCAAATATATCCTAATATTTCTTGCCACAGATACTAGCATCTGTTTGAAAATATGTTTGTATAGTCCATGTGCTTTTTGTTTTGTATACAACAATTTTGCAGTATCCAAAGGGAAAGGTTAGTCTGGCTCTTGACTGCGTAAGAGATGTACAGAGAGTGAATACGCTGTATCTTCTGACTCCCTAGAAGTGAAAAGATTTTTTCAATAGTGAATAACATCGGAAAGCAAACATTCTAAAAGAATTTCAAACGATATGGAAGGATTTTATTCCCCCCTCTACAGACTTAACACTTAGTTAACCTCACCATGCACCATTCAACCAAACCTCAGATTACTAAATACATAGTATTGAGCACTTTTGGGGGGCTTCAAACTGTAAAAACTTTTCTTATATAAAGTAATGGTAACAGCCAAATCATTGTACTTCATTTCAGCTAAAAAAAAACGTTTTTTTTTCCTTATGATAGTTCTATACTCATGGGTAGCTTACAAAAAAATGGATTAGGAATAGTTAAAAACTATGAAGGAAAAAGAGAATGAGAACTGGAGAGAAATTTTGTGACATGTAAAACAAGTATGGGAAATAAGTACAAAGATGTAAAATTGACGAATCAAAGAACCGGAATAATGGAAAATATTTAGGGAAAGAGAAAGTTGAGGAAAAATGACAATAAAATAAGCAGCAGAAGCACAAGAAGAAGAAGAAGAAAAAGAAGAACAAGAACAAGAACAAGAACAAGAACAAGAACAAGAAAGAGAAGAAGAAGAAAAAGAAGAGGAAGAAAAAATTGAAGATGAAGAAGAAAGAGACTATGAGGAAGAAGAAAACTTGATTTGAATGACCTGATAAAAATGTGAATCAACGATTGGGGGAAAAGTGGGCGAAAGTATGACATTCTTTCAATTTATATTTGCAAACAGATCGCTACACCCTTCATGCAAATTCTTGATTTGTTTAAACACTCTGAGGTGCCAGAAAGTGGTTGTTAGATATAACACTTTGGCCACGAGAGACATGAGCAAGGGAAAGTCTCGGTTACTCAAGTCCCGTAGGCTATCGGAAAATGCGTAACACAGAAAATGAGATAGAGCAGACGACATATTTCTGAAGTTAGTGAACAAGTTCAACAGAATGGGTGGAAGTTGTTGAATGAGCGTAAGGTGAAGAGGTAAAAAAAGCTCACAAGAAGACGAATCTACTGGGGAAAAATATAAAAAGATCAGAAAGTTAAAAAACACATAACGTAATTACCATATTTCACGCCGTATAGAGTGTCTCCAGGAAATTACGCATTGTGAATTTTAAATCACAATCTGTGGAAAAAGCAAAATATTTAAATTTTTTTAGCGTTACACTCAAGGCACACAGGGGGAAAACATAAAGGTGTCATTTCAAATTCACTTATTTACATTATTTGTTCAGCCAAAGCCTAACTTAATCTATCGAACATGCTTCGGTCAGAATCACACTATTTGAAAATATATATATATATATATATATATATATATATATATATATATATATATATATATATATATATATATATATATATATGTCTCTGTGTGTGTGTGTGAGTGTGTGTGTGAGTGTTCTAATGCATGTGTGTGCACTACGTCAGCAGCTAGGAAAGGAAGGAAGGATGGCCTGACTCATGCTGGGATTCAAGATTAAAGCATTATTTTCTACTTCAGCCGACTGGAACTAAATTGATCGACTCCGATTGAAGACTAAACAACAATCTTTCATTTGAAGGCATACAGAGAGAGAGAGAGAGAGAGAGAGACAGACAGACAGACAGACAGACAGACAGACAGACAGACTGACAGATAGAGAAAAAGAAATGGAGTTCCCCTACCGCACCCCTACTCCTATGACCAACCATTGGCCCCTAACTTGTAGGCAAATCTCATGTTCCTATTGGTATATTCTTTATTGAATTGACTCATACTTTTTTTTTATTTTCATTTTATTTTTCATGTCCTTTCTGTGAATGACTGTCTATCAAGGCAGGCTCACGGAGACAATACTCTTACATACTCTGTTGTTCATACATACCTATAAAAAAGTATTTCACGACAATCAATAGGGATATTCAAAAAGAAAATCAAAGTCTTATGTTTCAAAGGCCCTGATTTCGTAAAATTCGTATCGATGAGAAAAAAATATACATAGCAACTAATCAGTTTTTGTGATTGAACAATTTTATGTATCTACATATAAAAATACAATCGACATTTGTTCAATGAAATTAATCAAGAGGACAATCACGCAATACCATCGATGGGCATATCAGCATTGAGAATTTTGATGTTACCAATATCCATAATTCCGATGACAAAAATGATTAAAATGATGAATCGTAGATCAATGATTGCTTTATATATTGAAAAGAAAAAGAGAAACACTGACATCAAGAATGTGGAATTCAAAAATGGTGAGGTGTTAGATAGAATTTTATTAAATAAAGTGGTGTTCTTTACCTCTGGGAATATTGCTGATCTCAATCATGACAAACGAATATTCACACATGAAAACACAGACACACACACAGACACACACACACACACACACGCGGACACACACCTACAGACACACACAAACACACATATCACACACACACACACACACACACATATATATATATATAAATATATATATATATATATATATATCTTAAAGGATTCATAGATATAAATATAACGTGTTTATCATCTGAATTATGTCAAAGTCATTTCAGATAATGTGCTAATTTTGATTTTCATGTTATGGAATTGAATTCGAAGAAAAATAGTTGAATAACAAAAAAAAAACGACTACTCAAGGCTCATGATCAAGAAAAACTATTCGATAAGAGCAAGAACAGATGGAGAGAATGAAAAATCGTATCAAAAAACAAGATGGAAAAGCTGAAGAAAGAGATATCAAGTAGAAAAAATGCAGAGGTGGAGGAAAAAGACTGACGATTATGTACAGGAAAGAAAACATATTCAATTGTTTGAAAAGGAGAAAAGGAAGGGAAAAGGGTTACAGTGTGATGAAAGAATAAGAAAGATACTCGTGAAAAACTAGAAGCTAAGAAGATGTTGATGATATGGCAAAGATAGAGCAGAAAATTAGCTAATCAGGTCATGCAAAGTCCAATTTACTTCTAAATGAGAATCCCCTGATGGAACACAACTTGTCAATTCGGACGATTGAATCAGTTATGAAATTAAAAAGTGGTGAGAATACTGGTCAACTGTGGAATGTAGGCGAGGACTATCTGGTAATGTGTAGATTTGTTCAATTTGTGAAGCGAAAATTTATTTTTCCCACTTCTAAATAATGATATTATCTCAGCCACTCTCTCAATTTCATACGCCACGACATACATCAGAGTATCGATCATCTCAACGATATATCTTTGTGCATACCCCACCTCAGTCTTTATTATTATTAATATTATTATTATTATCATTATTATCATTATTGTTTTTATTATCATTATTATCATTATTATGATTACTGCTGCAGCTGCTGTTGCTGCAACTACTACTACTACTACTACTACTACTACTACTACTACTACTACAACCATTACTACTACGATATTTTCATTCAACATACACAGTTGTTGTCGCTGGCTGACATAATCTCCTCAAATCTCAAACTTTCCTCATAAAATTTCAAAAGTCCTCTGCAGTGCATCGATTTGCAGTTTCACACCAATCGTCTACCGGTTGTCCCGTAAGCTGACTGATACTGGCCCCCCTCAAGTATCAAACTATCAATATTGTCCTCACTGTAGATGTGGTTTATACCATGTCAACTATGCCTTTCTCAAACTGGCTGACGAATAGCGTCTTCAACATGATTCCGAGTGCATGCATTATTATTGCTACTACTGTGAATCTCATGCTCCAGTATCATCTGTGTGTCTTGGAGGGAAGGACAGAGGAGGTCCTATAAATAGTTTACGCTTACAATGAAAGATTGACGGGAAAAAGAATGTCGAGCAGCACATACCCCCTCAATTAAAAAATAGTCCACTTACTTTCTCCTGCCATACTCTTTACAAATTTGCTTTTATTGAGCCCTCTATTACTTGTTCCATGGAGAAAAAACATCAGATGATTTTTACCTTTAGATTTATAGCCATGGATGTTACAGCTGTCATTAAATCCTTCTGGTAATATTATCAAGATACAAAGCCACAGTTGAGTGGTGATAGTGATATATATCATATTGAGTGTTTGACTTTTTGTTTCTAAAAGATATTCAGGGATAATCATGTAAAATCACAAAATACCATGACTTGTGCTGCTAGAAAGAGACATGTTGAATGAATCGAATTCGTACCCGTATTTTACCGTACTATAGCAACATACAGCGTATCTCCAACGAATCAAAGCTTCAAATGTATTTTTTGTCGTTTTGTATTTATTTGAAATATAGTCAATGCAATTTTTATTTTTTAAGATAAAGGTATTTTTTTGGATCGAGTATGCAGTCAGTGTTAGTCAAACAACAATTGCTTGCAGACCAAATATAATGAGTTAGACTCAAACACCCACATGGAGAGCAATCTATACATCATCTGTATTTTATTATCGAGATTAAAATTATTCTCCCCATTCGACATCATGGCACACATTTCCCTTCCAATCATTTTTTTTTAGAGTTCCTTCACAAAACTTCTGCAAGCCAAAAAATGAAATATCAGTTACCATTGCTTTATTTCGGAAAATCTTTAGCCATTGCCAGTACGAAGAAAAAAGGAGATTGTTGTATATTTTGCTTACTTATTGTGTGTTTGCCTATGGGAAAACATGTGATTTCAAAAAGACGTGCACTAATCCTACAACATATTGCTGCAAAATTAATTGCGGTCTCTATTTTCAGTCATTTTAGTAAAAGAAAATGATGTAAAGCAAACTTAAAAAGAAAAAAAAACTTTCAAGTTCCTCATTGGATTCCATCGACTGTTTTAATTCTGAGAGCGACATATATCTTTTACAGCATCAATAAATTTAACGAGACGATATCCAATGATGCATAAAGTTTGTCTGTGGTTAAGAATATATACATTTTTTCCCGTTTGGATTTATTTTGGAATGAACAGCTACAATCTATTGAAATTCTCATCAATCAAAACAGTAATTACATTAAATCAATTTTTCAGAGACTAGTGCTCTATTTATACATTAGATAATTTATACAAAGGGATAGAGAAAACAAGATATTGTACATTAATTTAATCAGTAAGAAAAAAAGAAAAAATGAAAAAAAAGTAGCACAAATATAGCACAAATATAGAGATCGGAATCTGGGGTGAAAGAAATGAAAAGAGATACAAATAATAATCGCAAAAGAGTGAGGAAACCACTGAATAAACTTGGAAAGCAGCTAAAAAGAGCAACAAAGAAGTTGAAGGTAGAAGAAAATGAATGAGTAAATAAAAAAATACATCTTCAACTGAAAGAAAATAGACCTGAGTAAGAAAACAGCGATTTTGTGAACGACCACGAGAAATCCATTGCAAGGAAGGAAAGGAGCAACACTGGGAGAACCGAAGATGGGATAAGATGAGAAAAGACGAAGATTAAAAAATACTTTTTGGAAGAGAGAGAGAGAGAGAGAGATGAAAAGGAATTCGTGAAGACAAAAAAGTAAAAAATCTCATATTATTACGACTGAAGTTTCTCAAACTGGGGATTGGAACCCTTGACGGGGTTGTGGGAATCAATTGATTTTTGCAGGGATACGGTGGTGTCACCAGGGTTGTTTATCATCTTTGTACGGATAAATACTCCTATCAGAGCTTAATATGGAATACTTATCAAATTATTCGATGAACACAAAAAGCGTTTCTGTAAAAAAATAGTACTTTTCCATGATATTTGATTTTTAATTCATAATTTGTCGTGTGAATGAACGAAAGTAGATTTATTTTCTGTATTTTGAATTTGATCAATTACACGTCCCTTACCTTAGTTCGGGGGTCCGTTGCGAAATATTTTCCTGCCCGGGGACTTTACTCCCTGATTAAAATTTTGGACTGGAAACTTGATTTGTAATCATCATACAACTGTCTGGAAACATGTTCAATTTTTTTTAATTGGTATATATATATATATATATATATATATATATATATATATATATATATATATATATATATATATATATATATATATATATATATATATATATATATATATATATATATTCATATACACACACACATATATATGTATGTATTCTGCGATAATCAGTGTTGCTCTTGTAGTTATTATGGTAATCAGATTTCTGTTGCAGATAATATGGCTGAAATGGGAGCAGTGATCGTTTCTGCAGCAGAAAGGAGAAAGTTTGATTGTGACACGGAGCTCTAACGTTGCAGTGCAGACCGATTAATTGAATGGAAAAGCTGAGCAACACTACTACTTGTTAGACATTAAGTCAGAACATGAAGAAAACAAAACAACTTACATTTATTCAATGCATACAGAAAAAAAAAATCCAGTAAATTTTCAATACATACCTACTGCAATATAACAGAAATGATATTTTGGAACAAAAGACAGCTGATCGGTAACAATATCAGGTGACGGTTAAGCAAATGTTTATCCTTGCATTCACAAAAATGGTATCAAAAACGCTTCCAAATGTACCTAATGACGGACTCCTTAATCAAAGATGATTGTCAGGTGAAGCAATGTTTAATCTTTTTTTTCTCGTTTAGTTTTCTTTCTAATTTTCAATATAATGTTGTTGTATCATGGTTGTCTATATTGTTTGGAAATGAGCAAAGCATTAGTTTTGAATGGTGTGTGTGCTGCAAACGACTTTGCAATCTGAAATGAACAACTGACAGAGTAACACATCAGGAAAAAAATGTCTAATAAAGCGTGCACCAAGATAAAACTTTGAGTTGGCAAATTACATCAAGGCCACGCATTCGATTTTCAAATAATCGAAATCTTTTTTTTTACTTTTCAATAAACTTTATACATGTATTCAAATTCGAGATACAAAAATCTGACTCGAATTGACTGTAATTGTTAGGTGTGTATATAAATGTGAACTTGTATACATAAAAAAAACCCCGATAGTAAAATAAAAAATGGTGAAAAAAGATCATGAACATGATCGTCTCTGTCAAAATCAGAGGGAGAATTCATTGGAAGTGTGAGAACCAGATATAAATATAACCTGCAGGAAAAAGAGAAAAAGGTGCATGCATTTATTTCAAGCATCCAAATAAGTCATGATCAGGGATTTCTGAAGGATCTAGTCAAAACTATAATGTACTAATTATTGTTCCAATCGACTGGATTTCCAACCATGGAGAAGTAATGTGCATGTGGGCAGGGCAATCATTTCTGCAGGTGATTTGTATCAAAACCCAACATCCGTAATGACTAGCCCTACAGATATCAGCCCACATCCAGATTTTCATATGAACAACAGGTTGATGCTCCAATCCCATTTATTGACCTTGAATTCACCGACCCTTTTTTTCCCCAAGAAAACACCTTTTCAATATCTGGATCATCAAAATTACGGTGTTGATAAAATTACCTTTGGTTTTGGATTTATATATTGCGAGGATATCTGAAGCTGTGCACGTTGTACAAAGTTGTAACACTGTATTGGATTTGCCTATCGATTCAAGGCATAGACATCTAAAAACTTGACGTGCGTCTTGCTTTTCAGAAGGAGGTACATAATTATGGTATGGTCAGAGTGACATATAAATGCACGCTGATGGGTTTACAGGCGGTGAATGCACTCACAATGGAGGCAAATCTGTAGAGGCATGGATTTGCTTGCAGATTGCTTGATCAATAGAAAGTGCAACTTGCTCAAAGTCATTTGCATTGCTTTCATTAAAAACGCTCAATATACTCTTCTCCTTCCTCTTTTTCCCTCTTTTACTCTTTTCCTTCTCTGTTCCTCTTTCTCTCTCTCTCTCTCTCTCTCTCTCTCTTTCTCTCTCTCTCTCTCTCTATATATATATATATATATACACACACACACACACACACACAAATGTATATATACGTATAATTACATACATATATATACACGCCAATGTGCGAACACACACATAGTGTTTCCTTCATTTCAGTTCCGTATCCTTTTATGTTAACTTTCAGGTCATTATTTCATGAGCGATAAGAACGTTGCATGAATTGGATACGAACATAAAACCTCCGGTGAGATCCCAATATGCATCCTTTATTCCAGGATATCTTTATCCGGTGATAGCACATCTCAGATTAAGCCCCGGAGAGACATCATTCAAACGAGCCATATGGCCATGTAACCTTCTATTTCATATCCATCACGCAGTCATTTGGTTTTCGTTTCACTACCCCAGTACGACAAGTGGTTTCTCAATTAGTTTTCGATTGGTTTTGAAATGACCTAGTGATATCATACATGATATTATTAAAGTCTGTGATAAAGCATTTACGTTCTACTTTAATCTCTGGTTAATTTTTTCGTCTTTCTTTTTTTTTTTTTAACTTACTGATTTTTAATCTACTCAGAGTATTTTGTAATTTATTTTATGAAACAACAGTAATCCATCAATGAAGACATATCTATTTGTCACCGTCTCATCTCAGACACTGGCCTGGGCTTGATTATTCTCCTGCTTGCAGTTTCCGATGAGAAGTCGGTTGGACTTTAAAAAAAACGGTTTTGATAGGGAGTTCAACCAGCATGATGTAATATACAGATGTCACTAGCAATATATCAACCGACAATTGACTACCTCCATGTATTTCACAGCACTGCAATTATTCGACTACTAGGCAGAGTGAAAATATGTTATTTGCTCTCAACACAGCCCCCTGGCAAGTTTGCAGTTATTTGGGATAAGCCATTCTCATGGAATCTAGAAGAAACCATAAGAAATGGAATCAAATTATACACTTTCCGACAAACATTCGTTGGCTTCTGCTCTTGAAATTTGATTAAAATCAGATATGAAAAAAAAAATGCAGTTTTGTGTGACGGGGAAATACATTACTTGACAATTATAGAAAATGTACCAAAAAGTCCATTCCCCCTTCACGAAACCACACACATTTGGAAAGAGCACTACTTTAATAAGAAATAACTTATTTAGTTTTATCAAGTGTAAGATTAAACAGAGCAGAGTTAATCGACATCAGTCTTTTATCGTCCGTTTTTGGACATATACTTCCCGTGGTCAATTTTTTATTGGTTCTGTCGAGTTCTCTTTCCATCTCATATTTTGCCAGCCTCTGTTGTACATTCAATCTCTTAAGATACATGTGGTAGGACGTACTATCCATCAGTTGTCTGCTTTTTGCAACAAGACCAGTCCATTGTAATTTAAGGTTCCTATTGGATTCTTTGATGTCTCAAAGTCCTGTAATCACTCCATATGAACTGACCATGATTTATTCATATGCATGTTGCCTGCTTCTCAGTCGGAAGGTTAGACTCTTGCTTTTGGTCCATGTTTCAGGTCCTTAAGTATCTATCAGGAGGAAACATTGGTTGCGTAGATTTATTTTAGTATAAATGTGATCATTTTGTTTTTGAAATTTGAGCTTGTTGTATCGAAAACCTGTCATTTTGGAGTGATTCTTTGCTCGATTTTTCCCTCTTTCACGATCATAATAATATATTTTTTTTACTTTATCCAAGCTAATTATGAACGTCCCTTCTCTCTTTCTATCGATAGTATTAGATGTGTTCTCTCTATTATATCCTACCAACAATTAATTATCTTTCTCCCTCTTCCTTTCCAACTCCTTCGTCGTATAATTCTTTTCTCCTCTCCCTTTTCCGACTTGCTCCATAAATTCGTACTTTTGCCTTTTTCTTCTTGCACAAAAGTTTAAAAGATCTTATATTGTCTCCTTCCTCATTTCAACCGTCCATCTATGAAATTCTACTGTTTCCTGACTCTCTTTGAATACACAACGTCAAAAGAATCGTCATTTTCATATCGTTTCTCGATCATCAGTGCAAGAGTAGTGTACAAGCATCAAACCGATTTTTTAGTGGAAATGTTTTCACTTGGCCCCATATATATGCTTAAAAATCATTCTGAATTTAAATCCTGACAAGTATCGAAAGGTAAAATAGCCAAAAAATAACTAGTTGTCCAGCAATGGCTGCCCAGTGGAATTCTGTTCTCATTTCCAGTACGAAAAAAGTGTAAGCAAAACAATTTGGGGCCGATACAAATTTGAATAAACCGCCCCTTTTTAAAGACAGCATATTTATTCATTTTCAGAGTGAGTGAATGCAGCTGCTCTTGGTCACATTTATGGGATTCAAACATTGGAACTGTTCCTTACTAATTTTAATTGTGAATAAAAGCAATTGCTTGATTACTCTTCGAGCAATTTCTCCATCTTTTGTTAGCCTTTTGCCACTAAGATTGGCGATATTAACAGCTAGTCAAGCAAGTCCATTGTAATGAGGTCATAATGAGTTTGAAATCAAATAGCAGTTGCTCATCTCGGAATCATACCACTTAAGTTTGGACCCATTTCAATCATTCTGGGCAAAACTTCTATCCGGTTCGTATAAATGGCAAATAAACCAGACAAGTCCGCGATATAAAATTTACCTAAGAAATCTCAGACTTTTTTTCCTGATTCTATTGATATCTTCTGGAATACTTCCGCTCACATCTGAACCTGACTGAGTTAGAAGGAAACGACTCCTCTTTCCTTTATTGATTTGCAATATTTTATACATTATTCTTTTCGTTCCCTGCTTAATATTTTTGGATGGTATCTTTTGTATTCTCATGCAAAGGGAGATACAATGTGGCGATTTTCTATGCTAGTTCTGCTAAGTTGTCAATCGTATCTCGTTTCTTCCAGTGGTACCATAACATGTAAAGTTGTGCGTGTAAAGTAGACATATCAAAAAGAAAAAGACTGTAAAACTTTTTAAAAGATATGTACTGCCATTTATTCATAAATCAACTATTTGCAGACTTTTATTACAAACGTCTCGGAGCGAAAAAAAAAAAAGATTTGAAACGAGAAAAGGTGCTTTGTTGGGGGACGTTGTTACTAATTTTCATCTCTTTTATCAATAAATTTTTTTACTCAGTGTTTTGGGGGGAAGTATTATCTCAAGTTGCATAGTATTAAGGAAAATGATTTAGATGAACCGTCGGGAATGGTAACCAAAATAAGTACTGAATATAGAAAATACAGAATTCTTCGATATGGTAGGAGCAAGGACTAATAAATACGGAACCCTATTATGGGGGGGGGGTGAAAACAGAGAGATTGGAAATCAAAGAGGTATTGCATTCAGTGAACGATGGGATGAAATAGGGAATGGTAAGAGAGGACAAAACAAAGAAAGTCAAGTTGGGATGAAAGGAGGGTGCACTGGAAAGGGAAAGAATGAAACAAGGGAAAGAGAGTGAAAGAAAGACCGCGTGGAGGGTGGCATACTGAAAGATTGTGCAATAAAAACTAGGAAGAAGTAGAAAAAAGACAGCAAGATGGAAAGGAAGAAAGGATAAGAGAAAGTTTAACAACCGGAAGGGAAAAAAACTAGAGGCACAATGGAGGTAGTATTGGAGGAAAAGATGAAAAGGAAGAGGGGAGGATTTAAACAGTGGAGGAATTGAAGTGGTTCTATAACGGTAGAGAGGAGAGGATAAAAACAAAACAAAAAAGGATTGATGGTAACCAGGACCTAAGATGGATGGGAAGGAAGGCTGAGAGAAAGTAAAAAGAGAGACAGACAGTAAAATATGCTGAAGAGAAACAAGAACATGGCTGGAAAAAAGTAAAATGCAATGTAATAAACTGTGCATACAGCACAAAACTATCCAGAAAAAAATACAACAAAATAATAACCTTGGGATTTTTTTTTTCTAAAGTGGGTAGTGGAAAAAGAAAGAAAGTGTACTTTCCTATTGAAAATATATGAATTCATCACAAAACAATAAATGATAAAGAAAAAACAAATCTGAACCGCTAGAGACGAGCCATTACCGAACGGAACAGATGAGGTAGTTCTGATTGGAAAATAAAAGCCATCTAAAACGATGTTAAAAAATGGTTTGTTTAACCTATCGTCCCTTATTCCTTGTATAGAGAATTTATGACCATTCATGCACTATTATTATAACCAAGATTGAGTGAGCAACTACCACATCATATTACAAGGGACGTATGTTTAATATATATGCCTTGATTTCGTCATTGTAAAACATTTAAATAAAGTTACCTTTTGCCACGAAAGTTGAATATGAAAATGTCTTCAATGACAGATAAAATATCGTCAGAAAAATGTAAAATACGCCAAAGCATGCATGTGCCACATTGGAATAATTTGAAGTATACTTTGTCATGAATAACCAGAGGTATGACCAATGGACTCTTCAACTGAATAGTTAAATATTCCCTGATAAGAATATCTCACCATTTGAGAGAATACGATCCGGTACAAATGGGGAAATTCGAAATTATCCGAGAACTTTTTCACAGAGGTTGACAAGCAAAGATCAGATCGACACATTTGGAGATCTGGGCTAGTTTTTATTAAAACTTTATTCATTTTATAGCTAAAATTTGATCTGAAAAAAAAAACTTGAAAATGATTTAATTATATAAAGTGAAGTCTGTTAATTAAAAAAGTGTGAGCAGTAAATATGCCTGACTCCATAATCACAGTGACAATTATACAAAGCCCCCTCAAGCCATTCAATGATTGAAAATAGCCTACGTAGATCTTTGAAACCCCATTCCCCCCGAAGTCACCTACTTTGGGGCGTTTCCATTCTTCAAGAAGGTTCATAATAATTTCTCTTGATTGGCATCAGATATTTATTAGCATATCTCTATTCTCGTCTGTGATCTGAATTCTCCATCAAAACCACAATTTTGGCTTCTTGGTATTTGGGGGACTTCTTAATTAACAACTTGATCAAACTGCTGCAATATATATATGTATATGTATATATATGTATATGTATATATTGACATGAAAAATATAATATCTGTTTTAGGACAGGTATAATGAATGAATGAAGAGAAGTAAAAGAATAATACACAAATATATATACACACATATATATATATATATATATACATATATATACATATATATATATATATATATATATATATATATATATATATATATATATATATATATATATATATATATATATATATATATATACATTCAAATGGACCAATGGCGGTCGAGATATTAATAGCTTCGCAACTTTTCCATTTACATATACACTTGAGACAAAATCCCAGAGAGTTGTATTGTTATACCCATTTGATAAATACATA
The DNA here is from genome assembly GCA_963457665.1 of Thysanoteuthis rhombus. Classification (NCBI taxonomy): domain Eukaryota; kingdom Metazoa; phylum Mollusca; class Cephalopoda; order Oegopsida; family Thysanoteuthidae; genus Thysanoteuthis; species Thysanoteuthis major. The sequence goes on from OY735202.1 coordinate 61,542,816, forward strand.
CGAAACGGATGATTAGAGTATGGAGTATATATTTTCTACTTTAAGATGATTCACTCTGTATAGGAAAAATTGATGCCTATTGAGACCCATCTTTAATTTCTTGCAAAACCAAGCTGAGTTTAGTAACTATTCTTTGGCTTTGAAATGGTTTTAGAATTGGGATGCATCATACCTCTAATCCCCTTATAGGAACCTACAAATTTTGCTGTGGTTTTTTCCTAGAGCTATAACAGATGATTTTCTTTCTCTTTACTTCAAATCAATAATTGTACCGAAAATTTACCCTTTTGTCTGCAACGT
>OY735202.1:61548115-61583115 GCA_963457665.1 Thysanoteuthis rhombus
TGCACGTCTATCTGGACTATATTTGAAAGAATGACATTCAAGTTCTAAGGGCTGAGAGAGGTTGTAAATAGAGCAATTTGAAAAACTTGGAAGAATTGAAACTATCGAGTTGACTGCAACTCCAGAAAACAGCTCGATTAGCATGTGCTGATGTATTGGAAGGATCTGGCGTCATTAAGTTCTAAGTGTATACCCGAATGAAATTTCTCTAGCGTCCAGGCTGGTCAGTAGTGGTTGGAGTGGTTAAAGGTAGAAAAAGAAAGAAAAAAAATGCTTAAAAAAAATGACCTAAATGGTTCCACGTTCCGAATATCATGAACTTGGCCAAACCTAAAGCACATATTTCATTGAAGATTCATTAGTCAAAATGGCATTCCTCTTTCAATCTGTCTTTTCTGGCCAGATTGTAGATCAATATAATTGTTTGATGGACATGATTGGCATGTAAGGTCAGACCAAATATTTTTTGTTCAGGGGTTTTTCATTTTTCAATTTGAAGCTGGTTTATTCTTTAATCTCCTAATCTGCATATATTTATGAGGGTTCTAACCCAGTTGGAAGTGTGCATTATTTACAAAAATCGATAATCTCTATTATTCACCTTCCAACCATATTATTTTGTAACATTGGTAGATCTGGATTGTACCCTTAGTAAAAATCACACTTATGCTGTTCAGGGTTGAAAGAGATCTGTTTTTCTTTTCCTTTATCCATTATTTCGATCAGTGAAATTCCTGAACAAATATTGGCTTACTATCTGAGGAATCTGCCGAAAGAAACGATATTAAAAGATTTTAGTTGATACAAAATATACATAAAAAGTTAATAAAGTTTTGGTATGTTTCATCTGACTATGAATAAAGAGGAAAGATGATAAGAAAATGCTTAATAAATCATTGCTTTGCTTGTATGAAGGATATAACATGAAAAGGCGATGGTATGAAATATATTTTTTATGTGGCTAGTTTGGCAAAGCTGTGGATCGAATTAAATATTATCCAGTGTTCATTGAGAATATGTATTGCTTTTTGCAACTGGCAAATCTAGGTTAGGAATGTAACCAAGTTCACCAGATTATGTAGCCTATCACAGGAGAATCATACCATATTCTGGTTTACCAACTGTGTGACAATTGCTGCAAATTCCTCAGTCTCTGAATTACCCAGAAGATTTCTCTTTCTGCCACGGAGTCGCTTACATGAGCATATCTGGTGATTCAACCAAACAAACCAGGTTGATCAAATCCACGGAGGCATTAATATATTGATTGTCTACCTATCACCATTCTTTTTTTAGATGCTCCAATCCGATGAGTATTTTCGACTAGTAAACATGCGCTGATTTCAGCAATATCAAAACTGAAATAGAAAGAAAATTAGCTTTCACTACCAGATTACAGTGTTGATCATTCAGATCCTGAGTCATGAATTTCTATATTTTGGAATGATATCGAATGAATGCTTTCACTTTGATCGCAGCATATTGAAATTTTATTTTGAAAAGGTTGTCTACGGGCCAAATCTTTTGAAAGAATGATTATAACAAAGCAATGATTTTCAAAGTGAAACCAATGAAGTTACTGCTATTTATCTCAATTTTCCATATGAGAGCATTGGATATCATATATATTTATATTTATCTAAATCCATTTACAAACACGCACATGCGCATGCACATTCACACACACACACACACACACACACACACACACACACACACACACACACATGTATACAATGACTATTACCTATTTTTTGTCTGATTCTCTGTCCATTCAACATGGACAGAACAAACATGCATGCATCAAAGTAATACGGTGTAAGAAGTTCACTCCTACATAAACCAAAGAATATTTCTTATATAGTTGTAAGGAACTGAACATAGAATCTATTATTTAGCCCAAAACTGAAAACCTTGCATCTGACAAGAGGGAAAAAAAACATGCTCAGCATCCTCTGGAGATATCGAAAGATAACGTAGTAGAAAAATCTGAGATGTCAATGAAACCATTAAGAAAATATCATGGCAGTGAGAGGGGTATGTTTCAAGAGTGCCAGGCCAGTTGAAGAAATCAGTACTCAACATGAATCACTTGAGATCATATAAATGATTGAAATGAAACTTTCGTGGTTAACAGGACAAATTATGAAATACTGGCTCCACGACGATATTCATAATGAATTTTGAATGAGACATTTTTCCAAAGAACACACGTTGAATTCTGATGACAAACAACTTGAAAAACACAGAAGAAGAATATTCTATAGAATAGACGAAAAAACGATAAAGTTGTGACAAAATCGTAAAATTTTATTCCAAGGACTCCGATTTAGCCTCTGAATGGATATACTTCATTTATTTTATGATATGCTAAAACTAGGAAAAATATTATTGCAATTGCACAACATGGCTAATTTTTGTGGTTTGAACTAAACTACAAACAATAAGATGTTTTGTCACTGCTTTATTTAAAAATTTATATTATTTCACCTTCTTGGTAGACAACTGTTACATAAAAAGTACATGTCAGGCTCAGAGTAAGGAATTTGAGTATAATATCATATGTACTAAATATGTTTGCCTATGATAAATAGACTGTGTGTCCGTGTGTGCTTGTGTGTTTGGATGTGTGTTTGAGTTCTGTTCCCATCCCTTCCAAATGAGAAGATTTAATGGAGCCAGGGATCAAGAACAGCTGGTCTCCCTCTTAGCATTGCTGATCAGGGTGAAAAAAGACCAGAGAAAATGATGAACATGTGGATGTCTATGCGTTCTACATGACACATGTATTAATGTATATCGTGACATGTCACTAGACCCCGCCCGGATTATATTCCTTTCGGTTACCAGGAATCTTCTTTTGGGTAGTAATCCTGCCTTTCATCGGTTGACAAGAAGCCTTTCCTGTTTCATTATTCCATCATCTGGAACTGAATGCAATTCCCACCACGACAGCAAAATGTTAAAAAAAATGAATTTTTTTTCTCGATTTAACAAACATGGACATCAGTTTTCAAAAATATTCAAAAATACAAGAAAACCATTCTTGACAAATTAGGGATCATACTCTATTCCTGAAGTTTCTTGACATCTTAATCTTCGTCCCAGTCTTGAATCACTGATGGACCAACTTTTAATATATTTTTCATCAATATTGTAATATAGGATCAAAAAAAATTGTCATTTGTATTCCACCGTCCCATGGTCCTTATTCAGTCAGTATTGGTCAGACCTGCACATCAGCAATTATTTCTCCCTCTGGAGGTTGGATTGATTCACATATAAAGACAGAAAAATATTTCAACAGCCTTGAATTCAGGTATTGACAGGTCGAGATATAAAATCAGTTAAGTACTGATTGAATCTATTTATCGATGATTCACGGAACAAACTTTTCATTTTGCTTCAAGCTTCTACATAATTTAAGTATCACATCAAACAATACATATTCCAGGATGTTTCTATGAAGTTCTTCGTCAAAGAATCGTGTGTTTAGACACATCTGCCAGACTCTGTAGATAGTAGAGCTATTCAGACTGTTTAGGATATTGTCTATGGAGCAAAATGGCGTTCCAGGTAGGCTCATAACAAAAAAGTGTGCTTTGTTGATGAAGGCAGAAAAAAGTTGTGTCTCTGTGATTTCGATGAGTATACTTTGATCTCTGAATATCTAAATCAACATACATACAGGAACGACCAAAAAATCATAGAATAATTGAGTTGAGAAGAAGAAGAAGAAGAAGAAGAAGAAGAAGAAGAAGAAGAAGAAGAAGAAAAAGAAGAAGAAGAAGAAGAAGAAGGAGAAGAAGAAGAAGAAAGAGAAGAAGAAGAAGAAGAAGAAGAAGAAGAAGAAGAAGAAGAAGAAGAAGAAGAAGATAGCAATTAGATTAAACAGGGCAATCAAGCATCGTCAGTTATTTCTATTTAACAAAGATACCACCCCAATCCAAAATTGGATGATAAAAAATGTTGCTAATAAGATCCAACATGTTTTCTGATGGCTTCAAAGCTGCATCAAGTCTTTCACACTGCTGTAGCTACTTACAATGCTTTAGAAAATCTGGAATAGACGCTATAGTGCATCAGAGGCAGTACTTCATATGTATATATGTCTTAAGATAGTGTAAACTCGACTCCAATGTTACCTGATCGAAATGTGAAATAATTCCACTCATGACATGGACCCACAAATGTATGATATTCATTTAGAGCGGAGAATGGATTTTCTGTGTGTGCATATTGGACAATGCATTGCTTCCCTAGGCCTCATCGATAAACGTATATATCATCCTCATCTCCATTCAGCTATTTCGCCATTCAAGCTTCAATCATCTGCCAGTTTTGTGCTGCAAACGCCCCCGGTACGGCTACGCAGCTTACTGTTAAAAATGCCATTGACCCGATAATAATAACCTTCATTGACGTTAGGACCAGTGGCAACCTCTCGCCTTGCTTGCAACCTGCCAACTACTATCAATATCTTATGTGAGAAGTGATATGCATTTATATCCCTTCAGCTAGTTTTGCTCATTATTCCTATCCAACCAAATTAAAGCTGAGATCTCTCTCTCTCTCATCATCTCCCTTTTCAATCCTGGTTACCGTTCATCCTCATCCAGGAAGCTGATGAATTATATTTTTTCTGAATGGCTTCAAAACAATTTGTTGTGATTCTTTTTTTGTAGTCGTTAATTTAGATCACCTATCATTTTTTTTTTTACCTCACGTTCTTGTTGTCGAAATCAATGTCCATTCACTAATTCATAATTATTTGACAGCATCTTCGAGAGATAAGTTGCTGGATATACATTGCTTGTAATTAATTATGAGATAATCACGTAATCATATACTGCAAACACTGGAATAGGTATTTGGACAGTATTTAGCTGATATACAAGTCACTACGATCTGAATTTTATTTTTGCTATATATATATATATATACATATATGTATATATATATATATATATATGAATTCATTATAATACAGACAGGGCTCTAGGCCCTTTTTATTGGAAATCAAATAAGCTGAACATCGTCAAGATTAAAGTCAATTGGGAATAAAAAATGTGTGTGCTGCCTTTAACATGAAAAAAGAAGACTGCTTACTTTGAAAATATATTAGGAACCTTGGTTTTTCACTGATATTGAAATTTGACCTCGAGCATAGGTGTAATAAATGCAACAATTTGCTCCCCCAGGCAGTTAATAATATACAGGTATAGTACTGGTCATAATCAGAGAGGGATTTATCATTCAATGTAGTTATTATTGATAGCAAACTTCATAGAAATCTCAACTCATTTATATACCTCATGTGCAGATAATTTCTGATCGAATTTGACGATGAAAAAAAAGATATTAGATGAAAAAAAAAATTTTGAATCCCACTATCTCTGTCTCTCTTTCTCTCTTTCTCTCTCTCTCTCTCTCTCTCTCTCTCTCTCTCTCTCTTTGCAGTTTCTGAAGACCATGGCCAATTTAGGATGTTTTCACATTGTATAAAAGGACAATATCTGCCCAACTCAGGAGAAAAAAACTGCATGCGAGTGCAGTGGTGCCATTATATAGCAGCATTCATTTACAACGATGTTAGACCAGTAGTGAGGGAGGCTGATGCGTATGTTATGAGGCAAAATGCAATTCCTTGCTTAAAAGCATCCTCCAACAGCTTGACCACTCCTCTGTCAGCCTGCTAAACGAGTGGGAGATTTGTTCGAAGAATATATCATTGATATGACCAGTACACAATTCACGAATCAACCCCTTGACCTTGTGGAGACATTATTAAAGAACAGAACCCAAGCTCTATAAATGAACTATGCGGGATGACGAAAAAAAGGTTTAGAAAATATAACACCAGATCTGTGCAACTAACTTATCATGCCTGGTGGGTATCGTTGTGCGGAAGTATTCGTCATAAATCACTATTGTTATCATCAGCCTTCTAGCATGCATTTCTGTACAAAGACTTTTCCAAAGATTAGCCACACCACTCTATCATGGTATGTTGCAGAGCCAATACTTTTTTAACTTGTGTACTTCCATCATACAATTTATATTTGCCGGTCATAGTCTGACATTTGTACTCTACGATCAGCCCATTGCCATTTAGCTCCCTAATCAATTTTATGGTATCCCTGACTCTTTTTTGTGTGTAAAGGTCAATCGTTCAGTCAACTCCCATGTTTTAGCTGCTTAGGTATGTTCATTCGTTGTAGGCATTCACCTTTTTACATCAATATTTTTTTTGTAAGAATGAACTCAATCTTCTTAAAGTTTGCTATCCTAGGAAAATTCTTTGCTTGATATCTGCTTTCGAGGATATCACGGTTGTTTCAAGTGGCTGTAACGGGCAACTTTCAAACTCTGTGATTTTTTTTTATTATTCTGATTGCCTGAACATGGACGTTGTGAATAAGATTTATTTGATTGAATTCCTGGTGAAGAACGACCGTCGTGCTCTCTTCATTCAATTCGTCTTGCACAACTTGAAGATTGTGAAAGCTTTGTGCAAAATGGGCGATATCGTCAGCAAACATGAGCTTATTTAGTTGTTCGCCGTCTATTTTTTATTTTTATAGTGTACACAGGTCTGGCTGAGCAAGAATCATTTTATCTTTTCAAGCTGAAACGTCGCAGAGTCTTTATGTAGTTCAATACATGAACTCCTGTGCCTGTATGTATGATGCAAAACTCCGGGATACACAGGCTCTACACTTTTTTATATGATATTATCAATGTCTGCTGCTGCTTCTTGGTTGATTTGCAGAATTGAGATTGCCAATGTTTGAAGAGTTTTTCTCCCAAGTCCAGCCTGTGTATAGATGCATCTGGGTAGGCTCATTGGTACGTTGTTAATTTCCTTTTTCCATATGATGAGAGCTTTCATATACTTCAAAAACCCAATGCTTTCATGAATCTTTTTGTTGACTACACTTTATATCTTTTCGTAACTTTTTTTTTCTTTCTTTTGTTCCGACACTTTTTTGATATCCATGGCTTGAGATTTCTGCATTTTTAATGAGATTATTGTTTTATTTAGAGACTCTTCTGATGTTTCACTCGTTTGCTCTTTGGCTCAAACATATTGGCTTCTATAAGAAAGTTTTTGGTTTTTTGGTTGAGTTCATTGTAATCCTCTTATGGTTCTGTAAAAATCTCATGCCTCTTATCCGTTGAAACTTGAAAGATAAAGTCTTTTTTTTTGTCTGGTAAGTGGTAGCAGTCTTGTTCTGGAAATTCCCTGTATTTTCTTTGTAATCTATTTACTTTTACATATTGTCTTTTAATGGCCCCTACCTACATTGGCATGATTCTGGAGCTAAATATCTTTGCTTGTGTCATGTCCATCTGCGAAGATGTACTTAGATATTGGTGATGCCGAAAGTTGATTGTTTTATTGGGTTTCTCCTTGATAAAGATTTTCATGGTTTTGAACCCGTTTGAATAAGTGCTTTGTGTTTTGTATTTTGCTTTTTTGATGGGGCTCTTATGTGCTTGTCTCATCTACGTACACTGATTTTCAAATATGCAGTATGTATGTTTGTATCTTGGAGTATGGAGTTAAAATTGTCATAAAAGATATATGTTTCTTCTTCTCTTGAATGTGATGTTGGAGAGAGAGCAAAAATTGAAAAATATCTTTTATTTAAATACCGATCGTTTTATGTTGATTTTTTTCTTGGTTGTACAAAATGTATATACGAAACGTTTAGTGTAACTGTTTACTTAGAGTGTTCACTAGGTATCTTTCAAACAAACATGTGCTTGGATGACTTTCTTCCCATATCCATATTTGAAGAAAGCTTTTATGTATACGAAAAATATTGGAAGATTCACAATTGCTATTGCTGTCAATGTCGTGTGAGAACTATTATTGATAAGAAGTACATATAAATGGATTGTTCACCTATTTTGACTGAGATTTCATACATTAAATCATCAAATCGCCTACTTCATATTTTTCTTCTCCTATTTTAAATTCGCATTTGTTATATATATCTACTATTTGACATCACAGCATCTGAGACTGACTAGCTATAAAAGTGCGAAATTAAATTGCGGGTCATCAGAATAAAAAGAGCAGCACTTTGGGATAATTGAACTTATATCCAATTTGTTTGGGCCTTTATTACCTACACAATGCCAGAACCAGTTCACCCATCAGACTCAAAGGTAAATAACGTCTCGTCAGCTTTAGTCATTATGTCGCTGCTTCAATATTATACTACATATTGAGGAAGCAAATTTACATCGTAGTATTCTTTTGAATGAAATTTATTTGTGTACATAGAAGTTCAGGTTTCGGAACATTATTCTGACACTAATAACCTGAGCTGCCATGCATGACTTTATGTATCTATAAGTCACGCTATGGTCAGTCTTGCAAAACGCAACATAGACAACTATCTCAATTAACTAAAGGAACTTTACGAATGGTGTAGGCTGGGTAGATAAATATTCGTTCCTGTTGAACGTTTGAATCACCCATTCTTATAGATGTGAGCATTTAAATCAATGAACAGAAAGAAAACAACAGAAAAATAATTGGAAATAAAAGAAATAATCAGATAACCGTATCCTCTGTCGTATATTTCCTTGGTATTATTCCAAACAAAGTAATTTTGAAAGACCTGTCAAAATTACTCTCCGTGATGCACATGCAAAAATCGGTACGATTGGATTTAGAATGGATAATTATATACAAAACAAACTGATCAGTTTCTCTGTTCAAAATGTATACGTTTCTCCATATCTAGCCAGATAGGTAGATTGGTTAAACGTTTCTCCGACTCTTCTTTCTCCTAACAGAGATATAGAGAGAGTGAGATACAGGGAGCGTGTGTGTGTAAGGACATGAGAAAGAGAATGCTTGAGAGAGAGAATGCTTGAGAGAGAGAGAGAGAGAGAGAGAGAGAGACAAAGAGATGCACATGCGCTCTCTTGCAAACAGACAGAGATACGCGAGAGGAAACAAACAAACTTTTTGGTATATATATATATATATATATATATATATATATATATATATATATATATATATATATATATATATATATATGGCTGGTTATGTTATGAAGGTTACTTTACCCCAACACTGCCTATCTTTTAGTATTTGAGATCCTTTCATTCTTCTAGACTCGAACACCAATGGCTTTTTGAAAGATATATTTCTTTAATCTTTTGTTCTGTGGACTGAAAACTCCAGTATCCTGACAGATTTTGGTTTATCCTTGCATGATTCCTGTACATATTTTGCAATTCCCGTCCGTTCGATTATCTGTTGGCAACATTTTGTTGCAATTTCTCTTCACCATTCAATATTCTTTGGAAGAAAATAATAATTGGGCATGATCTGATTGGCATTGGCATGAGAGGCTATGATGAATTAGAAAAAAAAATTGTTTATATTATCGTCCTGATGAATTTTTTTTTTCTCAATTCATGTGAAGATGGTAGAGTCATATGTCGATTATTGGCATTCACAGTTATGAAACAACATTGAAAATAATGAATAGAAGGAAGGGTTTTCAAAAAATATATTTGTGAGACGATCTAACTATAGAACATACCGAAAAACATAAAGGTTTTCATACTGTTTTCCATTTAGTAATTTGAAGAACATTCACAGTGTTCTATTAGTTTACCATGTAGTAAGTCAAGGGGGCTGCACACTAAAAAATCTGAAGTTTAGTTTTGTCTCAAATATCTCAGTAGCAGTTCAAACACAATTTTCATTGTCACAGTCTGCATTACTTCATCACACAGTTTGTTTTAATTCACTATCCGAAATACTGATGGACCTTAATTGAATTATATTTTTTACAATATTTACTGTAAAACTCGCAGAGACAATTATCGGCTACCATCCCTCCATCACCATCAAAGAATCGTCTACTGCACTACCTTCAGCGGCCTCTTCGAATGATCTTAAATCAATTCTCACCGTAAATCCTGTAAGTCAACCCTAAGCAATTATTGTTGTCATTGGTCCATAATCATACATTAGGAGGAGGTGGATCCATTTAGAATTTAAAGCCACCCTTTTCTAATACTATCTCAAATATGTTTTTCTATAGACTCAGAATAATGTGAATGATATGCTGCCGATTGAATATTTTCTTAAAATTGATATAAGCAAATGATTATAATTCTTGGTGTATACCATGCAGTGGAACTTTATGGGTGGGGGATAAAGATTGAAAGCAACAAACAATTGATTAATGTTGCAAAATGCTTCCTTTTCGACTATGTTTTTATTTCAGCTCACAGCCAAGATGGAGCATAACAATTGGATCACATTGAAATAACCAACGTGTGTTACGATGAATTGATTTTTGAAATAATTGCTGTAGGTTGGCAATACGGATTAAGGCAAGGCAAAAATAAATATTAGTTCCAACCATTTCTTTAAAAACTTGCTACAATAATTATCTGCAGACCTATGACAAGTTAAATTATTATATATAACCGGAGATAGCAATCTCTAGTGTTTATAGTTCATCACCTGAGTTGAATCCCTAATATCAGTTTAGATGCTATCTTATATAATCCTGTTTGGTATCTGGATAATTTTCGAAAGCTAACCTGGCGATCTTTTTCTGTGTCTGAATCTTCATGGCCTGTTTTAGCAGTTGTAAACTTTCCAGCTTTAAAATGACAACTATTTCTGCCACTATGCACGATAACAAACATTGAGGGCGGACTGAATTTAACACATGGATCCTTTTAATGATTCCTGCAATCTTGAGCAATCAGACAGATTTCATGCTGGTTTAACTACTTATGAGCAGCACTTTTATAGGAGAAACAAATAATACGTGTGTGTGCTTTTTCAAATATAATTGGAAGAGAGATATCAACACCCATCTAGAAATAAAAATGGAAATTAAGCCAATTACACGTTTTGTTCTTTATGGTATAAACGAAAGAAATATTATCGGATAACTATTTCAGCTGTAAATCTCATAAAAATATTCCAACCAAGAAACAACTAATCCTCTCTTGAAAGAAAACATTTTCCCAGTAGGCTGAACAAGAAAAGAAATCATCAGAACGCTGAAATAATTTTTGTTTATTTTCAATCCTATTTTTTGGATCATGTAAATTGTTTCTTTCTTTTTTTCTACTTATTTATCAATGTGCAGCATATTTGTTTCACTTTGAGATTTTTTTCCGGGCTCCATTTGCAAGGAAAGAAATCTGTTTCTGACGCCATTCAGTTAACTGATAGTGGAGCATAATGCGATTTTGTACCTGTCAGAACTTTACTTTTCGTGTTCTTGAGTGTCTATTTCTAAAAAAAGAAGAAATGGATCAAAAAATGCTTTTCCCTTCTTGGTGTTTGCAAAGTATCAGATGCACACAACTGCAAAATGTTTCCTTCCTATTTTTAAGAGCAAACAGTGCAGAATCTCCGACAGTGTCTGCCTTGATACTCACTATCCATTCATTATTACCAAAAGAGTAACTTGACGGGGTTAATATCACCTGATTTCACTTCATTTCTTAGCAACCTTACACACTTATCAAAATATACGTTTCAAATTTCAAAACTGTTTGAAAATATTTCTTCAGTGATTAACAGGTATTTAATCTTTAATAATATTGATGGTCAGAAATATCTCCCTTGAATGCCATAGATCACAGCGACTCAAATCTTAACAGGGATAAACGTTTTTATACCCTTGAAAAACGATACAATCGATGTTAGGATTTATCAGTCATAGGGAATTATTATCATAATAGAGAGACTCATTAAATGGTGTCATATGACAGACTCGGGCAGTTTCTTTCCAATCTGTTCCAACACAGTCAATTCCAATAGATTACCCGTCTGAATCATGGCCACGAGACATTCTAGGTAACTAACTGGGAGAAAATTATACAATGGGATTGGTTGCCATCAACATTATGCCGCTTATTATCTGATGAGTAGAGCAGCTCGATATCTTGAACCAACAATCAGAAAATTTATTAATCTTAAGGTTTGAAAACAGTCAAATACACTACAAGGAAACATCGCCCTTTTCCTTCATTTCAATAAGATGTATCGGACGAGCTGACCGATAGATTGACTGAAAAGCCGGAATGTTCTAGGATAAAATACGATTCTTACTTCTATTGTGACTGAAATTGATAGATGCAACATTTGTATTGCATGAAAAAATGGTTATATATATATATATATATATATATATATATATATATATATATATATATATATATATATATATATATATATATATATATATATGTGTGTGTGTGTCACTGATTTTTCTCTACTGATAAAATACTTCCCTAACAATCAAAAGTGTGCACTATCTGACCAAATTAAGGATATACGTTTTATATATGAGTTTGGTTTGATGATAAGGTACACTATATATCGGGAGTCATCTTCAGTAGCAACAGCTTTTTAACGTCCACAAATCCTCATATGATATCTGGAGATCCACACCGTGCATTGTGATGTCCAGTGGTTTTGTATCATATTTGCTACAATGGATTTATCTAATAGATTAAGTGATACTTCCGATTCTTGCTCTTACAATAGTATACCGAATTTTTTTTTATATCTCCATGGATTGTTGAGCATGCGTACGTTGCATGACTCTGAGTTTGAAGGTCAATCTTTTTGTGCTGCTCATGATTTTTGCTTCATAATTTGGTGGTAATCAATTTTGTTAAGTCTCTTCTTGTTAGGATGGGAGCTTGTTATCTTGAGATCGAAGTGCTGTTTTCAAAAGAGATAAACACGTATACACCGATATCTTTTAAAACGATTTGCCATCTCTCAACCAATGTATAGCTTATTATTTAAGTAGCTGACAAACTAAGATATTATATACTTTTTTTCTCAGTTTATTTCTCACCTTTTGCAATAACTACTATCATCAAGGATATTTTATGAATAAAAATATAAGAAGCGATTGAAAATGAGTTGAATCAGAGCCTTTTGTTGGAGTAAATAACGATTTAATTGACACACCTCAATTATATTGAATAAATAGATCATATCAATAATTGTAATTTATTGCAAACAACGTCAAGGAATCTACCCATTAGAACATGAGACACACCCGCAAAATCCAATGTCCAATTCTGCAGCCTATAATCCAATCCTTCAGAATGCAAAAGTATGTACAAAATTTCGCAAGAAACAAACTGTCAATACAGAAAAGTTTGCATAATGTGAACTTCTGAAATCAGTAATATTAACCATCAGTATATTGAGACATCTCCTATGATATATCTACAGAACTAAAACAAAAACTATGATTGGATCAGTATTATTCACTAAAAGTTGGTGTCGGCATAGTAAGGGCAGAAAAAAAGATTCTTGTGTCAGAATTTAATTTTTTCTCAAAAATTCAAATTTGCAAAAAGTGATTCGAGGAGCAATTGATTTGTTTATCCTTTTGATCTCTTTGAATCGATCTGTACCTTAAAATGACCAAAATATCAATTCAGTAACGTGTTTTCCTAATTTAATTTTAAACAAGAAATATTTGAAATTCAAAAGTTGATCTCAATCTGCATATATCCACGGTTGCTCAATTTCTTCCGTGTTTTCTTTCTTGAATCTCATTTGTTCCTGGATGTTGGTTTGTTTCTTATTCTTCTCCCTTCAAATTGACATTCAAATTTAGAAAATAAACCAGATTTCTGTTCGGTATTATTTGCATCAATTTACATTGAATTGTACCCAGTCGACGAACCATACGATGGCAAATATCAAACCTTCATGAATTCATCATTGTATAGCTTTATATAATTTTGAAAACAAGCAATGAGAACCTTGATTTGCCTATGTCACCCGTTATCTAGTTGTAAAACCACGAAGGGGTCTGTGTATTGCCATTCAATGAGGCTTGCATTATGAGTGACTCATAAAAACTAGGCCTGCTCTAGCGTCTTGTGCAGATTTTGGCGAAACATCGCATCGTGCAGGTCTGTCAGATCTTAGAGCCACTTGCCTTTTACAAGGCTAAAATCAGTTCCAGAATATTATTGTGGAGAAAACAGTAAAGTCGGTAATGGCAATCCAAGAAAATTCTGCAAACAGTTTTGGAAAGCAATTGATGTCAGTGACGTGCAACCCAAAGTTTAGGGGAATCTACCTATTCTGATGACTCTGTCGAAGATTAAGAATTCTGACAACCCAATGTCCAGCTTGATTGCGGGAATTTTGTGACATGTGTGATTGGGAAATTCGTCGGATGACAAATTGATCTATCCGTCAGAAATCATTATTATTTCAGTTGCACTTGGATCTAAGATATTTTAACATTATGTCAACTAATTGGTTGTTCATGAACAAAGTTGGCAAACCACTATTTTGAAAACAAAAGTGAAAGGAAGAGAGAAACTATGCCTGAGAGAGCTCTTAAACTCTTTCAATACGAAGTATACGCATATAATACTTTGAATGAATACCAAAAAATATCTTAAAAAATGCTTGCAGTGTGGTCACCATCTTTTTCCCCCTCTATGTGAAAAGAGTGTGGACACATATGAAAACTTTCTATTGCTAGGTATAGACTAAATGAATGAATTGAAATTATTTGGACTCTGTGACAGACGGGACCATACTCGGTTAGACCAGAAAATAGAAGAAATATGGTTGTCCGCTGACCTGAAAAGTATCCCAAGTTCTCTGATAGCTCTGGACAAAACTTTCAGTCAGGTACACAACATGAGTGGATATAAAGCAGACTTGCTCGCAAACAGATACAAAAGCTATGGTCAGAGGGTCGGTTTTTTTTTTGTAAATTCTGAGTGGCA
This sequence comes from Thysanoteuthis rhombus, assembly GCA_963457665.1. Taxonomy (NCBI): domain Eukaryota; kingdom Metazoa; phylum Mollusca; class Cephalopoda; order Oegopsida; family Thysanoteuthidae; genus Thysanoteuthis; species Thysanoteuthis major. The sequence continues at coordinate 61,562,906 of OY735202.1, forward strand.
TAAAGAAACTTATTGCAAATATTATTTATGCATATCTACTAATTCATATAAAAGAATACTTCCTTCTTGCAGACTGAAGATATCATGATGAATGTATCATGTTGTTGGATATTCAGAAGGTAGGACGAGCAGGTGGAAAAGAGACTACACGACCACTGCACATAGAATGTCTTGCAACAACAGCGACAGTTTTTTTAGTGGCAATCATTGTACATAAGCCTTTTGCAGGACCTGCCACTATGGTCGCCAAAAAGTTAGTACTTTCTGAAATTTTATGGCTGCTGTTTGCCTCAGCTCAATTGGTTGCTTACAAACTTGATTCTTACCTTTCTCTATTATTTATTTCATAACTGTTATAAAAGTTGCACGATATTTCCACTAGATTTTATACGTCATAAAAACTTTGAAAGCACCCAGTACGGGATCACATCGTATCATATAAAATTATCAATGAGGAACAGCTCTATTTTAGGGTTTCGTTGTATTTTTGAACAAACATCAACTATGACAAAAGTAACTTCTACATCTACACTTAAAAGTATTTTAATATCATTGTTCAAAACAGATAATTGCGCAACTATAAAACAAAGACATAATTCGCGCCTAAATTAACCACTCAAGAAGTATTTTCAGTTATTGATAGACGCAGCTGGTTTGAATATCTGTCCCTTGTTTTTGTATTTTCATCGTGTTCATTCGCATGATTTGAAGTTTAATTCGAATACAAAGGACCCAACGTGGCATTTTTTGTAAAATATTCAAGAGATTTGTTCATTTCTAGATGTGTAATCAGTAAACATAGATTGAGTAGGCTTCCATGAAATGAAGTTGTTGGAGAGAATTTAATCACCCTCATTTTGGCGTAGACAGACAGCAATAAAATGTAACCAAATGGTGGCATGGAAGTATAACAACCAGCATTATTAATTGTAAGGGCTAACAATTTGTCTTCTGATGGAAAGAATTAAATACCAAAAGTCCATGTAAAAATTATGAATCACTGTACGCTTTGTCCCTCGTATAATCAGTCAATGGTGATTGTAAGTTTGGGAGACCAACGTGGATTTAAGCTGCATTCCATGGAGCAGATGATCACTCAAAGATTGAAAAAGAAGGATTATCGTTGGATATGCGACTTGTCTTGTCTCCCAATTGGCTGTAATCGACGAAAAGTCAAACAATTGCCAACGTCACTGGATAGTAATTAAGACAAATATTTAGCATATACTTATATTTCAAACAAAAAATTACATTCTTTCCATAAAGGAACCAAAACAAATCAAGAGAAATTGAAAAGTTCTCTACACGTTTTGAACTATCGGTTTAACAACGGAACTATGAATTATACTTTGATGAATTGTTCAAGTAACTGATAACAATTTCTACAGCGAACTTTCCTATAAATATCCGTTTTCCAACGGGTCACTATTGTCAAGTGAACTTGAATCTTTTTTTTTTCCTTGTCTCCATCAATTGAAATATTCTGATGTATTAACTGCCTTCCGGCTTTGTTCCAAATCAATTTTCGGTCGGAATTTAGCGTCAGAAAGAATAGTTTTCATTTGCTCCTCACATTACTACTTTACAAGATAGAATATGAAACATTTTCCATATCAAAACCCAGTTAATTCTGATACATGAGATATGTCCCGAAAGAAGTCAGCCATCCACTAAAACATACACTTGGTCAGCGTTACTAACTTCCACGGGTAGATATCCATTTCTAATACTTGAGTATACACATATGGCAGGACGGTTGTAAAAACGATGCAGCGTATTACTTATGAACAAAAGAAGCAAGTTTTTTTTTAATGTCAGCATTCGAAATCCTAGGTTTTAAATGTACACAACCACCAAACTCAGACACTTAATAGGGAATGCTCATCCATATCAACGAAGAAGCTTGCTTGGTGCTGAATTTCAATTAGAATGACATTGAGCTTCTCATTTAAAGTATTCCAAGTTTCATTCCAGGCAGGAGATGGACATTTATAATCTTTATTATCATAACTATTACTTTATCTCAGCCCTCAAATAATATGCATCTCGAAAAAAAGGGAATAGAAATATTTTGATTCCAAAATTGATCAGATATGTGAAGTATTATTTTTCACTCTGTTATCTGCATCTTGAAAAATGAGAATCATTTTCTGTATGCAATCAATGGGATCTGTGCCATCAAAGATGCACTTAATTTAATAGCAGTGTGCCCTAGAGCGATTTGATGCAATGCAGTCTTTCAGTTTTTCTTTCCAAATAGCTGATACTGTGAAAAAAATGCATAGATTTGCGATTGTTAGGTTGTATTTTGTTAAAGGTATCCCACCAAAATTGGGCCTTCAAGATGATTTTAAGGTTTGGATTCATTGTAATTGATTTTCATATTGAAATGAAATTAATTCTTTTTCAAATACAAAGATGCGTTCGAAATTGTTCATTTGTAATCAAAACACCCTGGCTTCGTCCAGACCTGACCGTAAATTGTAGAAACTTGAAATAACGCACATACCCTCCCATCAACGAGTTAGTGGAATGCTCTTTTCGTTCATCTATGTACACCAACCAAAACACTGTATTCAATGTGCACTTCAATGCAATGGGACCTTATCCTAAATAGACATGATTGTGTGTTTATAAGAATGTTTAATTTAGTTATGCATAAACCTTGTTTCAGTTGAACAAATCAATAACTCATTTAACGTATCACTATAGAAATATCAAATCATAATTCTGTTAATAAGCATATTTCAGGCAGTCGACTTTTGATTTTTTAATGATAGCATTAATATCACTTGGGGATTACAGTGGGGTTTTGGTTTAGAACTATTTAATTGGGGGAAAAGTCGAAGGAACACAGGCATGATTTGATATCAATGGCAGTCTTCTCGTCATATCATTTTCATTTTGTTTATGTATAAACTAGTCAGTAGTCATGGGGTTCTCTTCGTTGCATGGACGTCGGCTTATTATGATGTTATCAGAAGCCAGACATCAGCATTGTTTTTCGCGAGAAATCTTATACACACTTACACAAAGATTACCCAACAGTAATACGCACGATGCGACATATCTGGGGTGGTTCCGTGTATGTGTATGTATGTATGAGCATGGAATGACCATGCGATATATTTTCCTTCGTAGTTTGATTTCAGTACTTGAAGTTTTGTGTGGGTGGTTAGCTTGACCTCTTCCTTTTTGTGCATTGTGACGGAGTTGAAGTATCTGAGAACCAAGCACAGCTAGATTGATGCGTGCTTCATCCTCCCTCGAAACAAGAGGAGGCTGTACTCTTATCCAAACGGCCACAGATAGGATAGGAAATATCCATATGCCTATCGATGAAAGCAATTTAAATGCAAGGTCTGTTATAATACTGGCCCTAACATCCGTTTGTTTTGCTGCTCTACTCCCAGTTGACTGTTCTAGTTTGTAAGAGAAAGGGTTATGGGTCACAACCTTTTCTTGCGGTTTAATGAGTGGACTCCAAGATACAGGGCAAAGCTACATCGGTCTTGATTGACCCGGAGACAAGTAAGGGTGACGTGACGTGAATTTCAACAAATGTCCGTTATTTTATCATAATTTCACTAATGTATCACTCAGCTTAGTTCGTTGGGATATTTCTGAGCAAGAGGAATGGGATATAAATGAATTTGTGTGTTATTAGAGCAATTAAAAACAATTGTTTTTGCATGAAAACTTTTGTAATACTTGTGTTCCACCTGAAAGAGAATTATCTGATCAGCTCGAGTTAAGATACCCGACCAAACACGTTTTCTCCCCGGTTGACTAGCTGGCTGAAAACTATCCTTCCACTTACCGAATAGCTAGACGATGCATCAACTAACGTTGAATAATAATGGCAATTATTTCCTGTCTGCCGGTCAAAAACTCGAGTCTCATTGTCTTAACAATGGCATATTCATTTGTACCATGTTTGTGCAGTATTTGTAAATGAAAAATAGGCTTGACATCAAGTTTTACTTCAGAGATCATATTTTTCAACACGAATTTTTCGTTGTTGTCTATTTATTTTGTTTCTGTAGTCGGTTAACTACTATATTATATCAGAATACGAATTGACATCCCTTTCTTATTACACTATCAGGACATGAGAAATTCGTGGCGCCTTTCTGATACTGTCTATGAGTACAGGGCAATATCAGTCCTCATCCATATATACACGGGTAGGATACTACATCAACCAAGCCATTTCAAATATCGGCTTCGGATAACTAAATTGAATATCTGTATCTTACAATAGCGAAATGGTTATCAGGCTATTTTTGTTACCCAATTTGCTTACAGCATTCTGTCCTAGCAGATACTCATTTTGAAGTAAATTACACTTGGTCGGTCAAATTACGTTAACTATATTCCTAAACGATCCTTTGAAGCGTGTTAGTTGAAATTGATAAGTGATAAGATCTAAAAACAAAATTCTAACATCGACGGTTGTCAACTGTACAGCTAACGTAAAATTAATGTACTGGGGGATAGGAGAACCACAGTTGCATAATTGTAAACAGATTTAGCAGATCACGTTGATGCTTTGCACACTCATTCCTTGAAATGACCCTGGAGAAGTTTCAAACTTGATAATCCCCTATTTTGCCACATTGCCAGTGAATGTATATCCACTGTTACGCCAATATTGTTGAGTTTTGTTTGGCAAAAAGCTCATAAGTACAACGCGTGCAGTAATAGTCACAAGAAAACCTTTCATTTACAAAGATCACTCACTAAAACATTCATATCGAGAAACTCCGTTGACTTGCATGGAAACTGTGTTGCATTTATTTCAACAGGAACTGATCTCTTTTATGTATATATGTCGTCGAAACAGAAGCCATACATAAAGTCTCAGAAAGGTATATTTGATTATTGAACTGTTTCATATTGGTTATACACACATTCTCTGTTATGAGATTCAAATCTTGGTCGGTTCAGTACGAAATCAATAAACTCAATTCGATCTGTTTTGATTTTGCAGCTTGATGTCTCTGAAGTGTTTGTTATATATCGATCGGAATGATTCAAGTTGTTAGATGTCTGCCATTACTTTTTGTCTACTGTTTGTGCATCCATTATTAATTTAAATTTGTATAACTTTCAGTGCTAAATATGTTGATTGCTGATAAGATCGATTCAGATTTGATTCGATCCGTATATTATACTATTGTCCCATGTTTAGTTGTCATTTATCTTGGTAAACATCTGAATAAATCCTAAATCTAAGTCCTCCCCTAACTTCCATCTGTTGATTGATGATCTAATTTTAGATTCAACTTACCTTTCATTATCTTAAGTACATTTATCCAGCTTACGAAAATTTGGCACAATACCACAATAAATGAGGCATTAGTAAATACTGGACTCTGTGCATTACATAGCTTCAGACAAAATCATTGAGTCCTGGCAAAAGATCAGCGCCGTACCCACCTCTGTAGTGAACGAGTATTTAACACTATATCTTATAGAAATATACGAACAAATTTTATGTAGTAGGAGCAGAAACATAGGTGACTTTTATGATTTTTCTATTGTATGTACAGTCCATAACTCTAGTTTCTCTAGCGTGGACATTTTTTTTTAACGGTTAGGCTCACTTTGATGTTGATATCCTCAATTTTTAGTTAAATACAGTTGATGTATCCAACAATGATCGAAACCATTACAGTAGTAGCCATGAATGATATCAGTAAATGGTAGTTGGTCCACAGTGGGGCCTACATTCTTTTTTATTTTTACTGAACCTAGATCAATACAGCACACGATTGCAGTTGCAGGGCAACAAGTTGGAATCAAACTCTCTTCAAAGTTAATAATGTACAGGATTAGATATATTGACCATTAATTCTTGATTCGAAGTTTTTTCTCATCTGTATCTAATTTAATTGAGTCACAAATATATCCCATCCGGTTGAAATCGAAGATATTACAGAAAAAAATGGCTGCAAGCTCTGCTTTCAGCCATTTTTCGAAGGAAAAATGGTGAGAAGTTATTATGATCATATGATCATCTCAGGATAGCACGTCTTATATCCTTCAGTGACGTGATACTCTTCTTTTAGCGCCATAACTTTTACTATATAATCACAGTTCAGATCTGTATTATATATATATATATATATATATAGATATAGATATAGATATATATATATAGATATATAGATATATAGTCAGCTATTGAAACATAATTAACGGGGCCAAATCACATAGATTTGTTCTATTCTTTAAGTTACAGCATCGATACAATGCAGAACAATGATGATCCTACTCATTACACACCATTCTTATCAGGAGCCTTTCATTATTAGTTGTTCTGCATCCTAACCAAGACTCACTGGGCTTTCCCATCATTGACATTCCAGAGCCAATATTTTATAGATATATCCATCCTGCGAAACCATTTTCTTTCTTATAGACACAATTTTGCTTAAGACGTTTTTGGGATCCTCGTCGTGAGATGTAAAGTTTAGCAGTGACTCGATATTCTGAAAAAATGACCAACCCATTGCCAGTCAGGTTTCTTATGGATTCTATGATACCTCCTTTTACTCTCCTACCTCCAAGGGGTTAAGCATGATTCTCTTCAGTACCCGTTTTATCATTTTTCGTCTGAAAGTCACTCTTTCAGATGATTCAATGTTTAAGCACAATGCGTGACTATCAGGAGGATGCATTAGTTTTAAACCTTTCTTTCTACGGTTAGCGAGTTTATCATGTACTTGAAAGTTGAGTTTACCGTACCAAAAACTCACTGAAAATCTATGATTATAACAATTTTTGCGTTTTCGAGTCTACATAGATATCTTTGAGAATGATAATTTGTACATGGTTACGGTTAGAGAACTGCAACCGGATTGCTGCTCCTACTCCAGCAGGGACATAACTTGTGAATCGTTGTCCGCTACTGACATTTTCAATAACCCAACTAATGGGATTCGGACGTAGGTGGTCACATGACAAGTCAGTTTAATGGCAATTCCGGTGATGGAGGCCAATTGATTTTGTAATTGACTCTTAACATAGAGCTGAAGTCCAGCCAAGCCATCGAGAGAAATGGCGTCTCGATGGCGTTGGTCGATCAAAAAATAGACGTTAGATTCACTTAGAAAAGAATAGAAATTCAATTTGTTCGCTGAACGACTTGTAAGTAGAGGTTCTCCGTGTGTATGTGTATGGGAATGCGTATGAAAGGTGGACATGGATGCAATTTTGGTTAGATATGACTGCAAGAAAAATGCAGATGAATAAGGAAAATAACTGAGAGGGGATGGGGACAAACGAAAGAAAGGCTGAAAAGGAAAAGTGAACATCGATAAAATTTTGTAAGAATTCGTAAAGGAACAAGTAAGAACAGAAGTAGAGGAAGAAGAAAAAAGAAAGAAATGAGGGAGAAGAAGTAAATGAGGAGGAGCGAAAAAAAGGAAATAGCTAGCAGATGACGAAAGAGAACAAAATGAGATAAAGAATGAAAGAACTAATGGCAATAACATTTAAACTTCTTTCGCTTTCTACTGCCAAAATTGATTCCTTCAACACAATTATCGGTCAGATTACCGGGAAATTTCATAGACTATTGAATCACTCAAGATATTAAAATGTACACACTCTGCTAATCAGATAAGAAGAAAAAAGACGTAATAAGATCAGAAAGAAGAACAGCACTTTATCGTATATCTTGGTGGTTGGAGTGACGTTCCGATGAGACAAGGAAAAAATCACAGATTGAGGTTCATAGTTTTAGCAAGAACTCTTGCTAGAAGATGGTACAGTCAATCAAATCATACATAACTACTGATATGGTGATTCATCAATGCGCTGAACCGGATACTCAGAATTAAATATTTTGAATATGTAACCGGTAATAATGCCACCATTTAATAGTATATATGAATAATTTGAATTTCTTGTACTATATCAATTGTTCATGTATCAAGTTGGTATGTCATTCAATTCAAAAATAACATTCGTGCTAATTATCCAAGAAATCAAGAATATATATATATATATATATATATGTATTTATTTATATATATATACATATACATATATATATATATATATATATATATACATATATATGTACACACACATATATATAAATATATATATATATTTATATATATGTGTGTGTACATATATATATGTGTATATATATATATACATATATATATGTACACACACACACACAAACACACACACACACACATATATATATATATATATATATATATATATATATATATATATATATATATATATATATATATATATATCACGGATGATTCTCCCCCTCCAGGGTTCAAGATCCAATGTTTAAGACAAGGCAAAATGTACCGCTTTCATGTTTCGTATTTTCACTTTTCATTGGCTAAGATTAAGGATCAAATTTGTATCTATACGAAGCAAATTATATTGTTCTATTAAACAGATTCAATGTAAATTAATACAGTATTTAACAGGCCCTGGTGAAATGTTTCAAATGCTGAAAGCACATATATGTTTGATATCATTTAATGTGAGTTTGACCATAATTTAGATATAAATGATGATACTGAACGTAAAACGAAGCATAAAAATAGGGGGTTTGAATTTGAACTCAATTCAATTCAAATCTGAAGTTTTGGAATGATTTAAAAGACTTTGCAACGGTTTCCAGAATTGAGAAACTGCATACATCAATTGTCAATAATTTAGGAGACATTGATCACGTTTTAATTTTGTTGCTATAATTTATGGAAAGGTTGGCATATCATTTATACGTTTCCACTATGTGCGTACAAGGAAGCAGCCATCTAATATTTCAATATATTAGCTGCACACTCGATATGGAATTATCCTTAGTTGAAATCTCATGAGTAAGGTCGATTGGCTTAGTTAGGATCCGTCTGTTAGGTGTCCCTCCCTGCACCAGTGATATGTGTTCTCATTTAACTAGAACCCAAGACTTTGAATGTTGCTTTTGATGCTTGACAGGGTTCCTATGGTTAAAATACTAACTTGTCTTTTCGTATTTGCTCTCCCAAAGTACCAAATGGGCCTCTAGTTGTTGAGTAGTAAACTCAAAATCATGAATAAAAGTTGAATCTGAATATTCAGATTATAACTGTCTATGAATTATCTGGACGCGTGATAGAGGCAGTGTAATCAAAATAATAGTGGAAATGGTCTCATGAATAATAATTACAACTTACACCACAAAACAAAGCTAAGTCTGAGCAGGGAATTTGACACCTCAAAAAATAGTATTTAAACGAATGAATTACTACATGGAATGGAAATTGTGAAGTAAGTAAGTTAGAAATAGATTGGAAGAACCAAAGAAAGGATAGAGGAAGAAGGGACAATAGATCTTGAGAAAAAATGATCTAATTTTTACACCAACACACAGTCGAGCATATTTCAGATCGATCAACGACAACAACAACATTCTTAAAAAGAAAACGAATCAACCAATAAAATAGCATCACAAATAACCTATAACTGAAATTCCGAGACAAAAAAAAAGTAATAATTATGAAATAATGGAGAAAATTTCTGCACTAAGTGTCCATTATTCAAATTCAATTGATATATATATTTAAGTAGGCCTGAATGATGAGAGACATTTGATACTGATGCCAAAAAAAAACAAAAAACCCAATTCAAATCGGGGTTATACAAAAATTATTCCGTAGTGAATACCATTTTTCTTCATTATTCAAATTCAGTATAAATTCTATATTCAATTCCAGACAACACAAACTGCAATTCCCCGAAAATCTCTGAACGTCCAATCGAACTAATAACAATGAATTTTAGGCATATTGAAAACTCAGATATACACGACAGATTTAAAGATTTTAGATGATGATTATCAGGAGCAAAATATTATAAATCAAATTTTATATCTGTTATCCAAGTAAATGACGTCAAAGGGAAAACAGCACCGAAATACCCTTGGAAAAATTGAAAACACAATCATTAGGATTTCTTCAGAGAACCAGGTCACTTATTCAAAAAAAGCTCGGAGCTTTTACGGAATGTATACGTTTTATGTTATCAAACGAAACGCCAAAGGATATCTTCCTTTGATGTAAAATTGATAACTTTTGTACATACATTACCGGTCAGAGTTTATTTATATGTGTGGGTATTTTTATGTGTAATTCATCAAAAGTGGGACCAATATATTCTCATTGATCCAATTTTGTTCACTTCATTCCAATTTAATCACGGCTGACAAGTCTATAAATATAGAATCTGCCTCTCTGAAAATTCATTTTGTTTGGCTCTTGACGAAATATTTATCTATTCGTGACATCAACACCCCCTTGAAAACGTCATGGTCGGGAAAACAATGGTTGGAATGGACAAAAAGAACATCGGAGTAGAACAAGTTAAACACAGAATCATATTTGTGAAACCTGTTTCAAAATCCACTTGCAACCGATGAAAGTCACCCGTATGTTTGGGCCAACGAGTTCAAAAACAACAAACAAACTCTTAGGAAGAACGTAATATATCATAATGAATGTTAAAACGTCAAGCGACCAACGGTAACAAAAGAAAAGTAAAGCAGGAAAATGAAGAGGAAACATGCACCAAGAGTAATCAATTCGAGTATTCCCAATAAACTTATTTCCAATAACTTACTCAGCCGGAATTGAAGCAAGCAATCGAACAAACAGAGAGAAGAGAGGTCCCTGAACCCGATAACATCACCATCAGCCGACTCGATATGCTTGAAAAGTCATCACTAGAAAAGCAGCTGCCCTAACAATTTTATGCCTCAAACAAAGTTAAGTCCTAAAAGAAGGAAATACTGGAATCATAATACTGTTATTTGGAAAAAGGAACCCATTATACCAAAGCAAATGCCAGTAAATAAGCCTACTCAACTTCATCAAGAAAATTTTGACTGAAACGTCGACCATTGAGGTCTATGCCTCATCATGTAAAAAAAAATGCTTGGTTGATTTCAATATATTCACAGGGGATGACTGAACGTGACTTCTTTTTTTTTCTTTTGAATATGTATCTATCCTTTAAATCAAGTTGGAGGGTTTAAGAACTTTCTAAAGCCTTCGAAGAATATATATATATATATATATATATATATATATATATATATATATATATATAGTGATAGTGGACTCTGGTTCCACATGGGAACTTTTAACTCACACTCACACAGCACACACCACTGTAATGGGAAGAATCCCGAAACATGTCTGGGCAATTTACATCCAAGGATTAATAAACCTTACCTCTAAACACCTCACTCCTGAGTCTGTCTCACTCTCTGCAGTACACATTATATATATATATATATATATATATATATATATATATATATATATATATATATGTAATCGAGATAACATATATGACGCACTACAGCGGTCACAAAAAATTGATTCCTGAGCACACATCCATTCTTTGGTTCCTCTGTATTTCCACCTAAATTTTTTCCCCGTCTTCGTCACAAGGGTCGCTGGTAACAGCTGGGGTCGCAGATCTCATATTTATAGCACTTTCAAGTCTATCCGGGCAGTCCCTAGCTGTGATGATGATAATGATGATGACTATTATTATTATTATTGTTATTATTATTATTATTATTATTATTATTATTATTATTATTTGGAATCTCACACCAGTTGCCTGGTGGTAACCGCTGGAGTTTGAGTGACAGCAAGTCTCCTCAAGTCTCCAGCCCTCCTCTCCTAGTACTCATAGGTCGCAGTAATTCTACGATTTACAGTTTCACACCGGTTGCCCAGTGGTTATCGCTGAAGGCTGAGTGACAATAAGTCTCCTCAGGTCCTCAGCTAACGTCTCCTCCCTCTTTCGCATATCATGACAGAGCTACTATTCGTTGCAGTACTTATATCTCTAGCACCTTTCTCAGTATCCGTGCAGTTCCAAGTAGCGCTGTGGTCTGTACGGTCTCTATCCTCCCCCTAATCCCGATCTCCTCCAGTCTCTCCCTCAGCGTTTTTGGGACAGTTCCTAGTGCTCCCACTATGACCGGTACTACCCTGGTTTTCATGTTCCACATTTTCTTTAACTCCCTTGCTAGGTCCTGGTATTTTTTCCTTTTTCCCCCTCCTTCTTTTTTACTCTATGGTCTGCAGGTACAGCAACGTCTACTATTTGGCAGGCCTTCCTTTTTTTGTCTACTATTACTAAGTCCGGCCTTCTTGCCTGGATGAGGTGGTCAGTTTGGATGTCAAAGTCCCACAGTAGTTTGTGGTTGTCATTCTCCAAAACTGCCTCTGGCTTGTGCTGATACCACTTTTCCCCATGGTTGAATCCCATTTGTTTACTTAGTTCCCAGTGTATCATCGTTGCTACTCTATCGTGTCTATGCTTATACTCCTTCTGGGCGAGCTGACTACATTCACTAGTTATGTGGTTTACTGTCTCATCTCTTTCACTGCACATGCGGCATTTGCTGTTTGTCTGTGTTCTGTCGATTTTTGCTTTTATGTAGTTTGTCCTTATGCTTTTGTTTTGGGCTGCCATGATGAGCGATTCTGTTTCTCTCTTAAGGTTCCCCTTTCGTAACCACGTCCATGATTTCTCGTCTGCTATATCTTTTATATGTCTCTTAAACTCGCCGTACAATTTTTTCCCTTCCCACTTTTCTTTTCTAGTTTGCTGTACTGTTCCATTGTTTTCTACTTTATTGTTTGTTGCACTATCCCTCGCGCTCTTTATGATTTCTTCACTATTTGTTTGCACATATCTATCTAGGACTGTTTTAGCTCTCTGAACACAATCTTCTATGCTGATGAGCCCCCTACCACCTTCTTTTCTCTTAACGTATAGTCTATCTGTATCATCCCTAGGGTGTAATGCTTTACGCATCGTCATAAGTTTCCTTGTTCGCCTATCCATTGATTGGAGCTCTTCCTTTGTCCATCCTAGGAATGGTCCTGTATACCTAACTACTGACACAGCCCAGGTGTTCATTCCTTTTATTAGATTTCTGCTATTTATTTTGGTTTCTAATATTTTCCTTATCCTCCTGAGGTGTCCTCTCTCTTAATTTTCTCCTTCATCTCTTCCCGTTTTATCGTGTCACATTCAAGGACACCTAGGTACTCGTATCGGTCTTGTGCAGTCAATGCCCTAATCTTGTTGTTGTCCGGAAGTTCAATTCCCTCAGTCATTGAAAGCCTTCCTTTGTGCATCACCATGATTGCACATTTTTCTATCCCAAACTCCATTCCTATGTCCTCACTATATTCCCTCACTTCGTTGAACAGAGTCTCAAGCTCTCCCCTGTTTTTTGCAAACAATTTAATATCGTCCATGTACATTAAGTGGTTGACCTTTCCTTTTGTTTTAGAGAAGTGGTATCCTTTGCTGTTTTTCAGGATTCTGTTAAGCGGTATCATTGTTAGAACAAATAATAGTGGGGACAACGAGTCTCCTTGGAAGATTCCCCTTTTTATCCCTACCTCGGCTAGTTTGTCCCCTGCGGCTGTCAGATCTACTTTCCAGTCTTCCATCGAATTACCAATGAATTTAACCACCGGTTCGCTAATTTTGAACATTCTAAGGCATTCGAGTATCCAGCTATGTGGAATCATATCGTATGCCTTTTTGTAATCTATCCATCCCATTGCGATATTCTTTCTCCTTTTCCTTACTTCTTTTAAGATCATCTGGTCTATGTAGAGTAAATCGTTTGCCCCTTTGGTCCCTATCCTACACCCTTTCTGTTCTTCTGGTAGTAGTCCCCTTCTATCCATTGACATGTATATTCTCTCTGCTATTTGCCTGGTCAGGATTTTCCACATAAGTGGTAGGCACGTGATTGGTCTATAGTTGCTTGCTATGTTCCCCTTTCCCGGGTCTTTTTGGATGAGGGTGGTTCTGCCTTTAGTCATCCATTCTGGTGCTTTGCCTTCGTTCAGACAATTTTGGAGTAGGTGAGTGAGTCTGCCGTGTAACGTGGTGAATTTCTTGAACCAATACCCATGGATCCCGTCGGGACCCGGTGCTTTCCAGTTGGCTACTTTCCTAAGAGTATGTTTCAATGTGTTTTCATTCAGTACTATTGGTTCCCCCTTGTCTATATCTTCTAGTTCTTTTCTCATGTTTCCTAACCATTGCGGTGTTACGTTGTGTCTTTTTGGGTGCCCCCATATGCTATTCCAATAGTTCTTGGCCTCTGTGGCATCAGGTTTCATGTCCTGCCTTCTTTCCCCATTTAAATTTTGGTAAAACTTTTTCTCATTGTTTTGGAATGTGCGGTTTTGTGTGTATTGGGCCGTTCTTAGTCTGTATCTTTTTAGTCTTGCCTCTTTGGCTAGTCTTTTCTGGTGTAACTCTTCGACTACAGTTGCGATGCCCTTTTGCGTTACTTTGTATTTGTTATAAAGTCTTACTCCTGGTCTGTCTGTGTGTGGTGTATTTCTAAGTAGTACTTCATCTCTCTGTAGTTGGGAGATCTGCCTTTGTAACCTTCTCTCAGTTGGCTTTCCCTTCCCTATTATTGCTCAGGTTCCTATCTTGTGTTGTGAAGCTTTGTGCTACCATTTTCGCCCCAGCGTAAATTAGGTTGTTGAGTTCTAGGACGGTGTTCGTTTCTATGTGCTGCAAGAGGCAGTTGACCTGTTCGGTCACTTCTCCAACTTTCTTTCTGTCTTTGTCTCTTAGGGAGGGGAGTGTTGTTTTCTCTCCTCGCATGATCTCTTTCAAAGCTTGTATTTTGGTTTTCTCTTCTGTTGGTGCCTCGTCGTCACCCTCTAGTGCATAGTTTACTGTGGGGGTCTCATGGGGAATTCTTATAGTTTTGTTATTGGTACTAGTTGTGCTGGGGGGGGGGCATTCTACAGATGTGTCACCTGAGTCTCTCTCTACATTAATGCGAATCTCTAGTAGTTCTGTCTCAGACAGCCATTTCCTCTTTTGGATTTGTTTTACTTGGTCAGCAAGGCGTTGGTTCGATACTTCCACATCAGATTTTTCCCTCCATATCTGGAGCATACGCTCCCTATAAGATCGCACTGAAGGCTTGCTTTTAAAGTAACAATACATAACTAGTCTATTCTCCTCCCTTGTCCATCTCTTTCTCTTGTCCTTTATAGCAGTCACTCTGTGAGGACCGCACCTTCCCTGTGTGTCATTAGTGGTATATGAGTCTTGGCCAACAGTAGCTATGTGACGACTGTGTCCCTCCTGAAGGCCATTAAGGGTACACGAGCCGGAGTTTTGGCCAGCAGTCACAGGATGACGACCGGGTCCCTCCTGGTGGCTAACAAGGGAACACCTGCCGGTTACGACACACAAATCTCGGATTTGTGCCCCGTTTTTTGCGGTAAAATGGTTTGGTTGTACTGTCATGATAGGGGTTTTTGGTTCTTTGAGGTAGCGCCAGACCTTGGTGGGTTGGTTAAGACTGATGTGGTTCAGAAATAACCGAAGAGCCCCACCAGCTCTTTTTGGTTCTTTTAAGGTAGCACCAGACCTTGATGGGTTCGTTGTGGGCAATTAGCTCAGTGACACTCTCAGAGTCCCACCAGCTCTTACAACCCATGGTATAACCTTACATGGATAGGCCATTCTGCTGCTCAGATATATCTATTTGGTGGTATGACCATCCCCTCCTGCATTCAGACCTAAAAATTAACACATTAAGCTTCGTCTGGGTGAAATTAACAACCTTGAAGGTCATAAGTCTCCCTTAAATCTTGTAAGTCTTGACTTAGTATAAGTCTCGCAATCTGTGTTCTTCCCCAATGGTGGATTTCCCCCTGCCAACCTATTTCTACTTAGCATTTAGTTAGGGGTCCTAACGGTCAGTGGTGGACAGACTCCATTCATTCATACTCGGGGGGGGGGGGTAGCTAGGCATTGCTTTTCTATCTCGACAGAGTGTCGAGAATTATCAATTTTAAACTATAAATTTTAAATTTAATTCCACTTACCCACGTGCAGCTCCAAGAAACAACAGACCACTCTCTCAACTTTTCTTTTTCTTTTCATTAGGCAGAATTTGGCAGTGGACAATTCATCTAGGTGAACATTTCTCAGAATCGCAAAGAAAACCATCTCAGAAGTAGAAATATCATCAAAATATCAAGAATAATCACTCTTAAAGCCTAAAGTAAAATATCTTTTAAACCTTCGAAAATCATCACTGGGTTCATTCAGGGGAGGGGCCTACTGTCCAAATGTTACTACTACCACTTATAATTATAATTAAAATTATTATTATTATTATTATCATCATTGAGACAATATACATATAAGAATTTAGTTTGAGTTAGTTTTCAAAGTCAATCACCAGAAATCATTCAAAGAAAGAAATTTACCTTTTTGCCAAAAAATAGAATGCTTCTTCTACCGCCTCTCTCGCAATCTGTGTTCTTCCCCAATGGTGGATTTCCCTCTGCCAACCTATTTCTACTTAGCATTTAGTTAGGGGTCCTAACGGTCAGTGGTGGACAGACTCCATTCATTCATACTCGGGGGGGTAGCGAGGCATTGCTTTCCTATCTCGACAGGGTGTCGAGAATTATCAATTTTAAACTATAAATTTTAAATTTAATTCCACTTACCCACGTGCAGCTCCAAGAAACAACAGACCACTCTCTCAACTTTTTTTTTTCTTTTCATTAGGCAGAATTTGGCAGTGGACAATTCATCTAGGTGAACATTTCTCAGAATCGCAAAGAAAACCATCTCAGAAGTAGAAATATCATCAAAATATCAAGAATAATCACTCTTAAAGCCTAAAGTAAAATATCTTTTAAACCTTCGAAAATCATCACTGGGTTCATTCAGGGGAGGGGCCTACTGTCCAAATGTTACTACTACCACTTATAATTATAATTAAAATTATTATTATTATTATTATCATTATTGAGACAATATACATATAAGAATTTAGTCTGAGTTAGTTTTCAAAGTCAATCACCAGAAATCATTCAAAGAAAGAAATTTACCTTTTTGCCAAAAAATAAAATGCTTCTTCTACCACCTCTCTCGCAATCTGTGTTCTTCCCCATATTATTTTTATTATTATTATTATTATCATTATTATTATTATTATTAATAATAATAATAATGATGATAATAATGATACTGTTTATGTTGTGTTTTTATGATTTTTATCAAAAAATATTAGAATAGGAAGTACAGTTGTAATTAAAAATTGCATTATAGAATATAATACATTCGTTTTGTAATATTGCTCATACAGATAAAAATTTATAAATAACTTGTCACGAATGCTAATATCCTGATTATCAGATTTCTGACAAAAAAAGTCCCTATAAATATTAAGCTGACAACAACATCAAAATTAATCTGAAAAAAAAGCTCAATGTTTGTAAGACATTAGCGAACAAGATGGATGTGCTTATTTCTGATCCAAGTCCTATTTCAGATACTACTCTTTTTGTGAACGCTGTACCAGAGTACTCAGGCTATCTGAATGAAAATTGTTGACTAAATTGAGAAATTTCAATGACCAAAAAAAAACATTGCTGTTTTCTTTTGTATTTGACATGCAATTCTAGAGAATATCGTTGAAGATCACGTGAAAGCAAGTTTATTTATCATCTTGATAATCTCCTCAGTATTCTCTTCTACCATCTTGATGGCCAATGTGAATAATGATGTATTAATTTATCTTCATTCTCACCATAGAAGGTTTTAATTCCTTCTAAACTGGCCTATCACGCCGTCAAGTACTCCATGAGGATTCATTTACTTAATTACAATGAATTAATGAATCCCAATTTAGCACTAGCCATTGTTTCAAAAGTCAAAATTCTAATTGATTTGACCTTAATCGGTGCTTCCATTTCAAATATTTTACAGATAAGCTAAATTATCACTCCCATTCGTTTATGTGGAGAATTGAACAAATACGGGTGTCCTCATGAGAATCAAGTGTCCTGATATATTTATCCGTCGTAAATTTGTATTCCTCACTAATCCAAATTCATTGGAAACTTTCAATTTCCTCCTGGATTAAACTTCCATTGACAGATTTAAATGCATATAATAAGTTCTGCTTTGATATAAATGCGATTATCTGGTTGTAGTTAATGATTAGGACTTATTTATACGTGATATACCTCAACATTTGAGTTTGAACGTATAATCAATGTCTGTTTTTTTTGGAAAAGCATCGATTTACGATAAATCCATACTGTTTTCAGTATTATCCGATACACATTGTAATAAGACAGCTTTGAATGGTCTTGACTCTAAAAAAAAAAAAACAATAAAAAATATTTGATAAGATGAATTGACAAGTTTAGGGAAAAATGATGTCAGATTATCCCCATCGTTATTGAAGATGATATTCATAAGAAAATTACTGCATGTTGAAAGATGATTAGATGTCTTTTAGGATTTCAGAGAGTCGACAAGAGTACAATGAGGACTCCATTCCCCTCTTTTATTTGAAAGTAAGTCTCTTTTAATAAAAAGTGGCCTTTTTTGAATGCATGAGATAAGAAATAACGAGAGAGCCACAATTTAAGATTCTTCAAATTGGTTTTTATAGGCACTAACACTTGAGGCAATAGCTACTAGATTTATTGTCTCAGGAAAGTCTTTGCATGTAGCTGAATTTCATATAAATTTACACATATTGAATTAAAATACATCGTTTACCTTTTCATGTCTCAGGCTAATCTATTTTATAACATTCAGTTTTTGAACAGTCATGAGATCAAATCAAAATTCAAATGACCAGTCTGAATAACAACGGACTTTTCAACGTGGAATTGCATCCACGTATCCGTGTAGAGTTGCCTAAATGGAGATGGTCGATAGCATTTTGAACAAACCTGATGAAGCCCTGCAATTATAATCACATCTCAAATTTATAGGGCTTTAGCGGGATTTTATCATCCGAAATATCCAAGCAGAAAAGGGGGATTTAAAAAAAAGTATGGTTATATCAACAAGCTAATTTACCTGTTTTCCTAAATAAATTTTAATTTCATCTGTATGAATCTATTTTATATTGTTCGTTACGATTATTCTCATCCAATTCTCATATCTATCGATTCATTCTCTTTTCTATCTCTTCTTTCGGGTATAAATGAATTTTTTACAACTATTCTCCCATGTATCGTACCATTACATATTTCCTTTTTTTCTATCTTGATCTTTCTTATTTCTGTTTTCATTGCTGCTTACGACCATTTATTCTTCCATCAAGCTTATTCTTTTTTCCCCCCTGTATATTTTTTTCTTCCATTCTATCCTTTACAGAATCATTAATTCTCCAATTTTTCCTTATATCATTACTTTAGATTTTATCCAAAATTTGATATATCTATTTATCTATGTATGATGGTGATCTTTTGTCCTGTCTGATGTACCCAAAATGGATATACAAATAATGCGTACAATTAACAAACAGTAAAAAAATAAACGAGTTGGGGAAAATGGAAATTAAACAATTACAAAGAAAAAAAGAATGAGCAAAAAAGTGGAACGGCCAATCTAATGTAGAATGACTCAACATTCCATCCCAGTGAGTACCAATCTCAAGAGTAATCAGACCATCCAATGCAATCAGAACTGGCTTGATGTTGAGTGGATTGCATCAGCAAAATACGTGTCTTCTGGGTTCATATGATTCGAAAGAAATTCGATCTGAGACGAGTGAAACTATTGACATCAAAGAATATTATGTAAGAGATCACAAGTTCAATATGAACTTTGCTAAACTTCTGATAATTGCTAAGAAATAGAAATACACATCTTTTGAAAAATGTTTCTGATGGAGACTCTTGCAAATGAAAGATGCTTTTATGACAAAAAGTGAATTGATAAGGTGCAAAGACTTATAGATATATTGTTGCTTCACTATTTTTCTCCATCGTTTGGGTTATGAAGGAATGTGTTCTTTGATAATCCCGTGAAGACTTTTTCCTACCTGAGTCAATTGTCGCTGAAACGATTCATAGTTCTGATTCTGATGATTTTTGCTCATTTTATATAAAAAAAATTAGAGGATTAAGAAAATCATGACTCAGTCCCTTCCTGTGCTTTCTTCCCTAATCATCTGCTCCCTATCTCTCTCAATGTACGATCATATTTGTGTGTGGGTGTGCGTGTGCGTGTGTACGGATAATTATACATGAATACATAGGTATTAGTGTATAGTATTTGAGGGACAACAAAGTCACTGATTCGGGGGTAAAAGAATACAATCAGAAAATAAAAATGCA
>OY735202.1:61588115-61688115 GCA_963457665.1 Thysanoteuthis rhombus
TAAGTCCTTTAATGTGACACTTCCATAGTATTTTCTAAGCCTATCTTAGTTAGATCCAAGGCCACGTGTGATTCACTCCCACTGATGATCAAATTTACTACGGTAACACAAGTCTGTGAAGTAGGTTTTAAAACGGTTGTTCTATTGTAAGCGTTGATGTATCCAATAACATGAAGTTTTTGCAGATTATTGTTTTTGTATCTCTTTCCACCTTCTGATTCTTCTCTATTCTTTACAAGTACATAAAATTTAATCATCTGTTCCGTTTACTCATTGCATCTATCTCTCTTTTTTCATCCCTTCCCTTATTTATTCTTGTTTTCTTTCTTTTTAATGTTTTCCTTTTTGTTCTATTCGCCACTGTTCCTTTATCAATTGTTTTTTTAATTCATTTCATCTATATGTTTCTTCATTGTAACATATTTCTTCCTCTTATTTTCCTCCTTTTTCATTTTATCTTTTTCGTTCTTTTCTATCGTTTTCTTTATTGTTTATTTGTTTTTCTCATATTTTTGTTTTTTCTGTTTTTTCCCTTCTCTAGTTTTACCCTACTTGCACAAATACAACTTTGCTCAAAAGGAATATTTTAAACAGCGTGAGCATGTTTACACGTGAGCCTACATAGGCAAATCTGCTGGAAAAATTGATTTTACAATTTAACGTAAGATTATCAGCAACATGATAATGATCAAATACTCGCAACCAGCTAATCAGTAAGAAGCAATAAATATCCCTGTTTAGGAAAAAACGTATGTATTCACTGCTTTTCGAAAATCAGTGCCTGTCTTCGAACACGCAATGGCCGATACTCTGAATTATCGTTTAATAACAGAAATGCAAGCTATTTGAGCATATTAATCTCACTACATAGATATTCCTATAACAGATATTGCTCTATTTTTATCTGTTGATGTATATTTTTATAACTATTATATACAGCTTTTGGTGCGAATATATTATGTTGTCAAAGGAACTTTCGAGAGTTGAAACAAAAATTCTCATTCAAATATAGATTAGCATCAGAAATATAGCCCATATTACTAGAGATAAGACATTTTCGATTTGTTAACACTTGGATTAGTGGCCATTTGGGAGCATAACAATATATCTACTAAGCTTAGCTTGCACAAGAGCATTTTCAAGTGCAGCAAACAAAACTAACATTCGTCTGTGAAATGATATTTTAAACTATTTCTCTATATCTGGCAGCCGACCTTTTCTCATTTTTGCTTTGTCTGGGCTGAATTGGTTAAACTCACTTTACTGATAACATTCTGCAGATCTGTCTTTTGTTTTCAAGTCTCACGCTATGGTTTCATACTTCGTTTAGTTGATATTTTAGTGACAACTTCTTCTTTCGACTAAAAGACCAAAGAAAATAAGTCTCATATTGTTATGTCTTGTAGACGAAAGCAGGAAAAAAAATCTAATTCTGATGAGCTAATCTAACAGAATATATAATTTGATTATATTAAGACCGTAAATTTGACTGTCCCCTAACTACTTCATCGTTTATCTTTGATTCTATCTGGATCAAGTGATATTCACTCGTAATGAAAATGACTATTTCCTTTTTCTTATAATAACTTCTTTCGCTTTTGTCTTGTATATATTTTGGCTCTTTAAGACATATGGCAACTCCTGAGTTTGTGTACTTAGTGGCAGATGTCTTTTTTAGATTGAGTGAGTACCTTTTGTTGGCTTTTTCTCATAGCACTACATGAACAACAATTTCACTATCTCAACAGCTCTATCTGATGATTAAAATGCAAATCATTCACACGGGTGATACGTTTAATCAAGGACCATTCTTATCAGTGATAGTCCTCGTGGGAACTTCTTTCCTACGAATAGAATTGGCAATCATTCTTATCGATTAGCTGGTTAGAAATACTTTATCATTATAATGTAGCTAATTACTTTATGATAAAACGGAAAATCAATTTTTGGAGCAAATATACTTATATGCTACGGTCGTGATAAAATCCCTTTCTATATGGAAACAGACAGTTTTGTGCTTTTGAATAGAATACTTAAAATCTGTTCGTAAAGTAATGTACGATTAGAATACAATTACTGCAAAAAATCGACATCCACTGACAATAGTTATTCAGTTACATTAACGAATAGCAGTTAAAAAAAAAAAGAATTATATTTATATGATCTGGTCGATCTCAGCATGAGGAAGTCATTACAGTCAATTGCAAGTATTATGGATTGGATTCCAATCGGTAGCTTTATAATTATATTCGGATGCCAGTTTGTACTGAGCTTACCAAATAGCAGCAATATACTGTAGAAAGATGATTAGAAGTGTTGTCTTGCAGAGTATTACTACGAGTTGTTTTTTTCAAGTTCACTGCTACCGTTATCTCATGCGAATAAAGTGAAAGATCGGTAGTTGTCAACTTTATTCTTCCCATGATTGTTTCATTGTCGGTAATGCATTTGCTGTTTTACAGTTTCTGTGTTTTCCTTCGAAATTATATTCAGCTTTACCCTTCAACAATAGTGAGAATCATCATCATTTTCACGATCGACATCATGAGCGTCACTCTTATTTATTTGCACATCCATGCATTCTTTATCTTATTTACATTTCATTTTCAAACCAGCACGTAATATTATTACCCTAAGCATTTCTGTACAAATGCCATGCCTTGCTCCTAAAGACTCTTCTCGAATGAAAGGAAAAATTAAATAGAATGAAAAAATACCAAAAAATGAAGGGGAAAAAGGGAAAATCCGTACCTTTAGCGTATTCGTTGCAACTGTTTACTTTAGAAATTCATTGGGAACTAAAAAAGAAATCTTGAATGCGCGCTCATTGATGCCTCGTTGGAGGTTGGGGTCATGTCGCTTCTGTTGGCAGAATTGAAACGATTCAAATAAGAATTCTGGTTGTTGTACATATTGAAAACCTTTACACGAATTCAAGCCATCTTTTCTTATTTTCTGTGAGAGCACTCTTTTGTGAATTTGGTGCATGTTGGCAGCTAGCTATATCAAACGAGCTGAATTCTGAGGCCCTGAAGAAATGTTTTCAATTCCTCCATCCTTTTTATTTTATTTATCTGTCTCGCACTTTCCTGATAAAATTTGGTTCAGATATTGCCATCCATACTTGCTTTTGCATTAGGCGTGAATTGGTAGGCCAATGCAAATGATTTTGTTCTCTACAGAGGATCTTGCTCCTTGCTAAAGTTGGAATGCCTTTTTTTGGATATTAAGACGAGGAATAATATGAATAATGAGAGATTGTAAAAATTTGATCAAAATCCATTCTATTTGCAGCATAATTATTCTCAAAAATAGCCTCAAGTGGTAATATGCCATCTTCATCTAGATATGTATAGTAATCAAAGATTCGGTATAAAGCACAAAATATGGCTGCCTAATTATTTAATTTTTTTTCTCGTATATCAAGTTAAACATGCTTATAAAAGGTAATGTCTAGGGGAAGGATGTCCGGTGAATATATAAGATTTTGTGAGATTTCAAAGCCCAATAATACAGGCCTGACAGGCCAGGGTCTGGTTCAATTAACGGAATCAACGCATCTTAGTCCCCCAAAAATGGAACTTTGACAATCGGCAGTTGCAATGACTTGTTAGCCATAGTGACCGGAATAGCTTCCAAGTACACAAACCCAGGTATTGGCATCATACTGTCGACTTATGAACTCCAGAGAGTACCCGTGCAAGATTTTTCCCAATGATTATCACCGAGTAATATAGAAAAATGCAATGGATTTTCACGTTATTTATCGTAGCTGGTACTTTTGCGGGGACAGACTACTCGTAAATTAATTCTTCTACCTTCGTATTCTCATCCTTGAGTTATCGGTATCGGGAGATTGCTCGGTATATGGAGGTAAATGTTCAGATGCCGTTCAAATATTTTTCCTCTGCTTCTGTCTCTATTTCTCTCTATTTCTGTCTCTCCGTGTCCCTCTCTCTCTTTCTGTCTCTCGGTTACAGATATTTGATCAGTGTTCAGTGTACCTTTAATTAAGTGGAACGTTTTGATGATTTTGTCAACAGAGATCTTTTGGAATAAATATTCCAATATATTCCCTTGCATTTGAAAAGAGTAGGCCAAAATCGATACT
Organism: Thysanoteuthis rhombus; assembly: GCA_963457665.1. Taxonomy (NCBI): domain Eukaryota; kingdom Metazoa; phylum Mollusca; class Cephalopoda; order Oegopsida; family Thysanoteuthidae; genus Thysanoteuthis; species Thysanoteuthis major. Next base: position 61,592,227 of record OY735202.1, read on the forward strand.
GCTTGCCTATTTTTTTTCTCAATTTATTTTAAACCTCCTCTTTACATTTTTCCACAGCTAGCACACACAGGCGTAGACGTGTTAGTTAATCTGAGAATTTTTGCCTGTCTTTGTGGGTTTTTTTCCATAAGCTTTGATCAATCACAGAGAATCAACATACCAAACTATAGCTTTGACGCTGACGATATATATTAGCTTCAAGGATTTAAAATGACTCACTCAGAAGAGTCAAACTGAACAGAGCAAAATGAAGTTGACATCCACTCTCAAGTAAATGAAGTACACAACCAACAGCGTAGAACAATTGAAAAAGCAATTAAAGTGATAAGTAAAAGTCTATCACAACAACGTCATGAAGTTTCGTACTCAGGATATACCCCTGACTAAAGACTGAGAGTTCATTTTGATAAAGCATTTCTGTATACATAACTCAGACGGGTATTTGAAGAATAAAATATTAATGCTTGAGGTGCAGATCCTGTAAATTTTCAGCAAGAAATCGTTCCATGGTGTTTATTTCAGTAAAAAAAAAAATTTCTGAAATACTCGATGAAAATATGGTGGCCAATTTGAGGATCAGCTCCAACTTTTGGCTATCAATTTGGCAAAAATACTCCATACTATCACCTATGGAGAACATGCAACAACTTAATTCATGAATCAGAACATCTAATACCTTTTATATCGAGTCAGTGAATCGATTTCAGTTTTGAAAGGCTTTTTGGAGAGATTATTGACATCATTGTATTACATTAAATATTCCTCATCTCTTGCTTGTATTTTCTTTTCTGATTTCCTACATAAATCGAGCATATTCAAAGCAGAATCCAGTCTGTTGACAAAGTTGGAAGCCAGCCCAGGAACAAACGAATGAATGAACGTTGCCAAAAGTACGCTCTTAAAGGAGACTTGTTTTGAACTATTGATGCTGAGAGAAGACAGTATATCAGCAATGTAATTGTTTCTCGATTGAGTTGTAATGGAGTGTAGCTAGTAACATAAATCTGTGTTAGAAATTATTCGATGATTTATATAGGTGCCATAATAAGTGAAAGGATGGAAAGTTGAAGAAAATAAGATGAGGAACAAGTTTAAGTATACAGAGAAAATGAAGGACACTTTAGAAGATCTATAGCCAATATGACAATTATTTCACTGACCTCATGCATAGCCATTTTTCATACATTTAGCTAATGTCTGATATCCAAACTAGTGAGGTTAACGTAAATGTTGAGGAGTATCATGCCAGGAATATCGACTATGGTTTCGAATCACATGATTTAACTCTTTAGTAGACAGGTCAAACACAGGCTCAATACGTTTGATTAAGGTAAGTTAACCTGAGATATCAGATGTGAAAGAATTGGTATCATTAATACTCAATAGATAATTGTATAAGGTATTGGAATCTTATCGTTGGATATGCGCTTATTGTTTTGTGCTTTTTTGATCCAATGTGTCCGTAGAGTGACCTTTTGAGATCTCAATATGTTTTCTGAGCAGATTAATTACCAGCACTCTGCAATTGAAATTTTGGAGAAAAGTTGATTAAATAGATTTAGTGTTTTGTTTTGAATATATACCATATTCAAATCATTAACACACTAGACTTGTAGATTAATCAATGTATCAGATTGTTCCTGACTAATGATTGTATGGCATGGTCAAGACCAACTGTAAGTAGCACTTTCTCAATCCTGGCTTTACAGCCAAACTACGTGAGATTTATATGTCCGAGGCAAATTCAGTCGACTTTGGAAAGGAACATTGTGAAGGGAAAATATTTGCTGGTTTCATTTTGCATATAATTCCATTATGCTAAGAGTATATTTTAAATGATTGAACTGAAATTATGCTGCTAACAACTGGGATATCATTGGCATTCTAATGAGAGAGAACATGACATTGAGAAGCTAAATATTTTTCCATTCGATGATGCTCCCAGGAACGATTGGATATTCAACATTTACAATAAGATCATCAAGAGTGCCGAGTATATACCGCAAGTAGGAGTCTTTTTTTTTCAGTCGTTCTTACTATATGAGTTAAGCTGGTCTGGGATATATTGAATAAATTGTTACCTCCCGTTACCATACATTCTAGATCATCAAGAATGCTCGTTTCAGCAGAGAGACGCTTAAATTACCTTGCAAATAAAACAAACAACTCATACGAATCTTTGTGTCACACAAAGTTGGTAATCCCTTAACAGAAGCTAGCTATCTTATTATTACAGCCTAGATATATCTGCCAGGGGAAGACTGCCTCCAAACCTGAGATAAACTGAACCCATGTTCAAGTAATTGATTGAAAGAAATCAAATCCCACTATAGGTGAAAACTTCAAGTAATACAAAAACTGGTGTGACCAAGTATAAGAGAGCAATAACTGTCCACGAAAGATGCTATAGCATACCATTAATTGTGAAAAATGCAGAGATGACGAAATGAACATGAAAATGAATAGTTGCAATCAATGGAAAAATGTACATGTACCATCAAAATAGATTGAAAATGAAACATAAGCAAAATAATTGAAAATTATTACGGAAACTTGTACGAGACCTGTGATGAGTATAGAATATGAACATGAGAGTCATGCCGGATATATATATATATATATGCAAGTGTGTTTTGTTTATATATTGTTCCAATCTCTATGTAAGCTTGGTTTTATGTGTGCACTTAATTGCCTTTTTTTATGACGATCACACTTTTTTACATCAGTGCAAAGATATAATCTTGAATGTTTTATGCAAAATCAAAAGAAATCTTCATGTACAAAAGACAATCTTGCAAATCATTGGAATTGTGGAATGAAAATGGATGAATTACCACATTATCACGAGACCTTCAAATGAAAGACCAGGAACTCAATGAGTGAAGTTGTTCTCTATCATCATTTTTTATCAGCACAGTTTTTTAAAACTTTTTATGTCCATTTCCGATCTAACGCTTTTTTTTATTCACCAACGTTAGTCTCCAATATCAACTCTCAAGCAATCTTGTTGGCCAACTGCAGTGACTATGGCGGTCTCAATTTTCATCCAGTCCTCTAATTCTTTGTCTACAAACCATCATATATAGGCGTGTATACATTCATTATTTGTCATGACAGTAATTCGGATTCGTATGAAAGAACAGATAGTACTGAGTTGTAATGGTTGTCAATGATTGATTGAAGAAAAAGAAATCTAAGCTTTTTGGGACTTGTTTAATCATGAAATCCGGAAAAGTTTTCATTAGAGTTATACAGTTGTTTCTGAGATGCTTATTCAAGTTGTAAAGTATGGTGTCTCTTGTATCCAAGTACAACTGTTGTGAAATTATTCTTTAATCATAATAGTTATATCAAGGATTCGACAACATATTTTGGATATAAAAGCTTTTCAGGAAACTATGGGATGTACCAAATTTTGAAAACAAGTCCGAGGCGCCATCAAAGCCAGTAGTGTCAGAATTTGTAGTCTCGTGAAAAATCATTATGCAGAATAAATATGGTAGGACATAATTTTATCTATAATATTACTAGCGTTTCTGACTGAAACACACGCATGCACACACACACACACACAGACACAGACAGACAGACACACACACACACACACACACACACAACCATACCACGCACGAACAAACTTATAAACTCAGAAAAAAACACATAAAAATATAGTGATAGAATATTCCACACCCATTTATGACCTTATTGGGTTGTGTTTCCAGAGTGAATGGAAGAAAAAACATCAGAACACGTATGTGTCTGTTAATAACATTTTGTAGTTATCGACTAAAAACACAAGTTGTTTCTTTTCTCAAGTTCGCCTCAGGGTTCATATTATGCATTTGTAAAGAAAAACAAAACACTATAGATACGTCAAAAATGGCCACAGATGTTCCAGGATCTCACGTTAACACCTAACCGTCGCCAAAGAAATATTTTTATTAACAGCAGAGAAAATGGTGCCACTTGCCAGTAGTGGGATTTGGAAGAAAGGAAAAACGTATTTCCCCTAAATATCAAAGAACAAGTTGAAAAACATTTCATTGGTATCCTTAGGTGTTTTTCCCTGTACAACATTAATGTTGATTGTATTAAACGGTACCTGTGTGCGTGAAAACTCCTGTATGTATCGTCAAACCCAAATGACGTAGAAATGCAGAGGAACCAAGCTGGGGCAAGCAGTAAACAAAGTTTATGTTGAGCATGTTATCTTAGATCGATCTGAATTAAAGAATTGATGAACTTTCACCGCAATTGAACAAGAAGTCTCTCATATGTTAAAATGTTGTATAGTAATTATTTTTCTTTGTCCAACTCGTTTAAAGAAAAATGTAGTGTGCATCTTCAACGAGTCTTTCTGTCTCTGCCTGTTAGCCCCTCTTTCTCTCTTTTTTTTTATCTCACTCCGTATCAACATTTCAATCTCTTTCTCAAACATATCAAAAATATCCATCTCAAGATCGATACTGAAGAGGGAACATTTTTAGGACCAAGGGACGATAATCAATCTACTATTTTGATAGTTACAAGAGGAGCTGAAACATAGAACTTGACCAAAAATGGGACCCTCAAACTGAGAGCCAGGCAACATCAACGGAGAAAAACTATGCTCCACATGATACGGATGCATCACAAACAGGCACATCAAATTAGAAAAAAAATGAGGTTTGAGATATCAAAGAAACCATAATAAAACTTTTAGATAAGCGCAAGAATTCATGACACTGAACGTGGATCCAATTTGATTGTATGCAAAATGGGATTGCAAACTAGACAAAATAGGAAATATTTGCTTTAAGGCACGTTAGAAGACTGTTGCTGAGATATCTATCCTGGTAGATATTCACACACACACACATACATACATATATATATATATATATATATATATATATATATGATTTTTTGACATTGTTCGCAAGTGATTAAAGCAAAAGATGTATGCAAATCCACGAAGCTTTCTTCAGATAAATTCCCATGGATTAACAAGTTTTTGTATTTCATGGATATTATTGAATATTTCCTGTTACCGACTACACTATTTTCCTCACTCCTTTTCCTTCTGAACTTATTTTCATGATGCAATGTTCTTTCAATTCTATACCGATCAATCAGTATGTCAATTGTTCGATTGTACCGTCATATGCTTCTACATCTTTATTAATTCTTCGAAAATATGTGTATATGTAGCTATACATGTATGCATGTTCATTTACTTGACATTAGTGCATCAACATGACTATCTTAAAATAATTGCATCGAGATATTGACAATTACAATTTTTAGAGCTACTGAATAGACATTGGACACATCACTTCAATATCCTAATGTATTATATGTGCATCTATAGAAAGGCCTGTCAGCAGCAACCGTGGATATTTCTTCTTGCGCTCACTGTGCTTCAACTTGTCATTGAAATTTTTTATTAATCGACTCATCATGTGAGACCAGAGGCACTCACAGCTAAGACATCGGCTGACAGTATTCCATGAAACTGATTCAAGATCTTCAAGCTAGTTTAGAACACATGAAATATTCCGTTGGGATCTAATTTTATGTTTCCCGAAAACGTCTTTCAATAGATAATGTAGCTTGTTTTTTTTTTTACTCAATGTACGATTTGATTTCATGTTGCAGAAACGGGGAAACTCTGATGCCAATAGCTGAACATGCGCCCAATTTCAATAGACGCGTGTAACATCCAGATCTTTTTGCAGTCACTATATTACTCAAACGGTTAGAATCATGCCAATGAGACTGGGGGAATATTCACAACCATATAAACACGTAACAGGAATATCTTTCTTTTACTTATCTATCTATCTGGTTACTCTGTGCAAAAACCCATGGTCGTAGATATCTGAATAAGAATGTTTTGTATGCATTCGTATCCGGCCTTATTAATCAAAACTCAATAGTACATACACTTCATGCACCTGTATATCAAGAGATTAGTAAATTAACTGTTAGTATACAAATAGCCACACCCATAAATATGCACATATGCATCACAAGATTAGATAACATATCCATAAATTCAATTACACAACGCATCAAACAAACACACTTACATGTCAAACAGCACAAAATATACACGTGAAGTAAAATGCCATTCAATTCATATTGTATTGTACAAAACAAAACCACGTTGCAATACTTTTCAATCTAAACTATGACATGCACACATAGAGAGGTTCAACAAATACCCTACGCACACATTCATACAATCATATAAATGATACGTTAGAGCACATATGATATACATTCAAGTGCATTTTTAGGAATGTATGATGTATAGCATTCGTACGCGACATGTATCAAAGTAAGCACATACACAGTATACACAGGGGTATATATACTTACTCAGACACAACCAAATTCGATTGATATGCAACATACATACGCACAAACTACACCCAAATTAGATGCTCCCATCTATATGCTCACAAGTATTCCTTCTTTCTCTCTTTTCTTCTCTCTCTCTCCCTATTTATCTCTCTCTCTCTCTCTCTCTCTCTCACACAGCTATGTACCTATGCTTAGGGCACAGATTCACTCACATTGATTGTCAGAAGTGGAAACACACTTTAACAGCCCTCGCACATACATGCAAAGAACCAATCTGATGGCTGATGATATACAGACACCGGCATCCAACTTAAAAGCTACCAACCAATTCAAAAAATTGTGAACCCACCTTCCAGATGTCATTCTGAGAATATAATTCCAATAAAATGTCCATGAACATATACTTATTCACTGGAATTGTGGTTTTCCTTGATGTCTACGGATTCAAATAATCTATCTATCTATCTATCTATATATATATATATATATATATATATATACATATATGTATATACGTCATGTTTGGTCGTATATCAACGTGCAAAAATCGATAAATATAGATGCATATGCAGAAGTAAACATATGTATAGGATAGAACAATACCATACACATGTTTTTTCAAATTGTTTTGGAGAAAATTACGGCCAGATCAGATCATTTGAAGATAACAAAAAATCTGCTAACAGAAAAATCAAATATAAATCAAAATGATTCGATTGCTAATAAAATCAATTTTTGCAGGAAATAAAGAACTTTCATTCGTGTTCAACATTCTTCCAAGCACAACGGTCCAACAATCAAAGCTATTAGGGCATTCATTTGGATTCTAAATGGTTGAATTTCTGGTCATCCCTGATAGGTATTGTTTGTTTGTTTGTTTGCTAGTTTGTCTTCTTTGTTTGTTTCTTTTGCATTAGTTAACCGAATAATTATTTTCACCTTTGCCAGTGATAGTTTACTCATCAAATGTCGATGCTAAAAAATACTGATAATCATATCTCTGTTACATGTGGCACTTTTCAACCAGTTTCAATCAAATATCGCATAGCATTGTCACATCAATTCGAAATGACCTGTTCATCCTCAAATTTATTTGAAATTTGCAATGGTTTTCAATAATCATTAACGCCTGGCAGATTTTGAATAATCAATACATTTTAGTGATCCGAAAGCAATTAATTCCCTGCAATTATTATTAACGCAAGAGGATTATCAGTCAGAATTTTTAAAAATTCAATTATTGATGACGATTTAATTGATGATAATCAGTGGGGGAAGAATCAACGTGTTCGTAATTAATAAGGGAAAAGGCAAAAAAAATAATACAAAATTATCTTTTGATCTGCTGATGAATTTGAAAAGTTAATCGTAAATTACTGAAAAGTTTTGATAAGGTAATGAATAGGAAAATGGAACAATCAATTCGAGCTAATAACATGATTGGGTCAGGGCGCTGATAAGAAAATAACTATTTCTGCTGAGCCATTGCTTTTTTATAGCCTAAATGACATCATTTGATAATGTAGTACTTTCATAAGATAATATAATTGTGACAGATTAGCTATATGAATGAGAGTGCAGGCAATGAAGTGGATGCAATATCAGCCAAAGATCGAATCTCCACATGCATAAATCTAGAACTCGGACCATGACTTCGAAAAAATGTTATATATATATATATATATATATATATATACACACACATACTTATAAAACATTTTTTTGTGTGTGTGTGTGTATATATATATATATATATATACACAGACGCACACATATATATATATATATATATACTTATATGTATATACACACACATATATATATATATATATATATCCATGTATGTATACACACACACACACACACACACACACATATATATATATATATATACTTTGAAAAACAAACTATACGTGCGTTTTATCAAAATTTAGAATTGTTACTTTTGAAAACGTTTTCATATCAGTATGATTATTTAAGGGAATTGAATAGTGTGCAACAAGGACTGCTATCTTTTTAAAGCAGTAAACTTCATCAGATCCATCTACTTGGGTGCTCAAGAAGAATGATGCTTCCATATGTATACATTAATATGTGGGGAAAACAGGCACTTAGGCAGGTTGAATCACACTCTATTTTCGATCTTGACAACTATGACCCTGGAGTATTATCAGATGGACTCACCATTTGTCAACTAAGACTGAGTAATATCAGTAAAGATCCTGAATGAATATTATTCTCTCTTTTCCAATGCGAATTCAAACGAGGTCCATCAATCCATCATCATCATCATCATCAGTCTTTTAGCGTCCGTCGTTGGACATAGACCTTCCCCAGGATTTGCCACACTTCTCTATCATGGGCGTCACGGAGCCAGTACTTCCTGAACTTATCTAGCTCGTCTCTCCATCTAACATTTTGCCGGCCTCGGTTGCGCATGTGGTCTCGGGGAATCCATGTTGTGAGTCGTGATGTCCATCAATTGTCAGCCATTCTTGCAACATGGCCAGCCCACCGCCATTTGAGATTTTTTATGGATTCTATGATGTCTCTAACTCTTGTCTTTTCCCGGATGTGTTGTGCTGTTTTGTGGTTTCTCCATGTGAGGGCCAGCATTATTCTTTCATGTGCACGTTGCATGGTTCTCAGCTTACGGGTCTGTTTCTTGGTTAAGTTCCATGTTTCAGCTCCATAAGTGACTATTGGGAGGATGCATTGGTTATACACCCTTCTCTTTAGGATTAATGGGATCTTATTATTTTTGAAGGTTGAGCTAGCTCTGCCAAAGGCTTGCCATCCTAGTGTGATTCTTCGCTTGATTTCTTCTTCTTTTGAGGGTCTCATGGAGATTCGTTGCCCTAGGTAGATGTAGTGGTCTACTTTTTCGAGTTCTGTGTCCTCGATTTCGATCTTAGTGTTCTTATCTCCAATGTGGTTGTTGCACATGATCTTCGTCTTGCTGAAGTTCATGTGTAGGCCGACTTTCTTGCTCTCCTCATTTAGTCCATCTATCATTAGTTGGAGGTCATGTAGGTTCTCTGCGAAAAGGGCTATGTCGTCTGCGAATCTGAGGTTGCTCAGATACTCGCCGTCTATTCTAATTCCTTTACTCTCCCAGTCTAGCCTTCTGAAGATCATCTCGAGGCAGGCTGTGAAGAGTTTAGGTGAGCTGGTATCACCTTGTCTTACTCCTTTCTGGAGCTGGAAAGGGTCCGAGTCTTTATGTAGCCTGATAAATGAGCTGCCGTGATTGTATATATGTTTCAACACTTCAACATATACTGGATCTACACCTTGGCGACTGATGGCCTCCATGACCTTAGGGATTTCTACTGAGTCGAACGCCTTTTTGAAGTCGATAAATGCTACGGCAAGTGGTAGTCTATACTCTGCTGCTTTTTCTTTCAGTTGATTTATCGAGTGCAGGTGGTCCATGGTCGAGTAGCTTCTTCTAAAGCCAGCCTGTTCACGTGGCTGGTTTTCATCGAGTGTTTTTGTGATTCGGTTGGTGATGATCTTTGTGAAAAGTTTATATACACAGTTGAGTAGGCTTATAGGCCTATAGTTGTTGAGGTCTTTCGGGTTTCCTTTTTTATATAAAAGCATTATGATAGCAGTATTCCAATCGTCTGGGACTTTACTGTGTTTTAGACACAGGTTGAAGAGGATGGCCAGTTTCCTATTGATGGTTTTACCTGCTTTTCGGAGTAGGTCGATGGTGATGTTGTCTGGTCCAGGGGCAGTTCCTTTCTTTGTCTGTTTAATGGCTTCCTTCACCTCCCACGGGGTTACTTTTGGGAAGTCCTCTAGTTGTTTGCCCGTGTCTTGCGTATCTTGCTCATCGTTTTGCAGTCCTTGTTTGGACGAATAAAGTTTTTGGTAGAATTCTTTGGCGCGTTCGACAATCCTGTCTCTGTCTGTTGTTAGGTTTCCATTTTCCTCGAGTATGCTAGTTATTTGCCTTCGTCCCGAGTTGAGGAGTTTGTTTATAGCTTTGAAGCCCCGACCTTTTTCAAGAGTTGATTCAATGACTGCCGTTGTGTATCTCCTTCTGTCTTCTCTTCGTTTCTTCTTGATTAATTTGTTTAGTTCAGCCTCTTCAATTTTCTCCCTCGTTGTTGTCGGTGGCTTGAGGTTTCTGCGTTTTTCCATGAGATTTTTAGTCTCATCCGAGATTTTGCTAATGGGTTGTTTGCCCATTGGCTTGAATGTAGAGGCTACTTCAATTATTGACGTTGTCATTTTGCTGCTTAGTTCGTTGATGTTGGTGCTGTCTTGTTCAGTAAGAATTCTGAATCTGTTCTTCAATTCGAGCTTGAAAGATTGAACGTGCTCTTTTGGTATGTTTAGAGGCTGCGGTTTTGTATGGAACATTTTCCTGCGTTCTTTATTGGTGTTTATTTGTACTTTACATCGTACCATTCTGTGGTCGCTGCCTACATTGACTTGATTTAGGACTTGGATGTCCTTGACGATATCGTTTTTGTCCGTTAGGATGTAGTCTATTTCGTTTCTTGTTTCGTGATTGGGGCTCCTCCAAGTCCATTTCCTACTGGGTCCCTTCTTGAAGAAGGTGTTCATGATTTTGAATCCATTAGCCGTCGCAAAGTTTACAAGATCTTCTCCTCTCTCGTTGCATATTTTGTATCCAAATTTGCCGACGCAATTTTCATTTCCTTGTCCTACTTGTGCGTTGAAGTCTCCCATGATAACATTGAAGTGTTTTCTGGTGCCTTGGAGTAGAGAGTTCAAGTCATCATAGAAGTTGTCTATTTCTTGTTGGGTTGATTGCGAAGTGGGAGCGTAGACTTGGATTATATTGAGTTTGTATCGTTTTGAAAGTTGTATGGTGACGCTAGCTACCCGATCAGAGACGGCTTTGAAGCCAGTTACATTGTCTTTCAGGTTCTTATTGATGAGAAAGCCAACTCCACTTTGTTTTGCTTTCTCTTTACCGTAGCTGTAAAGGAGATGCTTGCTTCTCAGTTCGATTAGTTCTTCTCCGGGTCTTCTTACCTCACTAATGCCTATGATGTCCCATTTGACATTTCTGATTTCACTTTCTAGATCAGTTAGGTGCATGTCAGTTGACAGTGTTCTGACGTTGTATGTGCCTATGTATAAATTTGTCTTCTTGTTGACAGTCTTAGAGTTCTGTTGAAATGGTCGTTGTTTGAGCGGTGACTCAGTAGGGACAGAGGGTCCCTTGGTGAAGGATTTGGGTAGTCGCTTTTGGAGCACATCACCCCTACCCAAAGTAAGTGATGTGGCTGAGTCTTTTGGGGCCGATGACCCAGCAGGAACTGACGTACTCTTGGTGTAGTTTTTGGGTAGTCGCCCTTGGAGCATATCACCCCCACCCAAAGCAAGTGATATGGCTGGGCCTTTTGGTACCGAGGTCCCAGCAGGAACGGCCGATATAATATTTGGTGTGCAAATCATGGGGAGTAATGGGCCATGCCCTGCCACGCTGGCCCAAGACGTGTTGGCAGGGGGTCTAGTGGATTGTCCACTGCGGGTCAGTGGCAAAAAAGCTCCACCGGCTCTTGATACACATCCAAACTGTTCTTGTGAAAACAAGAGTGGATGTTCGGAGCACCAAGGTTGAAAAAAAAAAAAAAAAAGAAAGTTGGATGCAGATTCCAGTGGAGACGACTTGGAAGATACCTCTCCCTTATATATTAAGTTTTTAACTTAGATAAAAGCCACAGAGGGTTAAGTTTATAAAAAAGGTTGCAACAGCATCGTTAGTCCGGGGACTTCATTTTAGCAGTTGAAAAAGTTTCAATTTTTTCCATCGTTCCTTGCTAAATAATTCGTGCCCGTCTCCCAGCAAGAATTTACTATTGATAATAGATACAGCCTGGACATATCCAACACTACATTCGTTTGTTTTTTATGGCAAGTCAAAGTTAGGTCGAGGTAGTGGGGGAGGGAGTATGGGGTCAGTTTAGCTTTTAGATATTTAGATTTCGGCATTTGGGGGAGGATTCTTTCTTTTTTTTTCCTTATAGATTTATGGTTAATTTCGGGGGGGGGGGATTTAAGGTTCTTTGGAATATACGGAATTGGTGCACATTCAGGGATTTTTTTTTTTATTTTTATTTTTTTTATTTTTTTTTTTGCTACTTGACCAACGATTTGACGCATAGGACATTTACAAGCATGTAATACAGAGTTGGATGAATAGGCAGGCATTAAGGATTATCACAGAACAATGAGGAAATGAATAATAAATCAAGAAAATTATGTACTCATCTAAATTTGCGGCAATTTTAGTTAGTCTGGGGACTTCATTTTAGCAGTTGAAAAAGTTTCAATTTTTTCCATCGTTCCTTGCTAAATAATTCGTGCCCGTCTCCCAGCAAGAATTTACTACTGATAATAGATACAGCCTGGACATATCCAACACTACATTCGTTTGTTTTTTATGGCAAGTCAAAGTTAGGTCGAGGTAGTGGGGGAGGGAGTATGGGGTCAGTTTAGCTTTTAGATATTTAGATTGTACCTGTTGATTTGAATGCCGAGTGTATATCCTCTTCTGCAAACCTATGAAGTATATATATATATATATATATATATATATATATATATATATATATATATATCCTTCATTTAAATACACACACACGAACGCACACACACACACACACACATATATATATATATATATATGAAACATGTTTGTGAAAAGACATATACGAAACCAATTTATGAGAAGATTCATGGGTGTGTGTGTGTGTGTGTGTGTGTGTGTGTGTGTGTGTGTGTTCACAAAGAGTTTGCTTGGAAAAAACAAAATTTCCATTATTATCATATTATCAGGAAGAAAAAGTTTTTGAATTAGAATAATCATATACGTGTTATAATATTGACTCTGGACAAGCTGCTCCAAGAGCTTACTTTCATTCTACAAAGTCATCCCAGAATAGTAAAATGCTCTTTTTACAGCAAAATGGATCTTTTTTTTTAATTAGGACTAGACATGCTACAACTACAATTATGATCAGGAGTATTGCTAAGTGATTCTTTCCGCATTATGTTTTTTTTTTTTCCTCAGTGATCATCTCGTCGAAGTGTACATACGAGGAGCTATATGTGGATAATAGTATTGGCGAAGAAATATCACCATGTTATTTTGAGCCACAAACGACAACAAATAATTTTTCATTCTGCAGAAATGCGCTAATGCCGCAGACGTTCGACAAAATAGAGTATATGTTCCTCTACGATAGCCCCATGATAACACTGACATTATAGTTACTCTACGATCTCCAATGATAGCGTGATGCATTTTTCTAATGTTTGCTGATATTATGCTCGTCAATGTCTCCCTCGAACAGGTACGGTCATCGACAGATCTTAGTCCTCCCATTAAAAAGTTGTGTCGGGAAAAACGTCCTGCTTTGGAAAGTGACAGTCACCAAACGCTTACTGAACAAAGTGAGTTTTTGCAACTGTTCTCAAAATTCTAATGTAAGACCTGCAGTGGGCTATTTGCCCCTTGGCATCATAGCGATAACTGCCAAAATATTCAAACAATTAATTAAAACAAGTTACAAATCCACCAATGCACACAGCCATTGGCACACTTGAGTACAAAAGTTCCTGCCCGTCACACTTAAAAACAATACATCCAGCTACATATTGTTTGCTCCCGCAGTTCAAAATACCAGAACCTGGATGCACCCAATACACTGACTTGTTTTTCTTGCTCAGAAGACACTTCAAAATCATACTTCGCCACAAAAAGGACGGTACGGAGATAACCAATTTTATACAAGGGAAGCTTTGTGAATATTTTGTTCCTAGCTGGAAGAAGAATGACCGAGAGTTTTGTTTTGTGCAGTCAGCCTTCAATGTCCACCTCTGAGGCCCTGAGGGGAGATTAGTCTGCACTCAAAGAAGCATGCAAAATTTAGTATGCTGAGAATGGCCTCTGTACTATCGGCTCCTGGGCAAAATGCCATCGACACTGACTGTCTCTGCTTCAATTGATTAAGAAAGAAATTTCAGCAGGTGTTTGTGTCGATACTTCACTCAGTTTCAGCATCGATAGTTAATGCAGAATACGACTGATTGCCCCCTAGTGGAAATAAGTGAATGGCTGTACAGTTGTTGTGGAATTATTCTGAACAGCAATTTTGGATAAAGTCTGTAGGTCTCCGGCAATTTTTAGGTCATATTCATTACGTTATTCACCCCACCGTTATTCTGACACGTTAGAAAACTTTTCCCCCCGTTTTTTGTGCTGTGGAGTAACTAATGTTTGGTGATTCTCTTTTTTCTTCAATCATTTTTTATGATATCGCATATGGGTCACACCGTGTGCTCAGAGATTAGGATACCATTCAACATTATACTTTATTAGTACTTATAAGAAAAAAAAGAAACCACTTATTTTATTACTGCATCAGAGTTACTATTTGCACTCATCATCACTATTTTTATCGTTATCATAAAACCATTACAAAGAAGTATATACTATGCACAAGTGATCGTCGGCAAAACCAAATTCTTGAACAAGATAAAATAATGATACAAGTACTCACAAGTCTAAGCAATGTCATGAGATTGTTATTATTATTCAGACAACCCCCCAAAATATGCTTATGTCCTACAATAAAAAAAAATGTGTAGATAAGACAGTTTACGTAAAGGGAAAAATGATAAAAAGGAAAAATGATAAACAATTATGAGGTTTAAAAGCTCTATTAGGAGTAGAAAAGTGCTGGATAGATAAGAATAATGATCGGTATCTATTTGTTCATGCAAAAATATTTACCCATATGCACACATCGATTTATCTATTCATCCTCCCATGACAAAACAATCACGATGATACGTTTACAATGAACATTATCTCAGAAGAAAATCGTTAAAACAAAAAGAGTTCGGAAAAGTATATAGCTCGTTGGACGAATTGACCCCAGAAAAAATACCAAATAAAAGAAAAAGTCCTTAAGAAAATGCTTCATGGATATAAAAATTTTTTTTTTGAGCTGAAACCTTTTTTCACTCTGAATTCCAACCCTTACGCGTCTAAAATCCATCTGATCAAGAGCAACCTTTCTTTGGGAGAAATTTTCACAATTCAGTTTCTCTTCCTTCATATGCTTGTAGATCTTCCTGTACCAAAAAAGTGATTGGTTGAAAACTGATTGTTTAGTAACTAAATTAGAATCAAATACAAAAAATATCGTTTCTTTATCATAACACGTCATCACACACACACATGCACACACGCACACACACGTATAGTATGTGGGAGACAACTTTTCTAAATTGAATTACAATAGCATACACACACACACATACACACACATACACACATATATATATATTTTTTTTTATTTAAGGTAACATTCCATCAAAAATAGCTGACGTATTGTCAACATTGAATATATATATATATATATATATATATATATATATATATATATATATATATATATATGTATATATATATATATATACATATATATATATATATATATATATATATATATATATATATATATATATATATATATATATATATTATTTTAAGGTAACATTCCATCAAAAATAGCTGACGTATTGTCAACATTGAATATATATATATATATATATATATATATATATATATATATATGTTTATGTATATATATATACATATATACCTATATATATATACATATATATATATATCTATATACATAGATATATATATGCGTTTATATATATATATATATATATATATATATATATATATATACACACACACACATACACACACATATATATAAATGAATATATATAGACACATATGGGGGTGTGTATATATATATATATATATATATATATACATACATATATATATATGCATACATATACATTTACATATATATATATATATACATATACATACAAGTATATATGTATATATATACATACATGTATATATATATATATATATATATATATATATATATATATATATATATATATATGTATATATATATATATATATATATATATATATATATAAAGGAGATGAGACGAAACAGACATACAGACAACGGAAAGAAACAGAAAGATAAGGTAGGCAAGCAAAAGGCAATTAATTAGTTAAGAGGGAACGAACCGATATCATTAATGGCATATATCTATCTGATAATCAAAATGAGCAGGATAGATATGTAGAAATGTGAATTGAGATATAATTTAATTTACTTTTTTGTATTTTTTTCAGGGAGACACATCAACTTTCAATCGTCTATAAGATCATACTTATTCGCTTTTAACTCTCTTTTTTAACAATGAAGAATTCATTGTGAAGCGTTTGATGTCTCGGTTCCACACATTTTTTTCTTTTATTTTATTTGTCTTGTATCTGCCACCGCTCTTATAAGTCATTGTAATACGATTGATTATGGGTAAGTACTCATACAAATAAGCCAACATTTACATTCACCTAAGTGTATCGCAGTGGCAATCAACTATTATATTTTGTCGATTCTTTGTCCATGATAATCGAATTTTCCACACACTTGAACGTTACAATGATCTTGAAGACGCTTTTCATAATACAGTTATGTAATCATGTTTCGATAAAGGTAGTCTTGTCCTTTCGAATATTTGTCTGACTCTACTTTTCTGCTATATGGAAAAAAAGCTAAAAATAAACGTAGTTTCTATATTTTGTATGCCACTGTTCCATTGACGTGTCGGAAGAGCACTGGAAATGTTGCCCGTATAAATAAAGAATGACCGTCCTTTTACATATCGACTGAAAAAATGATTCAAAGGAACATTATAATTTCAGAAAGTGGGGAAAATATATATCCAGGGTGCTACTACGAGGATTCAACTCTCCCCAATACGTATTCACGCAGTTATGATTCAGGATTTAAAAAATGGACATCTATTCCATCGCGAATTTATCATTTCCACACCACTTTCTTTCCGTACATTCAGTTCAATAATGCAAGTATTTACTTCCATTATCAATTTTTAATCCAGTATAAATGACAAATTTTTCAAGTGTGAGAATTCGTAAGGAATTACATGACATTATTTTGTTTACGTATCATTTTGTATTCAAAAGTGTAGCTGATATAACGTGAGGTCGCAGGACAAGCTGGATGAATGAAAAGTTTACTGGTTCTTCAACGCCCATGACTGAGTAATTTGGCAAAATTGGGGGAAGGTCAATGTCAATCAACAGACCCTAAATTGACGACAACGATGATGATGATGATAATGATGATGCAGTAGCCCATGCCTATATATAAACACTTTTTGTGCAGACATATTGATAAGTCAGCAGTGAAAAAAAAACATTCATTTTTTTTAAAAACAGTACTTTTGCTTGTTAATGCCCTGAACTAACGCTTCTCAATGCATATTACGTATTTCAAACAAATGTAATAAAAATTTAAGATCAAAATAAGAAAAAAAAGAATATTGTCAGGCTCTGGAGTTATTGATCCATCCCCACAAATGTAAAGTAATAGATATAGAAATGTAAACTAAAATACAATCAAATGTATTGGCATTCGTTCTAAACGTTGGCAAGATGGCTTTTTGAAGACGCAGTATTTAGGATAGTTCGGATGTCAGCAGGGGAGATGGTGTACATAATAATTAAATTGGGAAAATATCTATAACTTCCTTTGGCACTTGTGAAAGAGGTTGAAAACATAACTTAGATGTTTTGACTGGTCTATGTCTCATATTTCCTAAAAGGGAAAGACGATAGAGTATGAACATTATATATCAGATGGATCACTGAAATTTAGACGCTGGGGTCCAATACTTCTCCGGGAGAGCAAAAAACAATAACTTGGGTATTCGGATGTGCACTGATGGTAGCAGCATTCAGAGGGAGTTTATCGATTGACACAAAACTAACATGAATCAATTTGATGGGTGACTGGCGTATAGACCCTGTGCAGAATCCACCGCGGGAATGTTTCGCAATCCGTAGATCTGCCGAAAGGGTTACAGTGGCTCAATTAAACCCCTCATTTGGATTGTTTTTGTAGTTTCCTAGGGGTACAATGGCATTTGCCTCGTAAGTCTTAGTCAGGTAATGTATGATATCACGTTCAACTTTCATCACCCTTCCCATGTGGACTTGGAGTAAAACAAAGATATCATCAGCCCCCATGGTTGGTAGGTTGATCATTGTGATTACAAGATCAATAAATTCGTTGGCGTTCCGTCCAAAATGATAGAGATGAAGGGGACAGAAATAACAGAGCCGTTCCTCCCAGCGTGCTACATCAAATTTAGATTGCGTTGAATTCGTGCAGTAGTATCACAGTACCCACTAATTACGTTTTGAGTGAAAGAAATACTCCAACGAATCAAAATTTATGACGCTGGGGCTCGCCAACCAAAATTACCTACCCAAATCAGGTTTTAAATCTTCAATCAGACAAAAACAACTTCCATGCATGTTACTGGCCAATCTGAAAATGCTGGTTGGTATTGATCAATATATCAAATGATATTAAATTGTCAGTCGTGGGGTATTACGGATGGTTAATCCACTTTTTTTTTCGCAAAATGGAAATATTCTCATGTACGGCTTTCATCATTTTAGCGCATACATCATTGAGGAAATATGAATCAATACGTACTCGAGAACTACAATATATCTCTATCTATCAATATATATATGAGTGTGTGTATGTGTTTGCATGTAATAATGTGTGTATGTGCATAGGTACTAAGATATAAGTACGTTTAGGGGAGCAAATGTTTTGTTTCAAGGTAAACTGGAGAAAGCAAAGTTTCTATGTGATTGATCGCACACACATAGACGCATTCGAAGTTGTTTTTTTTTTGCATGCTCTTTCAATATCAAAGAAAGCTAGTTTCTGATGTGTATAATTAAGAGATGGGATATATATATATATATATATATATATATATATATATATATATATATATATATATATATATATATATATATATATATCCCATCTCCTAATCATATATATATATATATATATTGTCATTAGATCCCTTCAGCGTGGCTATAGACTTTCCATTATCCCATCCAGTATTGCGAGTGGGAATTGAAACCTTCATTTCAGACCCGTAGGGCGATATCCTACCCCTGGACTACAGATCTTGACAGTAAAACTGAATTTATGAGTTATGTTAAATTACACAGAATTATATATATCTATATATCTATCTATCTATCTATCTATCTATCTATCTATCTATATATATATATATATATATATATATATATATATATATATATATATATATATATATATATATATATATATATATATATATATATATATATATATATATATATATCTATCTATCTATCTATCTATATATATATATATATATATATATATATATATATCTATCTATCTATCTATCTATCTATATATATATATATATATATATATATCGTTATATAGATATATATATATATATATATATATATATATATATATATATATTTACGTTTGTGTGTGTGTGTGTGCGGTCTTCAGAGTGAAGTAAAAAAAAAAAACGTTGTCAAAGGATTTTCCATGAGAATAATATTTTGGATCACATGATGACCGGCAGGATATAAGATAGTGTAATGGAATATATTTTTTTAAAAGACTTTCGCTCCACCACGGTAATGCTCGGATGAATCCAGCAAAACCAAGGAAGATTTGTATTCTACAAACGATGCTATAATCCTGATATTGATGATAGTAGCGATGAAAAATGTATTGGACTGGATATGAATATATACATATATATATATATATATATATATATATATATATATATATATATATATATATATATATATATATATATATATGTATATGTATATATATATATATATATACATATATATATATATATATATATGTATATGTATATATATATATATATATATATATATATATATATATATATATATATGTATATATATATGTATATATATGTTTATTCATATGTGTGTGTTTGATACTTCGTCGGACGAAGGTGATAAATACCTGGCTGTTCAATCAATAAATCGAAAAATTATAATCCATATACTTCACGAACTATTCTCTCCAGGAATTCTAAATATATATGTGCAATTGGAAATCATAATAATTCCATCGTCTTACGCAGTCACACACAAAGAATCATGTCGAAGAGTTGTAGACATTTGGAAAATGTCCATGAAATTTGCCTGAGTTTATATATATCAGCTGGCAGGAAGGTACGGTTGTGGGGGCTCGGCTGATCAGGGAGGGAATCAGATGTTCTTTGCACTAATCATCTTCAAACGTTTGGATGTCGTCCAGCGCAAGACGAGAGGAAGAAAACATTTCCAAAATGACTGCAGCTAAGTACGCCTCCTTCCGAATTCTACAACACTGGATTCCTAGTTCAAGCTCACAAATTGTAATTCGAGGAGGAATGACCTCATATTATCTATCAAAATAGCACACTAAGTATTCAAGTATGTAGAGTGAGAGATGTAGATATGCTTTTGAGAGCACATGCATACACAGAGTTACATATTGAATAATATGTTGAACTGTGATCAATATGGGGGTACAAATAATGTGAAAAATGAAGGGAACCATTGGTATCACTGAGAGCGCAACTGGGCCAATGTATATCTTCGTGCAATAACTCAAAAAACTGAAAATCTCATCTTTATTACATTGAAATAATTGGGGATAAGTGCATTCAGCCAAAAAATAACAGTAAGTTATCTTAATTAACTGTTTATACGTCAGAGCAGACGGAAGGAGCTTTTCCTTGAAACAATCAACTCATGTGGGATGAGAGTTTTATGACACTGACAGCTTTCCAGTTCGAGGTGTGGAGTTGCAAAACCAATTATAAGTCTTATCGGGGCTGTTAAGTTTACTCAGCATTAAAGCTGTTGGGGTGAGTTTTAACCTGCTTCTCCACCTGCAATTGGTAAATAGCTGGACAGCTAAAGCCACTTGTCACTCTGAATAAGTCTGCTCTGACAATAGAACCTACTGCTTAGTGGTAACCATCAGTCACTTAGAACAGATAAATGAGTAGGATTTGGTGGGATTATATACTTTCACGAATAAAGCAAACATCAATTACTTGCGCCACAATAGAGTATTTGCAACCCTTTGCTGCATAAACAGTGTATACGAATGAACAAAAACTCCATAAAACTACTCACTTTCAATATGCATTAACTGCCTTTCTGTGCCTACTGGATGGCACATTCCTTCTTATATTGAAATTTTCAATTTTTAAAAAAATCTGCTGTGAATCTGAATTCATCTGTTTTATCGATTTTGTCTTAATCACAACATGAAGATAGTCATCACTGGAGTTAGTTCAATTATAAATTAATATAACAGACACTTTAACGCTCTACCTATATATCAGATAGGAAAACATTTTTTTAGATCGTGCTCAGGATGTCGAACGCCAATAATTTCGGTAAACATACCGAAAGTGTATGATTGACCCTTTTTAATCATTCTTATTACTCATTTCCCCATATTTAACCATACAACTCAATAAATTATGCTCGGTTAGATCCAAAGTGATGATTCCTTTCATGGCCGAAGAATGAATGTGTAGAGGCAATGTACATAATCTGAAAAAAAATTCAATGATGTGGATGCATCAGTTGAAATTACAGAGTCACACTCAGTTTCAAAATAAGTATCCTTTGGTTTGATTTTTCCTACTTTAACATAATTTTCTTTATTTTGATATATTCCATTGTCTCGGTTCGTGAAATCGGATTCCATTTCTGTCTTGGTATATTTCAGTATTTCCAATAGTTTTCCATCTATTTTCGATGATATCTGAATTTCATGAATAAGACGTTCTTTGTTCCCTTCTTTCATCTTTAATTTTGTTTTTTGTAATCCGTTTTTCAGAGAAATAATTTGACATATTTTTTCTAAGGATCAAGATTGAATGTAGAGCTCGAGAGATTAAACCACTATATCTACTCAAATTTTCATGAAGAGATCGAAATAAAAAAATTGCACGAGATTGGCAAGCTTTGGTTAGAGCAAGCTCAACATTATAGGGGCAGATATAAGACAAGCTTTGTATATCTGAGAGAAGACTAAAACCCGACACAACTGTTTGAAAAATCAAATGGCAATGGACTGGATTAGTTGCAAAAATGTCAGACAACCATTTGTCTTACAACCTTTCAGTGTTGCTTTAGACTATCCGATATACCTTACAGTACCATGAATTGGAATCAAAACTCTCACTTTAGACCCACAGGCTGACATTAAACCTTTGCCCTGCGCAGAACTGGACGGTCAGTGGGACTGAATGTAGAGATAAATTTAATTACGCAAGATTCACCATCCACCAGAGTTCTCCATTCTATAGTACAGAGAGCATTGCTCTATCAGCTGGTAATGAACGAGTTGCTCTACTAGTACTCATCCCAAAGGATGGGAGCGTTGATTATAGTGACAGTTGGAGATATGTATGTATATTGCACACACACACACACACACACACACACACACACACACACACACACATATATATATATATATATATATATATATTTACTAAATAAGGATAAAACACATGATATGTTAAATAGTACAATATCTGATGGATTTTATGTAATAGACAGCTCGACACATTAAATATTGAACATTACATTGATTTGGAGTACAGTTTGAAAATAATGAAGAGGAGATGTGCTTAATGTACATGTTTATGTTCATGACCTGTTCGGGCTTTTTCATACAAAAATGCGGAAGCTAATACAAGGCAATAGCATAAACATGTTCGTGTATAGTTTGTGTGTGTGTGTGTGTGTGTGTGTGAGTGTGTGTGTGTGTGTGTTTCAATTCCAAATATCTACGTATTCTGATGTTTGCATTTTTTGATGAAGTATAGCTGTTTTATGCCAGGAAATGAACGTTATAAGAGGATGGAATTATAAAGTGTCTGAACGATGGCGAAAAATTTTATACAAAACCGAGAAAAAAAAAGGTTGTTCAAATAGAAATTATAGATAATGAATTATTCTTGACAAAACAATCGAACCCTTTAAATTACTTAACACAAACGAATATTGAAAAAAAAAACTGATTTACAGATATCTGTCAATAAATTTGGTACACAGTGAAAACATATAACCTCCCCTTTTGGAACAAAATCATGCAATTCTCCCTTCGTAATGGATCTAATTTATACACTTATTACTCGAAAATTTCTTGTTGCGATATAAATAAATGAATCGTGCAGTCCAGGATGCATTTGATTTTATTTCATTTCATCGATTGCAAACGTGTAACTTTCATTTTTATTCTATACTTAACACCAATCTTTTTCCAGTTCTCTTTCACCATCAAATTTGCTTCGTTTGTTTGCCTTCCAATCAAATCACCTATCGATTTCAGTACTTTTTGTACTCATCTATGTATCTCAATAACGTCTGTAGTGAGATAGTGTATATACAAAAAAACCCTAATAAATATCATTATTCTATTTTATTTCTTCACTTCATTCTATTGGGTCTTTTTTTAAAATCTTTAATGCTGTTTTTTTCTGGTTTGCTTCGTATGATTTCTACCATTACTTAACACAATGAATATTTTGGGTGACATGAGACCGTACAAATGGTTCCTCATTTTCAAACTATTTATTAAACTAAAAAAGAAGAAGAAATAGGAGCTGATTGCTTGTTTTTTTTAGGCAGCCTGTTTGAATTTGGGAACAATGTTTTTACTTATATATTTCAAAAGAACCTTTTTTCATCAGAATAACTTTCAATTCGTGTATTCTATTTGAATTATCTGGTAGTTGGCAGGGATTGACGGATTAATCAATCCTGTTTACCCAGTGCTAAAACAATAAACAATGAAAAAGAGAAGAAACATATATGATGACAAGAAAAATGGAAATGCCGAGCCAGTTCTTATCTTAATCCCAGTGGATTAAAATGTACTTATGATTCTGAATAGGTCTGTAAATAGAATACTTCCGTGATAAGAGTATCAAATGTATCACAATTGCAGAATATACTGAAAATTGTTTCTGCTTATGAATCCATCCTTTTGTTTATTTAATATATCAGATCTAAAATAACAATTGAAGCTGGCTCAAAACTTACGTCCTAGATTGAGACGTGTACTCTCTGAAGCTGACTCGATTCGCGTACCTTTATTTTGATGTTCCATAGCTTTGTAGGGAGATTATGGCAAGTGTATTTTTCAATAACCAGAAGTATTCTAATCCTTCCTGACATGTTCAGCCTTCCACTGTTATCTTCAGTACTTCTAACAGAACATTCCCAATGATTCATTCCCTGGCCCTCCTTGCAGCGAGTTATCTTTTAAACGAGTTTCAAAGAGACTAGAGGAACAAAGAATAAACGACGACAAATGGAATTCTGCAAACATTCTATAAACCAAAAAAAGAAAAAAGATTTGAACTGTTAGATTTATGGATTTGAGTCCAGGCAATAAGAAACAACGAAGCGAAAACTATTCCCTTATTTTTTCTGAATTTTGTCCTAGGGATACCCCAGTCATCCCGTACAGTATAATCAGTAAGGAAAAAGTATTGATTGTTTGTTTGTTGTTTTTTTCTTTCATATTTATATATATACAGGACACTGTCGGACAAAGAAGTAGCAAAAATATCGACTGATTCAGATCTTTCCAGGAACGATTTTTTTCCGACGTGATTTACCGATGCAAGTTCAAGGGTCATTGAATACATGATTTTTTCAAAGTCTCAATGAATGCTCCCGATAATGATTCTAAAAAGAATGATTCAATCTCTACTAGAAAAAAAAAATACATAGAAGAATAAAGTGTGAAGGGCAAATACAAGGTACCGTGGACACTGAATCATATTTTGTGTCTAATTGGCCTCAACCGTTCCAATATTTGTGTCTGAACAAGATAGATAATGAGTCAATATTCACACCGTAAGCCACAACAGGAAACATTCCTAATTTTATCGTCGAAGATTCGTTGCTGGCTCAATAAATCATTCATATCTATGATTGCATTTTAGCGATTACATAGATACAACTAGAAATCTATTTAGTTTACGTAGCGAGGACATTTATTGGTTCAAATACACAATTATCTCCAGCAATAACTTACAATTTGACAAGAGAAAAAGGGAAAATGATGATAACGAAAATACAGGGAAGAGGGCAAAGACCAAAGAAGGCAATTGATTTCAGGAAACTAGAAATATGATTTGAAAGGAAGAAAATAAATCAGTTGGTAAGGTTGTCTGATGCCTGTATACATACCCCGAGAATCAGCCATTATTTGAATTAGTACATGATACCTCAAGATAATGACTTAGAAGATGTGAACCAGATAAAAAATGTATATCATACGATGAAGAGGATAAGGAAAAAAAATATGATAAAAAGATTGTCAAAATAAAATAGCTCTGTATAATATATTGAATAAAGCTAGCAGGAAAGAGAGGAACAGTTGTGAGATGAATGAATAACAACTGTTTTCAATGATGATTTTGAGTTGTACCGAGAAGCTGATATTTTGAAAGAAGAGGCTTATAAAAAGACCAAAAAAAACTTCAATTTTAAAGACGGTGCAAAGAGTTTAATGATCATAATTACAGAGAGATTCAATGGATCGAACAGTACGTTTACAACTCTTTCAAATGATGACTTTGCGTTGTACTGAGAAGCTTATATTAAAAAGAAAAGGCTTATAAAAACGACCACAAAAACCATTAATTGAAAGGACGTTGCAGAGAACTTAATGATTATAATAACAGGAAGATCCAATGGATCGAACAGTACGTTTACAGGTGTTTCAGTGAATCATGATTGTTTCCATAAAATGGAATATTATATACGTTTTGAACATAATCACCATTGATACTTACAACGTTTTTAGTTTGAGACAGGTCTGAATTAAATGCTGGATAAAGTTATAACAACTTATTGTACTAAATATTCGAGGGAATTAACCCTTTTACCTTGAAAATTTGTATTGGAGTTTTTAACAATTTAGTGAATGCAGAAACCAATATCAAGTAACATTCTTTTTTCTTTAATTTTTTTTTCTATTACTGATGATCATGTTGTGCCACTGTGGAAAGTACATAGTATTATAATAGTAAAGTTTTCTAAATGATGGAGACCGACAGTGCTTTTTTTGATGCTGTTTGCATTAGAAAGCTTGAGCATCAAGGAAGTTATACATCGAGTTGGAAGTGCCCAACGTTGAGAAACAGTATGGAAATGAAGGAATTTTGGCCTAGAGGCTAAAATGAGGAATATGAAGGTAGTCTATCTTCTGATAGTCAGATCCTTTGAAAATGTTTTGAAATTTTCTTTCGTAGAATTAGATGTCAAAGGGAAAACTAGGACAGTCCCGACGACATGACCATCCAATTCGTTAAGAAGAAAACATTTTTGTAGGGGTATAAATGTTTTCTGTGCCCCTCTACCTTCCTTTCGTTTCTAACATAATTAAGAATTCTTCCACGGTTGGAATCTCTGTATTCCGTCACCTTTCACCAACCCTTTTTTGGGTTCTATCTCTCCGAATATTTTCCTATCGAGTAGCAGTAATCACAACCTCTATATGCTTGTGAAACTTCATTACCTACGTGATTGTGGGTTTAATAAGTTTAGTTAATTCTGGCAAACATTTTGATAGCATTTTGGAATCTCTCTTTATTTGTTCATC
Source organism: Thysanoteuthis rhombus (assembly GCA_963457665.1). Lineage (NCBI taxonomy): Eukaryota > Metazoa > Mollusca > Cephalopoda > Oegopsida > Thysanoteuthidae > Thysanoteuthis > Thysanoteuthis major. The sequence goes on from OY735202.1 coordinate 61,619,259, forward strand.
GTTAACTATTTTCTTTATCAAAACAAAGGGATAATCACTTGATTACTTTGAAAAATGCTCACCTTCCCCTAATAGGAGAATCCTGTTTCATGATTTCTAGGCCTGGTTAAGTATCGCTAAGCATGTGACCAATTCCTGAACAGAAGACTGTCTCATTCAGATCCGGGCTAAATTAACATTATGTTTTGTTCAGCCGTCTGAGAAGTGACTGATTAAGAAAAATGCATCTTCATTCCAGGCTTATTGAGGTATAAGTAATTGAATTTAGATGCCATCCGTGTATATTCGAAATTGGTGATATATAACATTGGATATACACTCCATTATTCAATGTTAATTTGTATCCGATGAGCAAGTGATACCGACTTTTTGCAGGATTTAAGGTGCTTTTTCTCGTGTTTCCCTTTGTTTATCTCAGACATTTAATAATAATGTTCAAATTATCAAACAAGCCACTGACTCTCTGTTCAGCTGTCTCTCTCCCTAACTCCTGTTATCTCAATCTCTCCCCACCTTTATCTCTCTTTCTCCTTGGCTTCCCCTCTCATGGTACCTGCGTTGTAGTCTTATGTGAAATGAGACAAAAGTTACTAATAACAAACAAAAGCATATTTGTGAGTAGGTCTTGTGTATATGTGCTAATTTCGGGATATATTGACTCTCTGACTTTTATTATATGATCACAATAACTCGTGAGAGTGGATTAATGGTTTTCATATCTCCTGTTAAAGAATTTTGCATGAGATTCATTTACCAAAGGGTCAGCTGCTTATGTGTGAGAAAGAACAGAGATCAATTAAAGGCACAAGAGTAGATTGGTGTCTTGTAAAATTTGGAAGATTCCGTTCGTCTTCAAATATCTCCCTTCAACTACGGTCCCCTCCCTCTAATAATAACCATATACCGCACTCCTTTGGCAGCTTCCCATTCCAGCATTTTTCGTTACCTACATTCATTAGTTAAAATTTGACTTACAGCTGGCGCTCCTCTATGGATGGATCTCTCACGTTTCCTATCTAGACTTGGCTTTTATTATCAAAAAAATGATTCTTTCACTTCCTCTTACATACGTCGTATTCAATCATGTTTTTCTTACAGTACTCCCATTTCTACAAACTTACTGTTTTCCATCAGATATGCACACTTATTTCCACTCTCTTCCCTTCTTTCGACAACAGATCTTACTTTTAATTTTCACTTCACTTTTTACTAATTATTCAGACTTTTTCTTGAACGTCAACTTTTTATCAATATCTTTTTCCCTGAATATCATCGAACCTGATTTCTTGAGTTCAGATGGTACATTTTTCAATGGTTTCATATATTATCGGGACTGTTTTTTCATGAATGGTTTCACAAATTGAAACTTCTGCTTCTGTATTCAACCAATATTCCTTCATTCCATATACTTTAATGTATTTTTCCCTTTTCTCTATCTCATCCCCATCGTTTTTGCCTTTAATCGCACTAATTTCACACGTTCGAATCCCTACTTCTTTTTTCCATACTCATTACCATCTTTTCATTTGACTACATAATAGTTTTTAACATTTGAGAAAAGCTTTTCCTATTTCTATTTTTCAATTGAATTCTTTTTCTTCCGTTTCAAACGTGCAGGACATTCACTCAACTTATGGTGTTCTGTTCTATTAATAGATGGTATTTCGAAAAGAAGCCCTCTTGATATAGTCTTTATAGTGTGTATTCCTGCGTGTGATTTCAGAAACATTTTGGAAAATTGCTTATCAAACATTCTTAGAACGAAGAATTGTGTGTATATATGTATATATATATATATATATATATATATATATATATATATATATATATATATATATATATGTGTGTGTGTGTGTGTATATATATACATATATATATATACATATATATATGTGTGTGTGTGTATATATACATATATATATACACGTGTGTGTGCGAGTGAGTGTGTTTCTCTTTGTATGTATGTCAGTGTGTGTGTGTGTGTTTTTGTGCGAATGTGTGTGTGTGTTTGTGTATATGTGTGCGTGTGATGTGTGTGCCTATGTGTGTTGATGGTGATAATGCAAGGTTATGTTGGTTACGTGATATGTTTCCAAGTGAAATTTCCGTAACGGAACTCAAAAACAACAGATATCGGCACAAATAGAAGATAGATATAACCACTAACTCATAAGCATAGATATTTGTATACAAATTACAACACATCTTCCTTCCAACAAAGAATGGTTCTCATTAGATATAATACAAGGATTTACAACCAAAGACTACATGAGAAGTATCAAAATGTCACAGGAAAGTATTATACGAGCACAAAGGAACACTCAAACCTAATGAGCAGATGACATTTCCAGTCAAGAACAAAGAAGTACACTACAATGTCAATCACAGAATAAATACGCCAATGTATCAGGGTCTGCCCTTCATCTAAACACAATACGATAACTGAGGGATATGGAGATTTCAACATTGCAAATCTTCCGAATGCAGTAATTTTGAAACAAAATTTTATCTCGAAAAAATGTATTACGATATTAGTATTCAAATATATCATAATACATACAAGCCCCTCTGAGGAACAGTACAAATATACACCACTTAGAGGTTTCTCCCCCTTCGATCAACAAAGATGAGAACAACGTGTCATATCCCTTTGCAAATATTCAAAGATATCCAATAGATTACTTCACTTTGTTAATGACCCACACAAATACAAGGACAATTCTTCATAAACGGTTCCCTTTCCTCTCTCTGACTCGTCTTATCTGACACAGATCTCCTCACTGTCACAGATAAAACCCTCTCTTTTTTGTCTCTAGTCAAATAACAAAACAATTGCTGCACTTCAATCCTCATACTCGAATTACCCGATATAAACATTTATAGTTTCCCGGTGGGCCAACAAAATGCCTTTCTTCCATTCGAAAAAAATCATTTTTTCACCCTTCAACATACAAACGGGGGGTTCAATTTTCGGTAAGAGTAAACGATGTGAGTAACTTTCTATTGGACACTCTTCCCCGTGAATTCAACTGCAAACTGAGTACTGAGTGGGATTCAGCCGGGAATGTTTGAAAAACGTTTCCCCCAATTAAGGAGCCTCCTAGCTGCCTCAAATGGTAATGGAGTACGATCTTTGTCTTTGGCTATAATGAAAAAACAGTTGGCAATGTTATTCTTCGAGAATTATCACTGCTAAAAACTACCAAAATGTGTATAATCTTCATGTATTCCCCTCTCTCTCTCTCTCTCTTTCGCTCTCTCCTTCTTTCTTTTTCTCTCTCTCTTTTTATATATATGCAAATATGTATATATGTATATATACATATATATATATATATGTATATATATATAGAGAGAGAGACAGAGAGAGAGAGAGAGAGAAAGAAAGAAAGAGAAAGTATATATGCATATACGCACATATATATATATATATAGAGAGAGAGAGAGAGAGAGAAAGAGAGAGAGAAAGAAAAAGAGAGGGAGAGGATTGAAATATCAATATGAGTGTGATCGTTTGTACTGAGTTAAATTGGTAGTTCGTATCGTTAAGGTAAAGAAGGGCTGATTTCAACACGCTGAACATAAACATAACACTATTTTTGCACACACTTTTCAGTTTTCCAGACAATAATTCATTCTCCTGTTCTTTTTTCTCTCTCATCTTCATTTTCCTTATTTTTTGGAAATTCTTCCCTTTACACCTCTCCTTTGCGTTTCCTTCATGTTATGCATATGTTAAATTCAATCCTATTTTGGTTACATTTCTTCTATTTGCCATTGGTTTCCTATTTGTCAACATTTGAATTAAATGTTTTCTGTCGTATCACATTCGAGTTATGCAAAAACATTAACGACAAATACACAAGTGTGAAGCTTGAAAGTTGTTTTTATTTTTATAAACAGCGAGCCGGCTTAAGCGACTTCATATGGGAACAGACAAGAAAACCAATGGTCAATTTGTTATTCAGCTAACTTTTGAACAAGGTTTCTGATTTCGGAAAATATTCTATAAGGATTTTGCCTCGGATTCAAAGCACAAGCAGTGAATAAATTGAGGCACTTATCCATAACTCACAGTTGATATGATTCGGATTAATATGGAATTCTATTCAAAAGGAAGCCTTTGTCATTGGATAATTGCTAAAATCAGCTTATCAAAGAATCTAAGATTAGAAATAATATGGTTCCATATTACTGAAAATTCCCCGATGGGATAAAAGTGATTTAGGGGACTTGTTCGCCATAAAGATATCTTCATTTAATCTTACAGTCACGTAATTCCTTCTTTTCTGACTGATTAGATTGATTGAAATGTCCGCTTTTAGGATCATCACAGAAGATAATCATAGGAAGCGCAAACCAAATTTAAACGATAACTTTGCAAAAGGATGAAAATGAATGAGAATAAATCTGAGGGTATTCAGGTAAACAATGTCATTTAAAACAGAATTAAGATCATTATCCACAAATCTCATTAGGAAGGAAAGGAAAAGAGTATTTCTGTGACTTTAAAATCATTTGCATGGGGCCTTGATCAAAAAGATGCACATCGTTTTATTCATGTGCTGAATGGATATTCTTGGACATAACTGAGCGTTGGGGATACAGGTAATACTAACTCTTTCAAAACACTTGACACTTTCCCTGGATAAACAGTATCGACATGCATTTTCTTATTGATATTTTCAGTCTTAAAGCTATTTCAGAATTTGTCATATTTTGTCAAGGAATACGTTTTTTGTTGAAATGACTCACAAAGTTGATGCAAACCTTTTTTTGGTTTAAGTAATGAATTTGGTTCAGGGTAACCAGAAGTAGAGTTCCCAATTCTCTTTTTAATATGTTATGCTAATTCATAAACTTATAGCTGAATACAGTACAATACATTGAGAATAGAGTGATGATGGATGATTGAATGATAACAGTGCTTATATGTTAGAAAACCTGCGAATAATGAATTATTCCCGTTGTGCAAGCTCTTACAGTAGTTGAGTGGATTGTTAATGGGTTTTGACATTGGTTGGCACGAGATTGCAGCCTCAAAATGAACATGAATGGTGATATAAGAACTTTGAGTGGGGATCCATCAGGCAAAGAAGCTTATTTGTGTAGTGTGGACAATGCAAAGAGTTTTGCAATATAATGCTGGAGTTGCAATGATTTATGTTAAGTAGAGAAAAGTAACAGATCACTGAAAACGTGAATGCCTATTCATTATCGAATACTTTGCCATCGAGCAATACTTTTGGAGGTAGTCTAGTTAAAGGTGATCAATCAACATTTCAGAAACAACTGAGATATCCTCATCCTATACTGTGTTCTCAAATATATACCTAGCGTTGTCTGATCGATACCTGAGATAATATCGGAGATCAAACACACTCTTATCTAAAATTTTCAATGCAAATTTTCAACTGATGCTGTCGGTTCCCAGTGCAAAAACTCTCACCAATCTCCGGTGAAATACAGAATATTGTACACATTTCAAAGTAATCAAATCGTAGGGATTACTTGAAACTGTTTTCCATACAATTTAGACTTTAAAAATCAGTTTATACGTCATTTATTTGTCCTGTCTTACAAGAAAGTCTGAGAAAAATGTTCAACGGATCATATTTGAACTTCATTGTTAACCCAACTTCAGGCGCCAATTTCACACATGATTCGTCAACTGTTTTCTTGTAATCTTCTCTAACGAGCCCCGACCTCAATTTTTACAATCAAGTCATTAATGTCCAAAATTAATCATCATCAACATCAACTAACTCAAAGCACTATGCTTTGTAGTTGTTTTAAGAAAGTAACATTTTTTTGCTCTTGAAAGTTTAGGTATAGTCCCTCCCATGAAATACATAGCAGAGTAGTGAAACACTCAGGGACTATATGGTCAGAAAAATAAGACACGTTCATTAGCTATCAATCTGTGTCATTACTGCAATCTGAGTATATACGGAGCTTGGTCATTCTGGTATGTTATATGATCGTTAAATATTGATGCTGCTGTTTTACAGCGATAACATGCACTGTAAAGGAAGAAAGACATTGTATTAACACTTCACCTATTTCGTAATTTTCCATTTGAACTCCATGTACTAGACATCATGCAACCTTGCAATTCAACTGCTCATCGAATATTTTATGCTGTATTATCCAACTTTCATATCATCCATTCAAGCTTTGTATGATACTAAACTATTTTTTTGTACAGCAGAGTTTCCATTTCCAGACTGGCACATTTCTAATACGTCGTAACCAAACTCCAAAAACTGTACAGGATCAATTCATGAAAAGACTGAAATCATTTCTTTTCAGCACATCAATGACCTATTGATTATACGAAAATGAGATCAAAATATAAAACAGAAACCCGAGGGGTAAAATGTTTTCGAATGCAACAAAAGACAATTTAGGATGAATAGAATTGAATCGTTCCTACCTGGATCAAGTAGTTACAATTCATCCTATCTTCCTATCGTAGCTTAAAATTACTGTTCAATGATTTGCCTCTTACTGTCAATCATTAATTTATGTGGTTGAACGTTATGATAGTGAAATAAACAATCAAACGATCAGAAATGTGTGGGAACCAATATATGACATATCCCTTTCCTCTCTAACTGTAACCCTCTATCAATTGAAACTAAAAAATGAATACACGCACACAAACACACACACACACATATATATTTATATATTTAAGCAATTGACAGTAAATAGATCTGATCTCAAATCAAGCACTCGAAAATAAATATATGATTACCTAACCAAACATACATTAACTGTACACACAAATTTCCTTATTGTTTCCCTTCGTACTTTGTTTAACAAAAGCTTCCTACCATCGATCATAGTCTTGACCATATATAACATTACATTATTCTTGTCTTCCATTTCCTTTCATCTTCTCTTCTATTCCAGTCTCTTTCACTTATTTTCCCTTCCTTTATTCTAACTTCCTTCCTTGTTTGCTAGCACACCTCTTCATTTTCGCCTTTGCTGACCAAGTATTAAGCAATCAATTTTGTCTTGATCCTCCCAGGTACCTGAAAAGCAGGTAGGGGAATTTGAACGATGTGCTGCTCACTTAGAACGCATCACGTGATACAAATAAAGCCCATATGATTGATTGTGAGAGTTTGAAAGAGCTTGACCTGATATAGGTATTCAGACTATTCAACAATTCATTGTACTTTACACATAGCTATAGTACGTGTAGCTTTCAACCCTAAATTTCCAGTTAATTTCCTGTTAATAATTCCACAGATTAACTTCAGAATATAACTATTTAAATTCTATTTGATATGATATTTCTATAGATTCAGCAATCGGAATAAAAGAAGCCGGAGTATATACTTGCTTAATCATGCTGATTGCATTTTTTTTTTTTTTTGGCTACAATGTACAATTTTTGATGTCGAACCCAAATTATGCAAGGAAAATCACACACACACACACACACACACACACACTAACGCACACACACCTACACACACAAACATATATATATATATATATATATATATATATATATATATATGCGTGTGTGTGTGTGTGTGTGTGTGTGTGTGTGTGTTTGTGTGTGTGTAAAACTCGTGGTAAAACAGGAAATTACCGCTGATTTCCATTCTGCAACCTGCAGCATCGAAAGGCGCAATGATCTAGAAAATGTAATACATCCGAGGAATCCTCTGAAATCTGGGAGAAAAATGGAAGCACGTGAGCATTTGAAAACTTAGATACCCAAAGTTAATTTCTGAAATATACTGATTTGCTGATTGTGTTGGGCTCCTGGGTACGCTTTGCAAAAAGTATACCTTGGGTAGAAAATCACTTGCTCATACCCTAGAATCTGATATATTTGTCTGAGAATGAAATAGGTTTCAATGTCCACAGCATACAAAAATAGTTCAAAAATAGTATGCAAGACCTACAGAATTGGGTTTGGTTTAACATTATATGCTAGATTACAAATAAGAGAAACAATTGTTGAGATTCGGATAGGGGGAGCATAAAAATGTTTTATATTGTTATTGGCTTTATTTCCTCATTCTCATCCGATTTTTTCCAACGTTTCGTTTAATTTGTTCGCCCATGAGCTCCCCATCAGTTGACTGAAGTTGATTTTAAATATTTCCAATTTCTAGCTGATCCTCAGGGAGTAGGAATTTTTTTTCTTTGTAACCATAAATATGTGATAAACTTTCCTAAGGGAAATTTCAGAATGTTCTGCTCGTCAGCGATTGTGAAAAAACCAGCCCCTAACGTTAATGGTTTTGTTTTCTCATCAATCATTCTATTTCTGCTGATATACATAGCTTTTTTTCTTTTTAGACATTCATATCCATAATATTTAAAGTAGATAATCGTATTGTAGTGCATAAAAGTAGTCTGTATGTAAATAATTTAGACTCAGTTCTTGGGTTCAATAAAGTCGACGATCGACAATTCCACGAATGGAGCGATATGGCTGATTCTTGGGAAGGTCCATGTCAAAAGACTGATGATGGGGATGTATATCGGGAGAGAGAGAGGAAAAGAAAGTGGTGGAGAAAGTGAAGGGAAGGGAGGTACACAGACAAATACACAGACAGAAGTTAGTATTTTGCTGGAGATAGAGTGAAAATCTTTTCCACTGAAATCTTTCGAGAAATTGGAACTGCACCGAAATACAATTGCAATAGGCTAATCCAGTACAATACAATAAACATCAAATCTTGTCAATTAACTTTGAGTTTAGGCAACTGAAGATCCTTATGCGTTTCTGCTTTCTGCTATTTGTATTGTATAATCGTTACCAGATATTATCCTACACTCATTTTTCGTCTATACACGCACATAGAAAATATTAGACAGCACACATCTAATAATGCATGTGTGTGCACACTCACCTACGCAAAACATACACACACACACACATACACATAGACACACACACACACACACACCCACACACACTTTGAACTACGTGACAACATTGGTATACAGGTATCTCCCAGTCATATGTTGAGATTGGACACAGTATTGGGATGTGATTTTTTTCCAGGGGCGTAGTTGTCTGTCCATCTATTTCTTTCTCTCTTTTTTTCTCTCTCTCTGTCTCTCTCTGTCTCTGTCCATCCTTCTCCGTCAAATGGCTGAAGAGTGCATTTTTGAATGACTCTGCTTTTCTGCTAAGCATCTGTCAACTCAATGAATTAAAATCATTAGATATGAGATAAGTCAATCGTAGAACGGAAATATCTTTCTTTGGAAAAGTTAGAGCTATATGTTTCCTTCATGGTTGTGGACTGATGAGTATGATAGATGTTCATGTGTCCTCGATTTGCCTGATATTGCAAACAAACAGACAGATAGTATTGCAAAATTGAACTGTTTTTTTTTGTTTATGTCGGACGTTTTGACAGAAAAGGTGACGATTATGAAGTATTCGACAAGATATGCTTTGCTATATTTATTTCAATTTGATTCCAAAGGAAGTTAACTTGCAATTCCTCCTGTAAATATTAGGCGTCGAAAGTTGCTTTCTGCAGAAACCAAACCACGTTGGTTTGTTTTAATTCATCAGATCAAATAATTTTGTCTTGAAACATGTGTTTGAATTTGTGACTTTCCTTTATGACATGCTTACATTCCCGAAAACTGAGTTAAGCTCAGACAAGATCAATATTGTGGATAGTGATTATGAAAAGATAATCACTTTTTAGAAAATCGATAGAAATGTTCATTGGATTGAGTTAGACAGACAAGCCTTTGCAATTGTTTTCAATTTTTGTTTTGTTTTGATTTGGTTAAAAAGTTTCCATAGTTAGTACTGCAATGATCGTCAGCTTGATCATATATATATATATATATATATATATATATATATATATATATATATATATATATAATGAACCGTGGAAAAGCTTTAATTGTGCACGATTTCAGTAATAGATATACATGGTATTAATAAGATAGATGAGTGAGTCAGAAAAAAGAATACTTCTGTCGGGAAAAAAATATCGTTTCATTCACAACTTTTAGGAACTCAGCTGTGTCTGAATTACCATCTCCAATTTGAGCAAATCATTGCAATCATTTTTTTTTCAAAGTCTAGAACGCATTCTCGATGTTGATTTGAGGGTTGTGTGCTGGTCTCAAGGTGTATTTAATGTTCTTTCCTTTCTTTTTAAAGTCAGCGTGGTTTCATGGGATTCCAGTTTGGGGAACAGACAGGAAGTAAATCCAAAAATAAGTGAACTCGGACAACAAGACTCATCTCACTCTTCACCAAATATATTAATCTATTGGAAAATATAGCAAAGCACAAGTTTGTGGAAAAGCAAACTTCTATAGATTTTTGCCTCTTTGAAAGCCTTAGGGATAGCCTGGCATAACTTCTACGGTTTATGCTTCGGAATTATCCGAATTTTTGTCTTACGTCTGAGAGGAAGTTTGTCATGATTTTGAATAATCTTTGACAGATATTTTCCCAAATCGGGATCATTTTTACCCATCATGACATTGCGTCTGCTTCGAACAGCCCAGCCAATTGGCCTGTGGAAACATTGGAAAGGTCTTTAAAATCAATATATTTATTTGAAAAACGACACCCACACACACACGTTGCTGTTTGAGATCCGTGATGATTCAACCTAATCCTCAAAAATCTTAAAACTATCAGGATTTACATATACCCTGAGTATAAAAAGTAAAAAAACTAATCATTGATTGAAAAAATAAGGGGTCAGGATATTTGAAATTTGCTGTCAAATCGTTGTCATATCAATAAGAACCAAAATTAGTAATAGAAGTAAAACACGTATAATTACAAAAAATATCAATTGATATCATTTCATAAAAGTTTTGGCTTTTATTTATTTTTTTGGTGATATTTTTCATTGGATCCATGTAAGTAACTAATGTGATTTTAATATCAAAATAAGCCATCAATATTTTATTGCGAACGCCAAGATACATATATATCACCGATCACATATCACATATTATACTAACACTGATATTTATTCACAAAATACTATATTATCAAAATGCAGCTCAGAGGCCGATGCCGTGAAATTAGTATTATATTAGTTGGTATTACACATTTCCTTTGAAAATGAGATGTGTCCAAAAGTCATATTACTTTGAAACCTCATATAAGCTTTCATGTTGGCTGTTCCAGAGCATTATTTGTTCCCTTAGCATTTTAAGCTGGATTTCATGTCACTGTAATTTCCCTCCACTTGCTTAATCCAACGGCTGTTCTAAATATATAGCTTTATTCAAGTCGAAAGGAGGATATGGCGTTAAATAAGTATTGATAACTGTTACCATACTCTGCACCTCAAAAATGAACACACACACACTCATACAGACGAGCATATGCATTCATGCAAACACAGAGAAAAGAAAAATGGGCGAAGATGGGAGAAATAAAGAGATACTGGAAAAGCAGAAGTAAAATAGAAAAGAGTGGTTGAAACGAAAGAGAAATACATGGATTTATACAAGCCTCGTTCCAAGTTTGGGAACATGATTTATTCAGTACGGCCCAAGCATTAGGGGACCCATGGCATTCTGACTAGACTCGTCAGTCATGTCCATCCATATGCGCATCTTAATAACCTATCAACATATATGCATAGGCATGAAACTTTGTTCTTGCTGTTTCCCGCCTGCTTCACATCATGCCAGGAATATTGTTCCGGGCAATCAATGACCCCAGGGTTTTCTGTTCACCTTGCACTAGCGGGCCCTGTTTACCTCACCTGTCAAAATGGCTGTGATCCCAGTAGGAAAATGAGATTCATGGTATACATCAACTTGCAATCTGCCTTTCAATAATACAGGATTGAAAAGCATCATCCAGCACCATTTATCATTACACGCTCGTGCACACACACACATTTATATCTACATATATATATATATATATATATATATATATATATATATATATATATATATATATATATATATATATATATTTCGATATCGCTTAGCTGCGTGTTTGCTGCGATACCATCAGGTTCCTGGGCTTGCTTACGGTAGTGACGTAGAATCGAACAGATGAATGGTTGTAGAAGAAAGTCTTGCTATCAGAGTGGGCGTTTATCCAGTGGTACTGACTTATTCCCTCTGCTTTTGCTTTGCAGACAGTTTCAATTCAGATGGTCGTTGCAATGCAGCAGGGATGCTTTATTACATCCACTGGTATGGTTGATGCTACAGGAGCTATTGGTACTCTTCAGGGTGTATTGTTTCTCAGCTGGCAACGACATTGTTTTCAAAAATGAATAATACTTATTATTATGTATAGATTATGATTAACAGCCCCATTTGGGCTTGAGGACACTTGAATCAAGATGCTGCATTTCTATTACTTGACCCAGCTGAAGGGGAGCAGTTCACCCTGGGGCCTTACAGTAAGAAGAACAAGACGGGCTCTTACCTTTTTGAAACTTCGGTTGCTTCGGCTGGAGCTATTTTCCATGGGGTGTTCCACTTCCCTTCATTCGACCCTGTTTCGCATTTAACTCACCATAGGAATTCAAATAAATAAGTGATGAATCTCACATGAGATCGCAAGATAGCTCAATTTACCAGGGAGAATACAGATCAAAACATTATAAAGTCCACCTCAAAACTCATATTACTAGGGGCTGGTAATGTTGATAACTGATGGACATCGTGACTCACAACATTGATTAATACAGACCACCTGTGTAACGGAAGTAGGCAAATATACATGTTTGGGAGACAGGCAAGACGAATTCGTAAAGTATTAGCTCAAGAGAGAGAGGTGTGACGGCTGGTGTTGATTACAATGATTAATCCTTGTGATTGAGATGTATCTCTATCACAATATCTCACAAAATGCTTTGTTGGTCTTTGATAGACAAACCCATTAAACATTAATTGCCAAGTAGGCATTGTAACTGACTCAGTAGATAAATAAATACTACCCCAGGAAGCAACAGCGCGTTCTTACATGATAAAAACGTTACTTGTTTCTTTTGCGTAAGTAACATTTCGTAATTTTCTCTCCAGGCAACATTCAAGATGTCGGATTTGATTCTCAAAATTTTTAGAGCCCATCCGACATGGATGATTGGCAGTCTAACCTTAGTGAACATAATTAAGATTTGGCATCATAGGAAATTGTTGTTTCTACTGTAAGCTATCTGCTCAACGGAAAATTGGCTCAATCGCAGAGAGAGTTAAATGCAGTGGCATTATGTCAAGTATTTTACAACAGGACGGCCAGTCTAACCTGAAATCTCTATTTGAAATTCTTGCTTCTAGCATCTTAAACACTATACACTGGTGTTGGTGTGAAGTGTACAAGTTCTACCCCACGAATTATAACCAGAGGGCTTCTTGGAAAAGATTGTACAGATTTTGTGATTTTGTGATTAGATTTTTTTTCTTAACTTAAAGATATTAACACACAATGAACACTCATTAAAATGTATATGATATTTACTTCCATTATGATTGTGTTGTTGTTTTTTTACAACCTTGTTGAACGTTGAGTATCAAAACACGGAGGATTGCATTTTGATCTGGACACTAGTGTAGTGACTCATTGTTGAAAATTATCAATATAGAAACTTTATGAAAAAAAAAATTAACATCAGCATTTGACAAAAATTAAAGGCAGAATGCAATATAAAATAAAATCTGCAGCTTCTGTGGGGAAGCAAACATACTGACTTGAGGAAAAAAACGGTATCCTGGTCTATTCCTACTTCTTCAAGCTGACAGATTCTTTAAAAAATGCACTCTACAATAAATAATTGACCACAGTAGTAATACTGTCATTGTTTCATTGCCAGAACAAGTCCTAATTAGCTGAATAATATTGTCACCTTGCAAAAAAATGTGAATTAAATCGTAGCATGATCAATCTGAGTATATATCTTCTTTTAATTTAAATGCCCAAACCTTGGGCTGCGTTCAGCGTTGAAAACCGTGTGTTTTCAATGTTGCATGCAGCCAGAGATTTTCGAACAGAAACTGCTCCGTGATTGCCTAAAAATCAGCCGGAGCGTATTTGAATTTTCGTGCTCATATTTCTCGACGTATTTATTGTTTGGGCGAGTAACCACGTGGCCCTTGTAGAATCATAGGCACCAAAAGCTGTGTTTCAGAAACATTCCTGCAAGGCATGGTCCACTTTAATAAACGCATAAGAGTGCAGCATTAAAGCCAATTTACAGGAGAGAGATTACTTACACCGAAGTGATGTGTTGACCTATATATAAGAGTACATTTTCACCGATTTTGCGGCCGATCAAGTAAGGCTTGGGAACAGGACAATGGGCAAAATATTTAGGCTCAAGACATGAAATACGAAAACAAAAAGGGGAATTCCTTGATATTTCATGGCTTTACCCCCAGAGGGGTATCGGGACAGAAGGGGACAGATTATTGAAAGGGTCGATCGGAGAAACTGCTTTTGAAAGAGAGAGACAAACAGTAAGAAAATTGAAAGAAACTTGAAATAAATAACTAAAACATAACAAGCATCGCTGAATGAATTTTAAGATGTATAAAAAACCAGAGAAAGCAGAAACGTGTAATTTATTAATCTACATAATATGCAAAAGAACAGAAAGCTGTTTGATGGTTATCTTAATTTATCAATTTTTTGATGAATGAACAGTAGTCCCAATTTTTCTGGATGGAAAATATTCCAGTCTTGAGTAATTGAGGTCTTTACAATTAAAAAGAGACATTGCAAAAGCAATTATTGAACGCATGAATTAGAAAAAAATAAATGACGAATAATACAAAACAATTACCGGAAAATATGAATCGGCCTTTTTTTCCCTTTTTGTTTTACACTCGCAGATGGTGTATGTAATTAATCAATAAACTAATTAATATCTCGTTTTCATATTTTCTTTTGGCTCTGATTTTTTTTTGCAACCTTTAACTCCCTTCCTTCTCTTTTGCCTTCATTTCAGTTACCAACTCTCTCTTATTATCAGACCTCTCTATTTACATTGTGCTCAACTTCATTCCCTCTCACTTATTCCGTTTCACTAATGCATTTTCTTACACATCTAACTTGCTCAAAATCTTCCTTGTCCAACCTTTTTTCACAAAATCCGAAACTTCTTTTTCTTTTTACGTTCAATCGTGCTTTAATATATTTTTCCTTCTTTGCACACTTTCTGCAATTGATATTACACCAATAAAACGGTTTCTGTCTCAGACATTTGCCGTCTCCTCGGTCGTAACTCACTTTTTAGCATTATCAACTTTTTTTTCTCGACTATTCTTCTCACTATTATCCATTTGATAATGTTTCTCTTACTTTTTCAAGCCCACTCCTTTTAATCTTTTATGACTTCTACTATATTTTTTCTCACACAGAGTCCTCTCTCTCATCCCATACCATACCTTATTACATTCCTCTTTTGATAGTCTCTGATTCTACTTCAGATAAAAATATCTCCTATCTTTCCTTTTTGCTTCTAGTCGATTCTCTCCAAGGATATTTCTTTACGTGTTTTTCCTGTATAATTCCTGACATGAAGATAAACGCTGTGATATCATTCATTCAGACATGGTGGTGTCCTGAGAAAAATGTGAATGAATTTGACCTCTGACCTGTTCCCTTTTTCATCAATACCACAGAATATTACAACCCTCAATGGGAGGAAAACCTTGACTGCTGCTTACTCAGTGTGACTTTTCTCTCTGTTTCGTCGGGATGCAGACATTTCATGCATATCATTGACCAAAAATCTATAATTTATTGTAAATCGTTTCTAAAACAAACGTTGTTAAAACTTAGAAAGCATGTGCTTCAATGATGCCAATTATAGGAAGAAGCAGTTTCCATGAATGACTTTTTAAATATTTTCGGAGGGATTTGAGCAATTGATTGCAATAAGAATCCGGTCTCTGCTATGATTAGTTGAATCTGATTTAATCTTTATTTTGATTAGATACTTTGTGCTCCCATTTTGTTCTTCATTTTTCTTTCGTTTTTTTTTTTCTTTGTGTTTGCCCCAGTATCTCTCCAATTCATTTGTATTTGTATTTCCTCTCCGCATTTTGATTCTTCGCTTTAACGAGGCTCCTTGGTATGTTATATCTTTCCTTTATTTTATCTAACTCCGTTTTTACCTGTTATATTGATTTTTCTATCACTATGTTCAAGAGAAGGGCTCAGAATTTGTCAAGCACTCCAGGTATGATCTTATGTAAAGATCAAAATGTACCCTTGACAAATCCTGTTGTAGAAGTGCCTATGTCTACCGATAGAATAAGAAACATTTGGATGTATCTTGTGAAGTACATGAGAATCGCTATGTTTCCTAAATACCAGCTCTCCATCGGTCAAAAATGACAAAGGTCCTTCCGATGGCAATGTTTTGGCCAGCGAGATATATTCGCTAGGGAATATATTCAAAGTATTTACTTTCTCACACACGGTAACAGCACAATAATGAACATGACATTTGGTAACACAAAAGTCATGAATATCTGCTTTAATCAGTTTTTTGAAAGGATTAGAGAAAAATTGAAATATGCAATTGCAACTTGACTTTAAATCCATGACTTGTATTTGCAGGGTGAATAACTTCTTTCAAATCACGAGGATCCTTTGAATATCGACATTTGTTCATTTATAAACAAGTGATAAACAATTGGACGTTTAAATAATGGAGGTGAAAGGAAAAAACTTTGGAAATGTAGGTAGATGGACGGGAAGAAGATATATAGATGGGAGAAGAAAATTGAATGATGTTGAAAAGAGGACTAAAAATTATCAAAAATCTGATGACTCTGTAATGTTACAATGATTGTAAAAAGCCGAAGATATCAAGACTGAATACTTAGAGATGAGGCTCAACCAACGGAAACCCGATGCAGAGATGAAAAGATAAAAAAGTAAATGTGATATAAAGTAAGATCAAAGAATGCAAATACAATCTTTTTGCCCATCTCATCTCATTGTTCCGCTATCTCAAAAGTAAGGAAATAACTACTATTGATGCAATGATGATGTAGGGGAGATCAGGCAAATGACAATCTTTTATCCGACACCAGCGGGATTTCCAAAGAATGCCAAGCGTAAAATATATCAATAAGCACATTGGTCAATCGTCATTTCCCTCTCTTCAATACATATAGAGGTTTCAGAGATATATTCATGCGCACATAGTCAGAAATACATGAACTTACACCCACATGCTGTAATATATTTATATGCATATTCCTTATCACATATTTCCCTATCTATATCCCTTCATTTCCTCTATTTTTCCAATGCAAGATCAAAACTTTATATGTATCTTTTGTCGTCCATATATATTTATGCCAAATTATCCAAAACATGCATGGATATATATTGAAGAGCAACAAGAAGAGGTGAGTGTACTTAATGACAATAATAATTATTGAAACAATACATTGGTAGAAATCATAAAAAAATCATTGTTGCACCTATTGCTTTGGGAATTAGATAGTTAATTCAATGAATATCTCCATCATTAACTCCTTCCTACGTCAGTCAACGTGTCATTCAATTGTTATCATTTTTTGTCAATATATAGGAATAGAGTAAAGGGATGTAAAATTATACAAGACACAGTCAGTTTGGGATTCGATTTAAACTTTGTTTGATATGCTGACAAATTTCATACTCTCATGCGGCTTAACTGATCCTACGTGATATTGATAGATCTTTTGTTTGTTCACAATCATTCTTTTGTGTGTGAAGTTCTTCCCTACAGCATATGTCGGTCTGTATTCTCCCCTGAAAAAAAATGCAACATTGCACTCATTCTATGAAAAAATATGGAAACCTGGCTCAAGTATGACGATATAAATAGTTGCAGAGGCTTGAACTGATCGATAACTATGAGATAGAAACAAGGAACCAAACAAAAAGACTTAACTTCAATCTGAAGACCAGGCGATGCGCAAATGAGACTAACATACTTTGCCTCATGTTGACATATAATGAGACGGCACAGTTTATGAGAAGATGACAAGTGTCTAAGAAGAAGTTAGTGAGACAAGAACTCAGATGGCAACGGGTTGGACATGTTGCAAGCGTGACAGACAACTGGTGGATATGACAACTCGGAGCTTGGATCCCGAGGGATCTTTTTTGAAATTGTTTGTGACAAAAAGTAAAAGGGTATGGCGAATCTGATAGATTCAGAAAGTACAGACTCTACGATACCCGTTGTAGAGAGGTCTGGCGAATCTCATAGAAGATTTGTGTCCAAAAACGGACGTTTAAAGATGCTGAAGATCATGATTGTCATGAGTTGAGTTGCAGTGAGTATTAGACCTCAAAATATCTTTGTAGGCCATCTTTTTGCTAACGAATCAATACATTTAAAAATCCGTACTGCTGGCTTCCCTCATCAATCGTGAGTGGTGTTTTGATTCACAAACATTGTTGATATTGTTGATAATAACAAATAATTTGTTAATTTACCTACTTTGGGATATGGGATGTGCCATCAATGCAGTCACCGTCCATTAAGTCGATTATCGTTGATAATTTTAGTAAGGAACGATAATTTGTTAGTTTGTAGCAATACCCGTTACGGATGTGTCATTAATGCAGTTGCTGTCCATTGAAGTACGCAATAAGGACTGTGAGGTTAGAAATGGCATGCATCAGTGTGGAAATCCATGTTGAGGAACCTCTTCAATTGATGATTTTCATGCCATGTTTGTTTCATAAATCCTCTTTTCATCAATTTGCTATCACGGTGCATATCAAGAAAGAATATTTGAATAATCTTATTGCATTTGGATCAACGCTTGTAGCAAGTGAATACATATCAATGATTGTGCTTTGCGATCAAATATGTACATGGAATCAAGCATAGTGTTTTTGTAGCTAAATGTATGTTTTGCAAATCAGTATTTGATCAGACGACAACTGATGGTTCTTGAGGGAGATCGAGCATACTTGATTGTTGCATCATGAAATGGTCGAGCTCTCTTAATGTGAATATGTGAAGAGCAAAAGTAAACTATATCCCCCAGCCTTACACGCACGGACATGCAACAATTATACAATGTACACGTATTTTAATATATTCATAAGAATATATATTTTCACAAACACAAGTGTGCACTGATGGGTGTTTCCGTAGTTACAAATTGGCAGAATATTCATTAGCATATGCATGCAAACGAACCAAAATATCCACAAAGACGCATATATGTATGCATACACACTTACACACACACACACACACACATACACACACACACACATATATATATATATATATATATATATATATATATATATATATATATACATAGAGAGAGAGAGAGAGAGAGAGAGAGAGAGAGAGAGAGAGAGAGATGGCCATATTCTGTCCGATGAAATGAATCATAAATTGTCATTTTCTTTTGGAATAAAACTTAGTTGAGATGATCCCCCATCGTTCCACATTTATCACCTGCCTCAAACAGCGTGAATGAAATGAACTAGAAAAAGAGTTACTGAAGAAATTACAGCTACTGTTTATGAAATAGCCACTCTAAAGAATGTATTATCAATATATATTATATAATTGATGTATCCTTATTCTTTCTATATCGTACCACGCCATGAAGTATCGTAAAAGTTGGATTGACACACAAAAACTGCATGAGATTGTGAAAATATAATGGTCTTGTTGTCTTACACATCAGTTATTTTTTGTTGGTTCTCACTGCAATGTATATGATGAATTTTGTAAAATTTCGAACTATACGAATAATAAATGAAACCTCATAGGTTCTTGTCCACTACTCTCCCATGTAGATATGAGGATGGAAATGATCCTATAAAGCATTGGATACCAGACGGATATGGCAAATGGAACATCAGATAAGAAAGTAAATAGACCCGAAAAAATTATCCAATCAATCTTTAACGCAGATGCATTAATATACGATAATATGTACTATTTTGATGGCCGAATGCAGGTATATGATGTTCAGCAAGAATCAAACGCGTGGTTAGCAACCATACCGAACAAACATTTTCATCATCTAATTTGTGATTAACGTACTGTCTATCCTGATCTTCAGTACGAAATTTGAATTCACCATGTTCTGATAATACCGGTATAAGTCTGATTTTAGTTTGACTAACAAAAGAGAAACGAAAAAAGACTTGGCAATAAAAGATAAAGTAATTTGAAAATACAAAAAACATTAAAAGATTCGCAATGATTCATGCACACATGAAAGTGATTGAATAAATGAGCCTATGAATACACACACACACACACACACATATATGTGTGTGCGTGCGTGTATGTATAAACCAAAATAGATGAATAGGGACACAAACAAGATGCATCTATATGTCTGTATGTGTGTGTGCGTGTGTGTGTGTGTGTGCCTGTGTTTGCCTGAAAAATGTGGGGAGCACCAGCAAAACACATAAAGCACACAATATCCCTTCAAATTCAAAATATCTCTATCGTCACATCTATACATTATAAACGCTATTTACTTCCACTGTTCAACTTATGGAATTTTTGGTCGAATCCAGCTTTCTTCATTTCAAATTCAACAAATTCCATAATCGATAAATTTTACTCTCATTATGTATTCAAATAAATGATGTCTTTTTCTGAAACAATTCTTCTCTCAATTCTTATGAGTTAAATTTTAAAAAAATTCCTGCCTGCTTATCTGTGACCATTGATGTTTGGACACACTTATATTCTTTAAAACCAAATTGCCTGATAGTAATTCCGGAGGGGAAAAGGTTTGCAGCCTGTTCATAGGTTTTTACAAAAGACCTGTGCTTTTTTAATAACTCTCCTGTAATAGAATTAAATATTACGTCCATCGTTATTATTAAATTGAAAAAAAATATACAAAAATGAGCCATATATCTTAGATCAGTATATTGTTAAGTGTGTTGTTATTGTGCCATTAAGTTATCAGTAATGCTCTTCACGCGGAATGCCTCGCACCTAACGGTTTGCTAGTACAACGTGACTTCCAGAATATTAGTTTTTGAAAAAAAATTATAAATGTGAGGAAAAAAAGGAACAGAATTATTGAAAAGGAAATAAATATTCCTGAAACAATGAAGAAGGGAGCAAGAAAATGTAATCACTGATCAATATAGTTTTTACGACTTCCTAATTTAAGTTAGATGGAGACGAAGTGGCGATCACGAAGTGAGAGATATTTATGACTAGGGGTGCTGACGTTCCTCTCTTTCATAAGGTAATAAATTTCCTGAAAAACAATGAATTATGGGAGAATGTGACTGCATAACGATATTAATAGAGATATTAATTGGAAAACTGTAGCTGTTATTCTTTACATAGCCAAAAAGAATGTTGAATACTAATATTAGTTGTAGTAGAACTGGATCACTTTTGTTCTCATTTCAAGAGAGAATAATCATGCAGCCACTGCTATAAAAAAATATATCAAAAAGCGCTTACGAGAGCAACGCCTATGAATAATGGAATAAGACATTATTTCTTTAATCCTAATGTGGTTTGAACCTGTAATTGCAATGGGCTATTTAAGGAGCTGAAGATACTCTCATGCATGATCATAAATATGATAGAACAAGTAAAGCTCTGATTAGTCGTCCTGTTTAGATTTCAAATATCCATAATTTTACTTTTTCTTATTGTTTTGGATGAATACCGGTCAGATAAAAGATAAAACAAAAAAATTGGTTAACTAAACAATAGAATGCCGTTTGTTTACATTAGAGTTCCGAGCAACATTAGAACTCTTACATAAAGTGTTCTCATTTTAGTATCAATGTGCTCACCAAATGCTAGTGTCTATTGACTTTTTTGTCTGCTTAGAGACTGAAACAGTTTTGTGTTTTACAACTATGCTGGGAATTAATTTCATATAACATCGATAATATCAATTAAAAGCTGCAATTTTCAATGGCGATTTCATTCTTAGTTAGATAATCGTTGTTGCTGATTTCCAATGGAAAAAAAAAAATTTGCTATGCAAAAAATTCATTCTTCAAACAAATACTCTCATACTTTACTTGTGTCTGTGCCAGAACAAATAAGCAAAATAATATGTTGATAAATATGGTTAATATTTGTATTGCATTACTAACTCTATCACTGGTGTTTGGTATGTAACTCAGGCTATCAGATGTAATCTGGATAATGTGTTTTAGGCTGTTTATACCAGATTTTTTAGATTCATGCAAGTATACGTTGTACTGCATTTACTATAGTTGAGGATTCATCATCTATGGATTTGTTGGTTCATATATTGCGTGGGAAGAATTTGAAATCGTTGTTGATTGAACATGGTTTAAGACATATTGGTGAAGACAATGAATTTTGTCTCCAGGTAGTGTGGATATGAGTGCCTTACAGCGACTTCACCTGAGATATAGTTGGAAGGTATTCAAATGGTCTCCATAGAAAGCATGAACAATCTGAGCGCCAAATATGATTGTGGTCGCAGAGATCTAGCAGTAAAGACGGAATACACTTAAAAAAGTACTTCGATGAACAAATAAAAGCACATTTGATGCATCAAAACATGTGACGATACAGATCTAAAATGGGATATGTCAAAGAAAACATAGATACGATCACATTGGCCGAAGTGGACGGATGACTTTTACGTGACAGATGAGACCTTTTGGCTGTGATAGATGTAATTGCTTGTTGGAGTAATAGTATCTCAAATGCCGTCAATCCATATGACTAAGAGAGTATCAAGCAATGGTAACAGAGACCAGGTGTCAGTGTGTGTGCCTAACAGCCATATTCTGGGTGATGTATTCAGAATCCAATGTGAGCTACTTAGAAGTCATTGACGCCGAAAAATGCCCTAAAAAGCGCATGTGGTTGAGTCAATGTGCACTCCTTGATGTGAGGAGAATTGACGACAAAACATTGTGACTTGTATAGTAATGACGTTGGAATATAATTTACAAAAGACGAGCGAATGGGTTGGACACAGCTGAACTAAAATGCGCAGCGTTTACTGAAGTGGTTAGTTATAGTGGAGATACAGTGGATGACCGAGCAGTCAGGTTAAATGATACTGATCTCAGGATAAGTCAAGAGGGAGGAAGAGAGTTAGAGAGATATTGGTGAGAGTATACGGCCTGAAAGACCAGGAGAATTAGGTAATTGATCATGTGTGTTCTAGTTCTTTTTAGGGAGTTTTCGTCGGAAGTTACGGTTTGAATATCCAGGTAAAGAACTGGTTTGGAATTGAAGTGATTATTAAAAATATAGGGAGGCTACAGAAAACAAGGACCCAACTTTCATTTCTCTTCATTTAATGTTTATTAGATTAGACCCAGTCGTACTCACTATATGTCCCGTTTATGATATTACTTATCGTCTGCTCGTCTTAACAACCGATTTTCAGAATCATAACCTCTTACACATTGATGATTCTTTTCCCAATCTGACCTTCAACATTGAGTGAAATGATAACGATAATAATTATTATTTAAACATGCCTTTATGTGCATCTGTTGAACATTTGGGCGTGAGTAATTGGTTGAGCGTAAGTGAAATATCTAAAAAAAAAAAAAGGATGATTGCACGCTGATTGCTACGAGAGAAATGGTCAATATTCACGTAAGATCAAGTCAATCATAAGTCGACCTCATTTATCATCTTCTCCGTCTACTGATTTATCGTTGCGTTCATATAGGTATATCTTTGCATGTGTTTGTACTTGTGGGTTGGTGAATCATTCTCGTCTTTTTTTGTATTTTATCTCTGTATTCACAATGGCTGTGTTCATCTTAGTAACGCCATTCATAAAGGTTTATCGCTTCTTCAGTATACTTGGACATTTATCTCACCTTTTAGCCCAGTGAATTCACAGCATATGAATAGACTCACACCCCCACACTCACATGTACACACGCTGTTACGCACGTACTCATGCATATACATTTATCTTCGAAAAAACATATTCATATGTGAGCACGCATCAATGACATGGCAAATATGTTTATATAAGTGTGCTATATAATATATGCCTGTCTATATGTAAATGCCGACGAGCAATTTACATACAAACATCTTAGTAAACGTGTGTATGTATATATAAAGATTATACTTACAAATTTTGATGAACGTACGGATTTTTAGATAGTTGTAGGCATGCTAAAAATCTTCACTCAATTGATATAGATACTTTCTCCATTTGTATTCCACTCTGTGAACTTAAGAGGTCAGCATTAATTTTGGAAATAGACAAGTGTAAGTACTTAGTGGTAGAGAGAAAAAATGGATCCACCGTGATTGATATATTGGCTTTCTTAAATAATTACTGTTTAAAATGCTCCTCTTTTTTGACAACAAAATGATCCACTAACAGAAAGACTGACCTACTATAACAAATCCTGCATGCTCTCATTTCCTACCACTTCTTAAATATAATATGAGTTTGAGTTTTCCTATATTTCTTCACAGAATATACATCATGGAACACTTCAATTTTTTTCCAATAAAGAATGTGATGTTCTTTTCATGTTTCTTCAAATTACAATATATGTCAGGGGGAAAATTCAGCATTTTCGGGCTGATGTAAAAATTTGTTTCATTCGCCTCTTTATCAATTATCAATCATCTGTTTCATCAGATTTTCCTGCCTCTCATCTTTTTGATTCACGATTTTTACATTCATCATAATCTTCAAATCACCAGGCTGGAAAGTAACCCCAGAACGAAAAAAAAAATCATAATACTATCATATATTTTCCATGCCATTTGGTCTTTGATTGTGCATGTTAGAATCTCATCATAAAAGGGAATTAGTCTCTTAGCTCTAATCTTGTTCCACCTACTCCGAAGTAATGCATTTTACATAGGAAAAAAAGAGGATGAAATGAGATTCTGGTTAGCGATCAAATTGTCTTGAGCCAACCGTGCAGGGTTCTGTAGCTAATTAGTTCGAAAGAATTACTTTTTTCTTCAATTTTGGGTGGCCAAGGTGAAAAATTAGGAGATTGGCTGTGGAGAATTCGATTTGATCAGGAAAACTGGGCGAGAAATTGAAAAAATTTCCCGATTTTTTCTGGACTTTTAATGTTTTTTTTTTCCTTCGAAAGCTGGTTTGGTTTACCAGATTTTAAAAGCATAGAGAATAATTATATGCAATCGTTGATGGATCAACTAAGTTATCGCTATTCATTAAAATAATGCTTGAAATTCATGAATTAGGTACATCAGTTACAATTTACTTATTTTCATTACATCAAAATTGCTCGATATAGTAATCATATAACATGGAGCAATGTATTGAACATCTATAGCGGTTTATTCCGAATACTGCGTTGTAACTCAAGAAGTATTTAGATTAAAACTGAAAAATAATCAACAACTCTTGATAAATAATGGGATCCAAAAATGTAGCTTCCGAGTCGTATATATATATATATATATATATATATATATATATATATATATATATATATATATATAGGGGTGTATGTGTGTGTGTGTTTTTTGTGCGTGTGAGTTTGTTTGTTGAACTTGCAACGAGATATAGAGAGAATGGAAGCAAAGAAAGCGAACAGAGTGAGTGATATTGTATGCAGAAATAAGAAAACAGAGGGGAAAAGCTTGATGGGATTGGTAGAGAGTAAAAAGAGATGAGAATAATACACAGCTGAAACTTGATGAGAGCCCAGAAGTGTGGCAAGAACGTTACTAGCTGGCTGCTTGGCATGTCCACAAATCTGCACTTGCCAGGTGACGATGATGGCCAATAGGGGGAATGTGAAATGTTCATTTGCCGACCATGCGTGAAAAGGAAGTTGTTGTACTCGACTGATGCACCCAGCAATTGTGTTAATGTGCAGCCACACATCAATAAACCCGGCTCCTTCATTGCTGTTTGAGGCAAAGGAAAAAATGAAGCAAATCGTGAACACAACGTTTGTAGAAGAAGAAAAAAAAAAGAATAATTGATTATATAGAGGAAAAATAATAGGCAATTAGCATAAAACTACTACTACTGCTGCAGCTGCTATTACTACTTCTACAACAACTTCTACAAATGAAATCATTAATAATAATGATAATAATAATGAGAAAAAGAAGAAAATAGAAAAGATGAAGCGCAAAAATACTATATTCATACAGATGGACGGAGATGAGTAAAATAAGAGTAAAAACAACAATATAATAATGAGATGAAATAGGGAAATTGAAGAAGAAAAAGAAGCAGAGGTGTTTCATCACATTGGCAGAACAGAGTATCGAGGGAGAAAAGGAAAAAAGGATTAACAAAGATGATGGACGAGAATCTGAAAAAGAAAACGTAAGCTAATAAGAAAGATTATGGAATAAGTTGCTACGTTAGCACGACAGCACAGAAGATGGAAAGGTGAATATAAAGCGGTGGAAGCCAGTCAGCAATTTTGTGACATGAATATTGAAGTGCCTCGAACGCAGGTGTTACTGTTAACAGAAAATCCGATTCCAGGCTTTTATGCAGATCTAGCGTTGGAGAGAACTGCATTTGGTTTGATTTGTGCGAGAGAAAATCACTATCCTTATGTTCAAGCCATTATTTTAGAGAGCAGTCATAATAGTCACAATATTCGTTCGGATATTCAATTGGATTGCAAGACCGATAAATCGGAGATATATCTGGAAAAGTCATGATCGGAATCTCAGAACCAAGTTGAAAAATCTTTCAAGCAGCCAATGCAGCTTTCAGTGATGAAAGATGAGAGAGAGAGTCTCAACTCGGAGTAATGTTTAGAAAGGTGGCCCCACAAATCATTGCTTCTGCAGTGAATTCAATCATCAATTATTGGGTGACAGTGATTGCATCCTGTCATTCCAATTTAGTTTAGGTTTTGCAAGTAAATATAGATGGACGATATTTTAACGGAGCTAAATTGAAAACACGGGATCAGTTATGTGACCTATTACGATTCAAATGGATTGAAAGGAAGGTTTGAGATGCCCAGCAGTAAACTTATAAAATAAAATCAATTTTTGAATACTACTTACTTTCATCATATCTTTTAGTTGATGTTGATGTTAAGATTTCCGCTACCGGCAAAAGATCGGAATGTATTGAAAATGTGTTTCACGGCTGAAATTTGTGTGCTCTCAATCAATTGCAATTCGCAATGTAACTATTATGTTTTAGTTGAATGTTACACTCCGTCTATTGCATACTATCCGGAAAATTTTTTGGAAAAAAACACAAAATCGAGGGGAAAAAAATTCAATCCACATCTAAATTGAAATCGGAAATAATCCAAATACGTCAAAAATATACTCTCGTGTACTTGACATGAAGTAATCTCCAAGTCTGCATAATAGATTAACAAGAATAGAAGTGCAACCCAGTTTGAAATATCAAGGGTTCCCAATAATTTATATTTATATCAAATATTTTTTTCGTGTAATTCAATGTCTTATATATGATAGTATAAGCTGGTTTACATGCGATCAAAGAGTGAATTGATGCAACCGATTTAATATTCACAAGGATGAATTATCAATTGAGGTGAAACGGAAAATGAGCCACGTATGTTGGTAAACTAATTGATACCCCAATGAAAAATACGTTAGCCCTGCGTTCAGAAAAAAATCAAATGATGTGTACTAAATAATAGCATCCGATTATAAGACATTATGATAATACCAGATATAAAATAACAGACGTTGTGTACTATGTCATAAGGTATGTATTGAAGTCATAGCTGATAGAGAGGTTTTATTTGATCAAAACTGTCGAAGAAGCATTGTGATAACAGTGCTTTATTTCTAATCCGCGAAACTGTTGCATAATAAACAACTGATGATCCTAACCAAAAAAATTATCCAGAGAACCATACCATCAGAGAAAATGGAAATACTGAAGATAATTGTGCAGATTACATATATCTTAAAAAGAGTGAGTGAAAGAGTCAGTTTTCCAATTGCTCAGGCTTTTTAATGTTTACAGCTGGTTAGCCATCGGAACGATATATATCCAAGAATGTGTGCGAATGTTCATATTCATTTTTTGCAGTAATGTCTATTCTATCAGTTGTGTGGGCCATGATAAACTTAAACCTTGTAACGATAGGATATCATTCTAAATAACAGTTCCTTTATAATGAAAAATGGTCCATAATGATATTACGTAATACGATCAATATTTTCTATGATTTAGTATGCGTATTTCATGAGATTTTTAACGTTACAGTTATATATATATATAAATATAAATATATATATATATATATATATATATATATATATATATATATATATATATATATATATATATATATATATATATATATATATATATATATGTAGACAGAGGTATATGTATATTATGGACTCAATGCACGTGTATATATCTACTATTTTCGGAAACTGGTTTTGTTGACTTCTATTATGGCAATCTCACCATTGACATGGGAGTTTTATTGCGTGCAAATTAGTTTTTGGGAAATTGAGCACAAAATGTTGAGTGTTCGGGGCGAAATTCAGGCGAAATTCACTTATTCTGTCCTTTACCTACTTGTATGTTTTCTTATGTCGTACTGAGTAATGCATTTAGTTCGGAATCGAAACGGGCAATGTTAAAGCCAAAGAAAGTTACCGAGGAACCAAATCAAGTAACCTGCACACAACGGTTTGGAAGGAAAACATTCATATTTACTGACAACATTCTATTAAGAAAAAAATCAATTTTATATGATCACAGCTCTTTCTCAATAATATGACTTGTTTTATCGAGTTTAGCAAATGCTACAAGAGTTAATTTCCAGCTATTTCACCAGGTAGGGTGAAAATAGAGAAGAACAATTGCCACAATAAAAGTACAACCATAGTGTACAAGTAAAGAAATTCCCATCATTCAATGCAAATCATTCCAATTATTGTCCAAGATATTGCATAGAGGACATTTCTCTTAGTCTATTCGAACCTCGGATCAAGCAATTTTTGTGTTGTAATTCGGTGATTATTTCAAGCAACATTTTGAGATAATGTGTTGACCATTTGACGGAACGACACGGTGATCGATAAATGGAGAGTGTTTTTTAATGAATTTTCATGATTTTTACTGTATGCATAACTTTTTGATTAAATTTTTGACACAATATTACGGAATATTGATTTATTATCTGGTACTCAGCCAAATTTTAAATTCCCTTCTCCAATGAAGAAAGTCAATAGTTTTCAGTATTCGTCACTCATCTTAGACTCTTGAATAAAATCTGTGTTCGAAAATATTTTTTAAATTTTTTTCATTATAAACCGATAATCTTATTTTTGTCCTGTTGGTCGAATCAGACATACGATGTAATTTTTTAAAAAGCAATAGAGAATTGTACTGTTCTGTAAGAAGAAATTGAATTATTCCTAATGTGAAATCCTGTTTATAATAACATCCGAATATGTATTGCAGAACTTACGTTGGCAAACACTGTGAATCGAACTATCGATCCATAATTAATAGGAAAGTAGCTGAAGGATTGTCATATTCGGGTGGGAAAACATTTTTATACAGGGAAATTGCTGTATCCAAGCATATTGGGAAAAGTACATCTACTAATTAGCATTAATACTCACATTCACACATACACATTTACATTTATCAATATCTGATGAATCAGAGGGAAGTTTACATATCAAAACACCATTCTGAAATAAAATAGATTTCCTTTGCCTTTGACACGAATACCGACAGGTAATTTTATAGCCTCGTCCATTGTCCATTTTGCTATCAGAACTGCATATTTCCTATACTATAGGGAGTAACTCCCCTCATGCTAAAGGAAGATTTATTAGCTTTGTATATACATTAGTAATTTTCGAAGTTTACAAAAAGTCATTTTACAAGAGGGAGTATATGAAATGTGTGCGTCAAAATTTAATCACAATGACATCGGAATGAACATTTTTTTAAAGATATTTTTTTTTTTACCAAAATCTTCAAAGTGATATATAATAGTCAGAATATCTGGAATAAGAACCAATGTTTGGCATGGAAATCCCTGAACTACAAACAGTAAAAATTACATAGATAAATACCTATCATCACAAAGACACTCCTCTGATATTTACATCGAATACGGCAAGATGATCTTGAGTTGGATTTGTGTTGAGTTTTCGTTGCAGGTCTCATTGAATTGTGTGTAATTCTTTTGGGATAATTAATTCAGCTGCACGTATTTGCCCCAGTTGACAAATGCTGTAAAAAAACTGCTAAAAGGAGGGAAAATGTTGTTTTTCTTAAGCGAGTGAGGTACATGTTTAACATGTGTTTGAAAAAGTAAAATAAGTAGTACAAATGAGAAAAAATGCAAGATCATCTGATATTTGTTGTGCTTGGAAGGTCACAGGACTAGATTCTTTTTCAGATAATTACTGATTGGTCACGCAGACGAGGAAGAAAACGCCGAATATACATTCATCTGATTTTAAATAGATTTAAAAACTGAAGAGATGGTGTGAAATCTGGATGTCATCAAAAATTATGTGATAATCTCATTGCGTTTGCTGTATCGGTTCACCACAGTTACAATTTTTTCAGAGTTTATTGCCATTTACAAAGTAAATTTCTTTGAAAGTCACATATAGTTGAGCAGTTACGCCTGGAGAGAGACCAGTTATATGATTGCCAAACCTGATAAAGGACTTCATCTATCACAAGCAATCATCGTCTATAATGACCATTGCCAAATACACGGACTAACATTCAAGACGTGAGGCAATATGGTTTAATTAACTCAATCAGCTTAAAAATCCATCATCGATCTCTCTATCCTCTTACGGGAGTATGAGTCAATACAGGAAATTATCAAAAGTGCTTTGTAATGTAATTGTTCTTAGCTAGCTGGTCATTGGGGTTGTAATCAGTTCGACCAGCCTTCAGTGACTTGTATACGTGGCTTTGTTTAATTGGTATATTATCGTTTATGAATTGCATATAACCTGCAAAAGAGCAATTTTTTGAATGAAAAGACGATTAATTTTTCAGGTTTTGTCTGAAACAGTGGCTCTATGGATATTGATATATTTCAAAATAACAAAGTAGCATTGCCTTTCCCTCTTTCTCTCTCCCTCTCTCTCACTATATATATATATATATATATATATATATATAAATATATATATATATATAAAAATATATATATATATATATATATACATAAGTGTGTGTGTGTTTGTGTGTGTATGTGTGTGTGTGTGTGTGTGTGTGTGTGTGCATGCATGTGTGTGTGCATGCATGTGTGCGTATTCAAACCTTGAGTATAACCGGTACCAGTTCAGACTCAGATCTACTGGAGAAAATTTAAAACTCTAAAGAACGCATGGACGATAACAGAATCATTTTTGAATCTCCTATATCAAGATCAATGTTCAAAATCTGTTTTTCTTGCGATAACTAAAGGCTGCAACATTTTCCAATTCAAATTAAAAACGTCATTATGTTTCCAGGATTTTTCGAGAATTTCAATTTGATTTGAATATGTCTTTGATGCTTCAAGTAAATAACATATGCACTTCTAACTGCATATCATTTGACCTCAATGCCCCCAAACATGTTCTTTAGCTACGTGTGTTATATTTTGAAACATCAATCAAACCTGCTCTTCCTATCTGTTTGTTCATATTTGTTTGTCTGTTTCTCCTTCTCTATGTATGCATGGATATATGCACTGTAAAAGTGTGCCAAACAAGATATTCTTGCAACGTTTGCATAGTAATTTCTTATGGTTTTGCACATGGTATTCGGAGATAGTGATCATTACTTTTACAATCACTATTACACTTCCGATAATGTCTTCAATATCAAATAATTAGCATCACAACCGTAAGTACTCGTATCATCGATAAGAATTCTTTCTTGAGCTGATGATTGCGATATTACAATTCAAACTGGCAAACAGTACACTGAAGCTTGCACTGCTCTGGGCCAGTGTCCGAAGTACACAACAAAACAAATCTTATATGTGGCAAATATATGCAAGTTGTGTACCTAAGGTAGACAATCAACAGAATTTGCTTCATTAGCACTAAGATTCCAAGTGATTTAGCTGGAAAGCTGGAACAAAATCCTTGGGAACTTCGTGGCATTTCACAAGGACAGAAATGCAATTATAAAATCTTTGTGTGTTGACATCCTTGCTTCATAGATGCAAAACGTCGATGGCCTATCTTCTTCTTATAAAATGAGGCGCTTCCACCAACAGTGTTTGAGGAGAATTGTAAGTGTGTATTGGGAAATACTCATAAGTGATATTTAGGTGCTTGAGAGATGGTCACTGTGATATTATTGAAGCCACTGAGTGGTCATATAGTCGGAATGGGCAATGAAAGGATGCCCAAGCAGCTTTTGTACGTTAAGTTTCCTAATGGAAAACTCGTACACTCAGACACAACCAGCTCTTCTACTTGTCACTTTTGTTTCCTCCGTCTATTCAGTTTGCACCATTACTAAATCCATTAAAGGCTTCCAGCGATGATTTGGTTGACGGGTAGATGATTAAATGTACTTCAATAGCTAGAACTGTTAAAGGCAAAGCAATCCACAAACACACACTCATACACACACACACATATCTATCTATCTTTCTCTCTCTCTCTCTTTCTCTCTCTCTATATATATATGTATATATATATATATATATATATATATATATATATATATATATATATACGTGTGTGTGTGTATGCGTGTGCGTGTGCATGAGTGTGGATTATCTATTCGTATCAGGTATATACAAAGACGTGTATTTGCACATATTTATAGATATATCCTCATATTAACAGTATTGAACTAACCTTTATACAAATATATCAGTGAACACAGACGCATGCACACTCACCTATTATCCAGTAATCAATCTATAATCTCATATGTGTGTGTGTGTGTGTGCGTGTGTGTGTGAGAGAGAGAGAGAGAGAGAGAGAGAGAGAGAGTGTGTGCACAATTCACTGTATTTATATTTGTATACACTATCGTTATGTGCAAATTCAGGATATGATTGATTCTCACTGTATGAATTTAACTTCTTCCCTGCACAAGTGACTATGTATATGAATCAATGTACATGGGTATGAGTGTATGTTAGTGTGCCTGTGTCCGTTGATGTGTGTTTTTACGTGTATGTATGTAATTGTCGTAGAGAATCGGATGATACAATTACAGGGAAAAATACACATGTACTGCTTGCATAAAACATGCATTTACTAACCAGTATGCAAAAACACACACAAAGAAACACACCTGTACCTACACTCACGCATGCATCCTCATACATCATATTTGTAACATATATTGTCAGGGAGAGTTTCATGCAGTTGCAAAACTATTTTTGTTGACAGATTTCTTGTTTTGCATTCTATTTGTCAAAGACTTTGTACTTCCTTCCTTTCATCTTAATTGGAAGATTTTTTCAACTGTCCGTTCATCTCTACAATATTCTAGCTTTTCTAAGTAGTGGCATCGTCTGAATCATCCTAATCCTTCATTTGATACTAAGTTTTTCCTGTCTTACTTCTCAGCTTTTTATTTTGTACCCTTCCAGTGCTGACTTGCTAGATTCACTCGTTTACTTCCTTGAACGCTATATGCATCATCACCATCATCATCACCAGCAGCAGCTGCATCATCTGCATGACTATCATTGCTTTGATACTCTTTGTTGTTGACAAGGATGTCGAATTTGTTCTTAAGGGCTAAACCTTTCTTATTTAGATAATATATTCTGTCCCTCTCTGAAACCTTGGTTTGATTTGATGAACCTTCTCATGCTTTCCATTTTATATATCTGGCATTAAACTTCCATCCATGTCTACGAATAATTTTTAACTCCAATTGATAAATAACATTTCCAGATTTTTTGAACATTAGGAATATTGGCTCATTTGTGAGAAAGAGAGCAACTTATTGATCGTTTTTCTTAGCACTTATTATTTAACTGGCTCATTCACTGGTATATTATTCTGTATAATTGATTTGTATCAACATTCTGACTCTTTGAGTTCTTTAGTTCATTTTTTCTCCCCTGATATCACAATCACCTTCCCTTGTGTTTCCAAAATTCATTCTTCAGAGATGAATGTATATGTGTATAAATACAAATGATAATTTCATGACATATTCATAATCCATCTTATTGATGTGATATACATCAAATAAAGTATTGAAAAGGGGAAAATTGAGCGGTCACCATGATGATTATCTGCGTAGAATCTTTCTACCTATCTCTGATGACTGCATTTATGAAGTCGTTGATTGTGAGAACTATTTCTGATGGATAGGCTGTTGCCATTCTTGATGTGCAATACGGCATTGAAAGTTTTCATTCTTCCGAATATAACAAAATTCATTTTATTGCAATATTCTTCCTCCGTCTGTCCGTCAGTCCTTCTCTCTCCGTCCCTATCTCTCTCTCTCTCTCTTCTCTCTCTCTCTCTCTCTTTCTTTAAACAAATGCTGATACAATTTTGGTATCGGTTGCAAACTTGAAGAATAGAAAAAAATAAGATCATACCACAAACATTGATTAGTTCTATTTTATTGTGGTGAAATTAGATGATGGATATATACTACAAAAGATTGGTAGAAAAGTGAGTAATTTAGTTATTGTAATCAGTTGTATGAATATGAAATTACACGGCATAAACCTCATTGCTAAGCATCGGTTTTGGTGTTATGCAATCTAGCTTAACTGATGGCACAATAAGGAGTAAGCTAAAGCAGTGAATAATATAAGGCCGTTGTTATATCTCAACACATAATTGTTCAATCAAATGAACAGTCCTGATAAAAGGAAAGATAGAGAGAAAAAGAACAACGATAAGTTTCAGTGGGTGAGTGTGATTTTAAAAATAGTTGGATAGTGCCCAAATAGCTTTCATGAGTGAATTCAACGGAGAATAATCGATTTTGGGAATGCTTTTAATCGCACAAAACTTTTTGGCTTATCAGAGGAAGCAGACATAAGAAAGGGTTGGAATGAGGCTCAAACAAGTAGGTGTAGAAAGTAAAAATTTATCTGAAGAGGTTGGTATTCGAGACGAAGCAAAAACTGGAATATTCTTCTGGATTCAGATCCTTGTTTCATGAGATATTAAATGATTTTTGAGGATTCACATTTCAAAAAAAAAGAACGATTCAAATTTGCTGATCAATTTAGAATGCTTGTTGTAGCATCAAAATTTCAAAGATAAGGTAATGACACGAGGGATAAATCGCGTAGCCAGAATAGTGAAGCGTACAAGAGATGTCACACACACAACACATACACGCAAACACACACATACACACACACACATATATATATATATATATATATGAATATTCTAGGAGGACAGTAACATCTGCCACTTATAATTTGTCGAAACATGCATTCAAAAATATAGGATTATGCGTACATCAATGTACTGGCAACTTGTTTGGCTTATCATCTCAGTGTTGGTTTTTTCAATGGACATTTGTGTAATCAAAAAAGTTAAATGGCCATACGGAAAAAAAACTCTTGAATTAATTGATGGATTAACACAATTGGGCAAATACATCAGACGCAAGCAAATGTACACGAAAAATGTAACAATGTTTCCAAATTGCTCATATCTGATAATATCAACTACGTCTGCTTCATTACTTCACATCAATCATTCTGGATATCTAGGGTGCCTGGAAGTCTGCAAAATGTGCACGTTGAATTTTTTCTGCTTCCTAGAATCTATCTCCAATTTTGATGCCAACAACATAATTCATTTATGAGTATAGTTCAATCATTTTCATGAAATTAAGATGCAAGTGCAAATGAATAAGTCACATATCTATTTATCTATCCATATACCCTTCTATCTGTACTGGGTCTTTTTTTTAGTATTCTCGAAATATTTTTTTCCGATCATGATCCTAGGGTCAGACAAGTTTTCGATATTGGAACCAACGTGAACCGCCTCAACAGTGTAGTTATACTCAATTTTCGTTTATTTATTTATTTATTTTCAATATATGGTATATCACAGGCAAAGGAGGAAGTATCCAACGCTTTTGGGGGGGGGATTTTTCAATATGATGTGATTGAAATACCTCAAAATCGATTTTACATATTTATGTATGTTACAGTAGGGACTCTTTTTCTATTCATGATTCTTAAGTGCAAAACAAGCAACCCTAGAGTGCCTTTTATGATAAAGACATATGTGATCTATGGCATGGTGCCAAGCAAAATGAGTTCCTTCTGAGATTGCTTCAGATATAGATTGTCCATCTACTCATCCGGCGAGAGAGAGGGAAAGAGAAAAAGAAAGGGGGGGGCAGACGGATTGACAGAGACAGGGACAGATATGGAGATAGAATAAAATGGTGGATACTTTTGCAAACGAGGTATCCTAGTTGGAGGACTACAAGTTATACAGCAAAGATAATATGTACTCAATATTATGTCAGAAATGTATTTTTTCTCTAAATGAACGAAATGTTTTTCCTGTAAAATCAAATTTACGATGAGTTTTGTCTTCCTATGTCTATTGTTAAATATCAATCGACTTGGATTTTTCCATCGTGGTGAAATTTTTAGTGTGATACAAG
Organism: Thysanoteuthis rhombus; assembly: GCA_963457665.1. Taxonomy (NCBI): domain Eukaryota; kingdom Metazoa; phylum Mollusca; class Cephalopoda; order Oegopsida; family Thysanoteuthidae; genus Thysanoteuthis; species Thysanoteuthis major. The sequence continues at coordinate 61,655,796 of OY735202.1, forward strand.
ATTTTGTTTTATTTTCATAGCCCGGAAAATCTATCTTGAACTCAATGATTTACTACAAGTAAGAAATACCATCCCTCGAAAGATGAATTACAGACGGTTCTTCAAACGTTATCATCGACTTTTACTCGCAAATACTAAAGAAAAAGAAGCACGCAGGAATATAAACGGCAAAAAATTATATAGCAGTGGATAATTTCACAAGCATTGAACTCTTTAGGAAAAAATAATGATGAATACTTAGCTAATTTATCATGTTCTTCTCCGAACATTTCTCAAAATCTCTTGTTGACAAATGGGTGAGCTGTTTGAGCCAAAAGTTTATTTTTGACGGTAAAATATTAAAATCTCAGAGAGATGATCTTTTGAATGATATAGTTATATTCTAGGGCATTTTTGCGACCGTCTGCGACTAGGAAGGGCACATTGAGTGGAGGAGAAAGGTTGAGTAGTTAAGGTTTAGTAGTGGTTGGTTGATATGCATTTTTATTTCTCAAGAAATTGTTTTCATCCAAGACAAATAACGTTTTGTTACAGTAAACGGGGTCGATATATGTCAGTGCATCCATGGTGCCTATATTGAAATTAATCTTATATACCTAAAGATAAATTGTTTATCTTGATTTTATCCCGAGATATAGTAGGTCTACAAGACTTCCATTTCTCATTGATATTCAGTTTTGAAAACTCGACACGGATGTTGTTTTTCATGAAGTCAAAGAATAGGCATCCGTGCATTAATGAGCTGAATATCCGAGAAATGTTTTAGTATTCTCTTACCTGTGGTCACTTGAGTTCAAAATAGACTATAAAAACAATAGAGCTCGCATTTATGACTGTACTAAGCACACATGGACAGACGTCTTCAACCCAAAACAGTAGAAATATCAGGTTAATGTAATTTCATACCATTTTTTACCATATTTCAAATGCAGTATATCTCAGGATAGAAATTTAGTTATGGGAATAAAAATCTCTAAGATTTACGTACTTGTTTGTTCATAGAAACAAGTTCATTCATTAAGAAAGCATAGAAGTTTTAGGTCCATAAAAATATGATTCTTTGAAGGAATTTGAGCTGCTGTTTGGTATGTTACTGGTTGGGAAGATGTTTTGTGTATGCTGATTGCTGTAAGTTTCACTGCGTAGTTTTCCAAGTTATTCTTCTGATTTTACAATTAAGATCATTCGCATGTCGTGCTGAAGTTTACTGCCCTTCAAATTTGCATCCTCTCAAGTTTTCAAACGTTGGACCGACACAATAAGGACACTCAATTTGATGTCGTTGATCAAACTAGGACATGCAATTTTTTAAAGCTCTTGAGTCCATTTTCGATTTTGTTTTATGTACCACTCTATGATTTGAAATGGTATATTACGTGACCATAGTTTAACGGAAGTTTATTTCAATTTTAAAATAACAAAGAATACCATTTCCTGGCTAATCTTAATAGCATTAGTTGTTTACTAGGCGAACGTTTTTTCATACGTTTTTCAATATTTGCAACATTTTCTGAGATAAAATTCTCATCTAATACAAGAATCAGTGAGTTAATTTAGAGAGCAACTCCATTCTGTTCATTGTCCATATGTTTCCCTCAATTTGTGTCTGCCATACCAGATTTGAACCCGTCTCTGCGCAATAAATCTTTCTTATCTACTTAGAATTTTATTATCGGAGAGACACTTGTTTATGGTTTTAACTGCATCAGCAAACATTGTTAAATACACACTTTCCACCTAAGTTTTCTTTTCACAGCATTTTCTTTCGGGGGGAGGAGGGGTGTGGTGTGGGTTTGGTTTTAAATACTTTCTGCATATTATATACAGATTAAGCATTGTCGTTATGAGCCACACAACCAACTTCCCATCGGGAAATGCCTGAATCTATGTGGGTAAAAGGTTTTGAAAAAATCAACATCATAGATACAATATGCAATGACATGAACACTTTTGATGAGCAGACATAAACTCAATTCTGGAAGTATTTTCACCAAGTTCAATTTGGTTTGTCAAGTTTTGACTTTAGGACGAATACCAAGATTGGAATATTGAATTTGATACCATACATTCCACCAGCAATCATAAAGAATTATATAAATCTAGCAAAGACGTGGATGACATATTCAGTGATTAAGATTGGCAAGGATAAGACTGTAAAGAGTGAAACAGACTCGGGAGTAATGTGTTTTGATGTGAGGTTGATTTATCCGTAGGTGTTAATGGTCCAGACATGTTTCGGGATTTATTCACATCTCCAGTGGTGTGTGCTGTGTGAGTATGTGTTTTTAGGGTTTAAAGTTTTCATGTGTAACCAGACTCCACTATCAGGAGCTTTGCCTTGTGGGTGAAAGATTTTTAAAATGCTGCTGGAGGCATCCCTCTGTGTGTGAAAGAAAGTCCAGTTAGTGATGAAGTCTTTAGTTAAGCACCAGTAGTGGGTTTTCGCGAGTGGAAAGTGCGGTAGGAGTGAAGTGATGCGGAGTTAGATTTTTTTTTGTATATTGAGGATAGTGCAAATGGAGGGTTGATGAGGTTTACGAACTACATAGGTATCAACCTTACAAGCCATCAAAAATATGTTGGCTATGATTTGGACTGATGGTATAACTGGCTTAGGTGGATTTTTCCTATGGGTCTAAGTGACAATAAAGCTTCCTGTATTGAATGTATCTGGGTGAGAGGTAGGTGTGGGTGCAAAGATATTGTCGGTAGGAGTTTTGTGGAATATAGATCTGTGTGATTACGGGTTATTAAGTTTGGTGTTTAATCCATTAGGATACAGAGTTTCGAGTTCGTTGATCCAATTATCTTCGTGTTTTTTCTAAAACTTTAGTTATGTCATTGGAGTATTTTTTCTTGTCTACTTTTTCTATAATTGTATAACTAAAGTCAGTGGCAAAATTGTGGCCGCGTGTGCGACAAGTGTAGTTATACAGGGAGTGTGCTGCGATTGTTTTGTGACTTATTCCTCAAGACACACACACACACACACACATATATATATATATATATATATATATATATATATATGTATATATATATATATATATATATATATATATATATATATATATATATATTCTGATCATATAAAGAAGTTGATGCATCCATGCTTGAGATTTCACCATAAAAGTATGGTATCATAATAATTTTTTGCATGCTAAATTATTGACGATTTACACTCGGTGTAGCAAACCTCATTGTCAATCTCAACCTATATTCGTTAGTCTCCATTGATTTTCACTAATATCTGCTTAGTTCATCACAATGGAAAATGGAAGATTGTATTGTGACAAATCTGAATGTTTTGTTTCCCTTTGCCTGTCACAAAAACTATTGAATGGGGCATTCAAATTGCAGATTCTTTATGGATTCGATTTGTCATCGCCAGAATTAGGATCATGCAACTATTTTTCCCACTAGAGAAGACCCCAAAAATACTGCTATTATAAAAGTATGGAAGTGAAACTGGTATATAACTAATGCATGGATTTCTGCATTGCACCACTTCTTATTGAACCGTTTCTAAATATGTTTATCTCTCGTACGACAAACATGTAAAGGTCGTGGAGAAATCGGGAGAAATCAATAACTTTGGTTTGGATTAAGAAATCATTGTGAATATGCAGAACTGAGCACAATAGAAAAGTCAGCAAGTTTAAACAACATGCCCTAATATATAATTATCAATGAGTAAAAAGAGGTATTTCTAACAATGAATAAAGAATCCCCAAAGTGTTCAGCATAATGAGTATAAGTTATAACCCTGAGGAACCTTCTGAATAAACGTGCAATGCACTCATATTTTTTCCTCATATGTTTATAGACGTAAAAATCTAAAAATTCGATGTAAAGTTTACCGAAAGAGGAAATCTCAAAACGGTTCATGGGAATCTGCAATAATTACATAAGAAAGAAAATCATGATGAGGATTTCTTCGGATGGTCTGCGTTGGACAGAAATTGAAAAAAGTATTAATCACTGTCAGAAAAAATATTCGTCATTGCCCTTCACCTTCAACACATACACACACGCACACACACATACACACACACACACACAAACACACACACACACATACACACACAAAAAAATGAAAAACAAACACTCAGATAACTGTCCTTGCTGAGAACCAGGCATTTATTACAGTGTAAACAGTGTTCAATCGGAGGACTCTAAGATTTCAAACGGATATCTATCCATGAAATGGAGACCATTTAAATAAAAGTGTCAGGTTTTCCCAATCTAACGAATAAGGAAAAATCTAAGATAGGAGGCAATAATTTACAACTATTTCAAATATATATATATATATATATATATATATATATATATATATATATATATATATATAGATAGATAGATAGATAGATAGATAGATAGATAGATAAAGACAGAGAGAGAGAGAGAGAGAGAGACACACACACAGAGACGGATAGATAGATAGATAGATCGTGTATTGAATTCACTTAATAATTATAATGAAATATAGGGAAATAATTTTTTTTCCAAATTTCAAAAAGAGCCATAATCAGAGGTAAAAGAGAGTTTCATTCAATCGTAAAAAAATGAAGGACATTGCGAAAAAAACAAATATTTGTTATGAACTTTTAAGAAATCTAATGTAACTGTGTTCTAGCTGTGTCAGCTCAAACCTTAAAAAGGAATAATTCAGTATAACAGATAGTTACATATCAAGATAGATATTCAAAAAACTTTTTTCTGTAGTTAAGACTTTCTTTTATGATTTGATCTTCCAAAACTTTATCGATGTCAATCCAAGTTGAATAATATGTTTCCATGGTCCCATGCTTTGCAAGCATAGAATAGTTGAATACCTAACCAGGGACATTGCAATAAACGTATATGATTATGGTGAATAGTGATTATCAAAGTAGTCTTCAGAAAAATATTGAGATCATGGTCATTGATATTGCAACAGGAATCGACGAACCTTGTACGAATCATGTCAACAGTGCGCTGACAGGAAAAGGACGGATTCATTGCGCGATATGCCATTGCCAGATATCTTAGAGAATATTCAATGACTGCTGGTCGGAACATTATCCTCCATACGCCCAATCAGTGAAGCCACAGTCAAACAAAACACATTCATAATTTGTTCTCCTGATGTCAACTTTGCAAAATACGTCAAGGTGAATATGATTTCGGAAACATGGTTGGGAAAAAACATGCTTTCAACACAGAGAATTGGCACTCAGTCAGATCTAATTCAGGCAAATACAAGCAAAAGAATTTAGGATGAATCAAAATATTTTAGTGGAACCAAGATATTTAAGTTTCAAAATGCAACTTCTACTATTTTTCCTTTCGAAATACATTCTTAAATAACTGCATCTTCACATTAATTGTACAAACTGTGTGAAATAATTTATATCTTCAATTGAGTTGAAGTCATATATATTATAAAATTATCTAAATTTCAAAATATTCAAAGGAGCAGCTTGTAAATCATATACATAAATGAGAATGCTGATCTAAGACTCCTAATATTTTTGTAGTCAATATTTGTTCCCAGTGATATTGGAAATCTGGAAAAAATTACACAAAGATAAAAAAATATATAAATATAAGGTGGGTGGGTGGGTGGCTGGACACATTTGTCATGTAGGACATCTAAATCAGTTCCCCCGAGTTTCTGAGATTGCATACTGAGTGCATTAAAATGGAAGGAAGGAGGAAAAGAAATGGACGGAGAGAAAAAAAAAGATTTTACATGAGACTAATGGAAGCAAAAAAATTTGAAAAAAAAAGGGGGAGATGCAAAGAATGAAAAATCACAAGAAATATTGAGAAAATATTCGAGGCAAGAATTGGAAAATGACGGGTTGTGGAAAAAGTGACGCTTGATAGATAAATGATAAAGAAAGGGGCGAAGAAAGAAAAAACAAACATCGAATAACAGACGAAATGATAAAAATTAAAGTATGAAATATAAGGAGATAAATAGCATTGAAAGAAGTCTGGGACCGAAATAAAACCTTGAAGAATGATTCAATCCACGAAAATAGTTGGTTGGAAGTGATGGAAAGAGTATAATGGAAGGTCGTTCAGTCTATTCAAAGAAATCATAAAACAAAATCAGAAGATACATATTGCTTACTACTATATTGAGATCCTGTTTTGTCAATAGGGCTGTTTTTCTCTGTGCAATATGTAGCATTGGAGGATTGAGTAGACCAAGACTGTAGCTAGAGACAGGGACACATAACTCCATAAAGAATATTTCCGTTCAACTGTCTTCCCCTATTGACCTATTGAACATACTGTTTTCAAAATATTTACAAGGATCTAACATCTGTCCTATTCCAATAGGTCAAGTATTTTCATGGATCCCCTGTCATATGAAGGATATTCTGTACAAACACATTTATGTTTCTGCCATGTTTTATAATTTATATATATATATATATATATATATATATATGTATATATATATATATATATATATATATATATATATATATATATATATATATATATATATATATATATATATATATATATATATATATATGGGTGTGTTGAGTGTATACATATGTGTGAGTGGGTGTAGGGGTGTTCGAGTGTATACGTATGTGCATATATATATAAGTGTGAATGCATGTGTATGCATATTATAAGTCCATCGTTCAATCCAATCGATGAATTTGCATTTGGGACAACAACTGATTTCTCTCTCTGTCCGTCTAGCTGTATTTCACCGTGTACATCGAAACACACGATATACCCCCAGTGAGTACTATTGGGCCCTTAGTGCAATTTTTTTTAGAGTTTTTTTTTATCCAATCGCTCTCTCATATATCGTTTTTTTTTTGGGGGGGGAAGGATGCAATTTTCAATGTTGTAGATGCTGAACAATTTCTTTACTAGGAAAAGTGCTGTATGTTTGTTGATATCAACTGTCCAAGTAAAATAATTTCTCCTCTGTTGATGCTGTACAAACAAGGAACATTAAATGAAATAAACAGATTCGGGGTTCAGTCCTTTTTGACGGATTTTCATCAATAGTTTTTCTAATCATGATTAATCGGGGATGTGTCGATTTTCAGTTGATGTAACATAGAATAAGTAATTATCAGTTGGTCTGTTATCCTGATCGTCAGTATCGATGAATGTATATGGGGAACAAAAAAGCAAAGGAAACTTTTAACGATTTTTTGCTTGATCGCATGGCAGATATCAATTTTAAAAACCGAATCAAACTAAACTCTAATCGAATTTGCTCACTTTCAATTATTTGTGGTGGGTTTATTCTATAACAAATATAATGCAACTTATCTACACGCTCAATAAGGAATAATTTCCGTTGGCATATATATATATATATATATATATATATATATATATATATATATATATATATATATATATATATATATATATATATATATATATATATATTACTATTTATGATTCAGGAGCCCTTATGGTACCTTAGAATATCACTCTGCTAATCGAAGTCGCTGATGAGAATGGAATATTTGTTGGCAGATGCTGATACGTTCGAAAAAAAGCACATAAGTTATTTATCGTGATGAAGTACGTATTCGGAACATTAAAAAAAATGAATAACATCGAAATTATGATGCATATACGAATGCACGTAGAAATATAATCCTATGCTCATATAAGGAAATATTTATCCAGATTTGAGAGTGATAGCTTGTAAAACGTTGTGATCACAGTTCCAGAACGATCTATGCCTAAAAAATTAGCTCAGAGCAGTACTTTACGTACGTATATAGTTTATAGTATGTGGAATAAAGCACGATTGATTATCATTGTCTATCATTCAAATTATGCTCACCCTCTACAAGTAAGTCATATATACCAGTAGATATCTTTATAATCTATCGGTAGTAAATGTTAAAAATTAAAATAGATGATTTTTTTTTAGCTTCCTCCAAGTGTAAGATTTGTAAAAGTTCCAATTTATCCCTCAGTAATGTGGTGACTGATAATAGTACGTGATATACTACTGGATCGGTTCATTTTGGTAACACAAGATATATGAACGATGCCACACAAATTCATGCACGCAACTCTTTTATCTGGATTTATGTGTGTATATGCTTCAAGCCCTTTATTTGTACATAAAACCGAACTATTTTTCTTGTACACAACAATGTTATTCATTTGCTTGTAATGATGTTTGTTTTGAATTATGAAGGCACAGGAAATAATTCAGGGTTCCTTTGTTTTAGGTTTTTACTTATTTCTGTTTCTTCTTTCCATACCATAACAAAGGATTTTAAATGTTAGCATTATCATCTCGAGGGAGAAACATGTCGTCAATATCAGTAGGAGAAAAACTGAAAAAAAATGTTTGTTCGAAGTGAAGAATAAATGCAAGTCTGAGAATGATGGATGAATAGATTACTCGTGTTTGCAGACAAGAACAGACGCCAAAGCAGAAATAAAAAATCAGCAATATGGTTTGATTTACGTAACAAGAGTAAAGTGTTGGATAAGAAATGAAACAGTTTCGACAATACATGTGGAAGGGATGTTATAATCTAATAACTTTTCATGATTTTTTTCTGATATATACATTGATGAATAAGGTGTCATAGATCCAATTTGGCAAAGCAAGACATATTTCAATTGAATGCGAATTATTTCATTTCCTGTGCCCTTTCCGTTTTTACAAGATATATTTCATATCTTTTACAGGATGTTTTCCTGCGAACTATTTTTGCCCTCCATTACCTGTTATCCCTGTGAAGCGATTGCCAAGTGCTGAGGATCGCAGATTTTGTATTCCTAGCGCTCTCCTCTATAATTGTACATTTCAAAGTAGTGCTGTGGTCTGTTCAGTCTCAATCCTTCCTTCTATCCAAAGTTTTTTTCCACCGTCAATCCCTGTTTCTCTGGCTGAATTCCATTGGCACTTACCATTACTAGTAATATCCTGACTTTAATCCGCTTCAGCTCCCTTGCCAGGTCCTGCAAAATCCTCAGCTTTTCAAAAGCTTTTCTAGCACGAACACGTCTAATTAACTGCATGTCCTTTTTCTTCTCTCTACAATTACCAGGTCCAGTCCCATTGATTGGATTGAGTGGATAGTTTGGTTGTCACTCTTATTTTGAGGTTTCCATTATCAAGGATTGTGTCCGGTTGTTGTTTATTATTATTATTATTATTATTATTATTATTATTATTATTATTATTATTATTATTATTATTATTATTATTATTATTACACTTGATGGTCACAGCTTGATTGACCTCAGGTTTCCATCCCTCTTCTCCACACTCTCACAATCAACAGCAATGCTGTGGCTACAGTTTCGTACCGGATGGTAATCGCCGAAGTTCTGTCAAGTCTTAAGCCCTGTGATCACTTTTTCCCCCTTAACTAATCTTAGCGATGTTGTTCGTACCTCGGACACCATTTGTGTATGCTCTTTGTTCCTGTTAGAACACTGTTAAAAGCTGATACCGGAGACTTCGTATTTCTTGAACTTTCAAGAGTATTCGTCGAAGTCCCTATTAACGTTGTGGTTTGTACAGTCTTAAACCTTATTTTTTTATTTTTCACTTTGCCAATATTACTTCCAGTGTATTTGGCACGGTTCTGAGTGAACCCGTTAATACTGGTACTATCTTACTTCCATATTCAACACTTTCTTCAGTTCCCTTGCAAAATCCTGTTTTTTTCCAGTTTTCACTTTCTAGCTCATTTACTCTGTTGTCTGCAGGCATCCCTCTTGTCCATGATTACTTGGTTTGTCTCTTGGTTTGGATTGGTTGGTCAGTTTGGATGTCAAAGTCTCAAAGTCATTTGTGGATGCAGGCATTCTTGATGATCTCTTCACTGTTTGCTTGTAATTGCTTTTTTAGACCTGCTTTGACTCTTCGGACTATCAGCTGATGAGTCCTGTGTTGTCTTTTTTCTCTCCACACACAGCTTTTTTGAGTGTAAGGCTTCATGCATTGTTATAAGCTTCCTTGATCACCGGTCCATTGACCTGGATTCCTTCTTTGTCCATCCAAAGAACGGTCCTGTAAATCTTAATACCGATACGTCCAATGTATTCATTTCTTTTTATAAGATTTTTACTATTTACCTTTATCTTTGATATTTTCTCTATCCTTTTCAAATGATTTTTTTTTCTACCTCTCTTCTTCCTGTTTTAGCGTGTCACATTCAAAAACTCCCAGGTATTTGTATCAGTAATGTGTAATCAGTGCTTTAATCTTCCTGCTCTCTGGGAATTCGATTCCTTCAGTTGGTGCAAGACTTTTTTGCGCATTACCATTATTGCACAACTATTTATTCCAGACCCCATCCCAATGTGATCAGTATATTCCTTCACTTAGTTTAAAAGTGCTTACAGTTCTCCACTGTTCTTCGCAAATAGTTTTATATCGTCCATTTACAGTAGGTGGTTGACTTTCGCCTTTGTTTTGGATGATTGGTACCCTTGTTGTTTCTCAAGATTTTGTTGAGCAATATCATACTTGGATCAGGTAGTAATAGAGACAGTGAGTCTCTCTGGAAAATCCCCCTCTTCTTACATACCTCTGCTAAATATTCTCCTGTGGCTGTCAAGTCTACTCCCAAGTCTTCAATTTGGAAATGAATCTCGACACTGGTTCACTGTTTTTTGACATGCTGAGGAGGAGTATCGTACAATGAAGAATCATGTTGTATTTTTAGATAGTCATCCATCCCATTGAAATGCTTTCTTTCTGTTTCTCACTTTTTAACATATCGTCTTGTCGATTTGCCCTTTGGAATCTCTCTTGCATCGTCTCTATTTTCCTGTTAATAGTTCTCTTCTTTCCATGGTTATATACATTCTGTCCACGATTTGTTTTCTCTATTTTTTTTTACATGAGTGGTAAGCAGATGATTGGTCAATAATTGCTTTCCAAGTTTCCTTTTTCAGAGTGTATCTGGATGAGGGGTGTCCTACCTCTGATCAACAAATCTGGTTACTATCCTTCATTTAAGCATCTTTGATGTTGATCAGTGAGCCTGTTGTGTTGTTTATATACCACATGAACAGCTGTTGAGTGTGAGTAAAAATGTGATGATCACAATTGCTGTAACGGAAGAAAAAATAATCCACCGAATTTAATTGTGTCCCCCCAAAAGATAACAAATTTAAAAATGACGAAAAACTCGGAGAATGATGGAAGAAATGTCAATGAAAAGATCTTATCTCAAATGCCACTACCGTCACGTTGTCTGCTCCCAAATCCCATGTCAGCTTTAGCCAAGATGTGCAGCATTGTTCCTAACATTGATGTTAATGAGGTTGAAACTATAAAGAACCATAATAATTACAATACACACAAAATCTATTATAACAATTGAACCGTGAAGGTTCTGTTCCGTGATATGCCTACAATATAGTTGCAAACAGCTGACATACAATTTTTTTTTTCTCTATATATTTCTCATTGTTCTCTCGATTGATTTGCTTTAATGATTTGCACGGATTTTTGCCGTAAGCACTGACTTCAGATGGACATTTTTTTAATTGGTCTTTCACATCTTTCCATATTTTGACACATCTTTTTCTCTTTGAATCAATGAAATCTTTCAATTTTTTTCAAGCATTTATTTCTAACAATTTTATTCGATGATTTTACTTTTTCCAAAGCTTGTTACCCGAATCTTTTGTTACAAAAGTTTTTTTTCATATTTTCAACACAGTTTAATTTTTTTCTTCGTATTCTTGATGGAAGTCCCTCATACATATCAATCATTTCACTTTGTTTTATTCCTAACATATTGTTGTTGCTTCTGCTGTGGTTGTTATTTTTGTTGTTGTTGTTTCTGTTTTTTCCTGTTTTTTGTTCCTTTCAGTAATTCTTTTATAGTTTTCACGGATTCAAATATTTTCGAAAAGTATAAATCTGAATCTTTCTGATAGTCCACGATCGTGATTTTGTGAAAAAGCTACTCTGTACATGAATAGGTATACAAGTATTTATCTCTTGCAGATAAGTCCAGAGGCCTTGGTTCTTCAAACAATATATGCTATATATTGTTTCAAAATGGTTATTATTGTACACTCTAAATATTTGTGTTGAAACAGTTGAACTGAAATGCAGTCACTCCAAATATATTGATATCTGGGTGCATCTTCATGTGCATTTGAGATTATGTTGCAAACTTCCAACGATAATATAGCCTCTAAAAAGTGCAGGGCAACCGAGTTCATCCTTCTTTATTTTTCTCTCCTCCATCCCCTCTCTTCATCTCTCTCTTTCGATAAAAATACATATATATTGTGCTTTATGCCCATGTACCATTAATCGTTACATCAATCTTTTTGAAGAAAACGTACGGTGAACTGGAAAAAATAAATTTCACTCATTTTGGAACAAAACATTAAAACCACGTACATCATTTATTTCAATTAATATCCTGGTCAAATTTAACTGATTTCTCTACATTTTTGATGGACAACACGCTTTGTGCTTCATGATAATAAATTATGCCCAACAACAAAGAAATCTCTTACTCCTGTCCCTTGTGTGCAGAGGTGAACGTATATCTTTCATAACTGTCACAAACAAACATCTAACTCTTGCCAATGTTTGATTTTTTTTATCATTTGATCTGACTGTCACACCTGTAAGATTTTTTTTTGTTACAAATGAAATGATAGAATTCAATTAGCCAGCAGGAGAACAATGTGACGTTTCGAAACAAAATGAATGCCCACTGTGGTTGATCACTCAATACAAACCATCATCTTACACTCTTCTTTTAGTAGCAAGGGGGGGATTTCCGATAACTGATTGGTTGAAAGGTGATCAATGAATAACTCTAAATTTTTGTTATGATTATGCTGAAAATCTAATCACTAAAAGGTGAATATGATGACAGGCGCAAAATTAAGGGATTGACTATGCTCAAGCGTATCTTTTAAAATGGACCATCGCTAGGATATTGGGGAAGGGAATAAAGAACTTTTTTTTTTCAAATCAACCTACAGAAATCATCTATATTTTTTTAACAGTCTTGGCATGAATGTATGTGCAACATATTCACAGGCTACCAGAGAGAAACTCTTGAAAATCCAGAGATGTATGTCATGGTTCCAATTGTCTCTATTTTTCTACACTTGTTAAGTGGTACGTGCTCCAAAGGATATTTGACTTTCACAAAAAAATTGATAAGACTGAAGATGTCAAAGTGACAGTATCAATGGTAAATGCAAGTAAAGAAACTGATCGCCTAATAGAGGCCTTTTTCTGGAGGAGATAGGCTCCAGGTTTTGCTCTACATAATAGATTGAAAGGTGAAAAATTGAGCTCAATTGCGAGTTTTAGGCTCAAGGCTACGCACCACCCCTATGAAGTAGAGAGCAGTTAAGCTCTTTTGACATGAACACCAATGATTGGGGGCATTACATGGTTCTTATATTTCAGGAACTGCACGTGTAGGTTGAAAAGTAGACGATGGCTTACCAGTTCCCTGGACCCTGATTTTGGCTCATCACAGACATCACAGAGGATTCCTAAGCCTGGGCGTTTCTACTCGATGAGTGTTTGAGATTTAAGATAAATACATTGATAGATAACTACACTGAACATATAATTATACCATCTGAAAAATGACGAGTTGTTTCAATAATATATAGTCTTAAATAGATAATTAACAGTAATGTTTCCCAAGATACTCTTTTTCAATCCATGCACTTTGAAGAGAAAAAGGAAAATGAATACGTATTTGGGAAAAGTACGAGATAAAAATTGAGATGGAAATGAATCATTAGAAACGATGATTTGATCAATATCTTGATTCATAACATATTGACCATAAAATATATTTATGATATCAGAAAAAAAAATGATAAGAACAGGAAACAGTTGCCCAATGATTCTTTTAAAATCTGGAGAATGAACATAATAAAACAGTGAAGGATTATCTAAAGAAAAAATTGAATATAGTGTCGTCGAGAATTTCAGACCAAATGTATATTCAATGAATACGTCTCCAAATGGCATCAGTCTATGTATCCATTCAAGGCCAAAGCTTGTAATCTGAATAGCATAACAAAGGGTCCTGATTGCTCGAGACAAAAGATGCAAGAAATGTGTAAATATATATATATATATATATATATATATATATATATATACATATTTTTACTACTTAAGTTTCAACATAAATATATACCAAGCTCGACTTTATCTCAGGCCTTCCAGACGACAATTTGCAATATGATAATATAATTTCTCAAACAGAAAATGATGTTTGACTGACTGCTATGGATTTTTTGCAAAACGTTTCATCTTTATTCTTGTTTGTCCTCAAAGGAATGTACAATCACTGGTGAATCAACTCAGCAAGTGCAGAGGGGACTGGAACAAAAAGTGCAGCAAAAAAGGAATGAAGAAAACGAAAAAAGGACGAAAAAAGTAGTACGTTTCATTTGTTTCATTTGCACAGATAAATTGAGCAATAAAAATAAATTACAAGGAGAAAGGACGATTGAAAAATCTTTGATGCAGAGATGTGAACATGTAATTGCTGGCTTAGCTTAGTTCTATGACGACCTATCAATTAGACGTTCTTGACGTAATTAACATGAAAAAAGAACAAGAGTGTACATGTTGCTGGAAGGATGATTTTTAAAATGATCGTCCATGAATGCATTACGCATCAGAATATCAAAGAAATGAAAAAAACGAAACTGTTTTTTTCCATTGGACATGAAAACAATTGAATAGATTCGCATTGCCATGATATATGCTCAACAGTGAAAAACAATCCAGATGTCCGTAAAATTATTTTCACAGCAACAAAGATGAATATTGTGAGGTTTTCAGATAAATTATTGCAATTTTTTTCCATCAATCCCTATCGTTGTTGCATGTGATTAAAACAGTTGGCAGCGTGAAAAACGCAATCGGTGAGCCAATTTCAAATGCATTTGGAGGCAGTTCATATTCACCATGCATTCAAGCTCCTTTAAAATGGAAAAAATTGACATCTCTTTCTGCTTGAAAAAATATTTTTTAGGTAACGTATCTAAATATTGCTGATTATGACATGATTATCTCGATCATTCCTATTATTATCATAGGAATATGATTCTGATAATATAGCCCATAATGGTGTGGGAATATTTTTCGATGATGCACCATTCTGGCAGCACCGAGGGACCGAAACATCAATACTCATGTCAGGTTCCAAAATCAAACAATTATGTTTCTTTTTTAGCCGACAGATAATACATCAATAGTCTTCAAATAGTCACTTAAAGGGAGAGAGGTAAGGAGAGAGAGAGAGAGAGAGGGAGAGGGAGAGAGAAAGAGAGAGAGAGAGAAAGAGGGAGACAAAGTCATGTCCAAAGAGGGAGATAGAATCAGCGTTAAATCAGTCCTCCTTATGCTAGGAGCCAGTGGTGGGCAATCCGTAGACCGTTTGAAACTATTTTTGGTCTATTGTCCTCGTCTACTGTTCTGTTACTCTCATTCATTATTTGAATCTCTTCGTGACAACATATAGTTTCTTTCTTAAAGGCAATTCTATTTTACTAAGTATCTCACTAAATGAAATCAACCGCTTGTTTCACTAGATATCGGAACTATTTAGTCGTCTACCCTCTTCCCCTCCAAGTACCTCCGACTTATTTCGATATCCGATCTTCCAAACTCACACCTTATTTCCCTTACTTCCACTGTTATATTCCTTAAAAACTGTCCTCTTTTATCAACTCCTTTTCACTTTTATAATTTTCAATCAAATGGTTCGGACTGGCTATCTATCAGCTGGAGTTCCAAGCGACTGCAGTTCACCATATCAATGAATGTACTTATATTTTATGTTTATATTGCACGAATATTTGACCAAGTATTCAAGTTTGGCCCAGTATTCAAGTATCCTTCAAATACTGTACATGCAAAGTATCTTCAAGGAATATACTATTCAAAAATGAAATTAAATGTCCAAGGATGAAATGAAATATTTGATTAAAGAGACCCCAAATGAATTTTTTCTTATGCACCAAAAATATTAGTCATTTATTAATCTATGCTTAACTCATCTGATGAATAAGCATATGGTTGAGAATCAGTGCCAAGATGAGAGAAAAGATAATTGAGTAGAAATTACACATGCTTGACAAAACTTGTTGATCGTTTCACTATTTCACTATATATATATATATATATATATATATATATATATATATATATATATACATAATCTCAGTCACACGGACATACACACACATGTGTGTGTGTATATATATATATATATATATATATATATATATATATATATATGCATATACGATTATGTTTATATTTGTTATCTACAGAAGTTGATATAAAAAAGCAACGTTTTTTTCTGAAGCTGAAGTAAATTGTTCCATCAGATGAAACATGTCTGAAGACTGTTTGCAATACAATCCATCCCTGACACGAAAGCCACCTGTTATCCTCAACCCAATTTTTAACTCAATTCAAAAGTTTAGAAATCATTTTTTGGTGATCAACGCTCGTGTGTTTGCATTTTACCAATCTTCTTTCTTTTTGAATACGATGCATTTAGAGAGAACATCTTGAAGACGATTTGATATGACGGATTATATTTCACAAATAATGAGTGTGTTTTTTTAATAACACCGTATATACCAACGTCGTTCTCAATTAGCCCTGTCATTTTCAGTTACTGTAATTGATTATGTTTGCTTTTTTTGTATGACACCTGTTTCCAGAACTATTCTACACGTGTTTTATATTTGCTTTGTCTTGCAAGTGAACAGCTGATGTATTCTCTACAGTCTTCTTCCCTATATATTACCCCTTGATCTGATAGGGATATATGAAATAATGGTGCCTTCTGAGCATAGCTGGGTAAGTAAACCTTAATAGTTAACTTGGGCATGACTTTAAACAGCATTTTTAATGGATTTGATCGAATAAATATATACGAAAAATATACAAACTAGAGCAATTTCCCCTTTTGAAAATGCTCATGTCATATTTTTCTCCGATTTTGAATCTTTTAACATTTCTATCTCCTTTAAAAATTATTGAAGTATCTCAAAAGATTTAATGTATGTATTCGTCTTTATATCTTGTACAATATTAGAAAATAAATGTTGACATACTAAATATTTAATAATAGGATAACGTATCATAAAAGATGGAAATGAGCATATAATTTCAACGTGGATATTTGTATGTAATGAAGTTTAAGCAGGACCCGAGGAGTACGATTAAATACAGGTAGGAAGTTGGGTCGAGTTTACAGCGACAGATTTCCATAATTCATATATGGGAGGGTGTAGATGATTGAAGTAGGCAGATCAGAGGAGATTTTTTCAAAAAACAGGCAGAAAAATAGGACAAGATGAAAGAAAGAAGAGAATTCAGTACTAATAAAAGATAGTACGGGACAAGTCTTCTTGCTTTGATATCCCAAGTGGGTTAGTAATGGTTATATATTACTTAGTAGGGAGTGGAATTTTCTAATCTATAGTGTTGGCAATGGCATAATATACATATTACCTAGAACAGGATTTTTAGTTAGTAAGCCATTTGTCCAAACGATTGGATTTGCGTTTACAAGATTTGCAAAGTCAACTACAGCAGACATGACAGCTTTTGGATAATCTTCCATTTTTCAAAATATATGCTTACACAGAAAGCATAAATAGGAGCACACTGCATATGTGGAAATGTAATGTGTATAGTTGATGGTGCAAAAATGATTGACCCTAAAAAAAAAAGAATTAAAAAACAATATCCATTTTTTCCTAACAAATGATTGTTTGTTTTTTTCTTTTTTCTTTTTCAATAATGGAACAGGCGGCCCAATGAAAACTTAACATTGGCTTTGAAGTAAAATAGAACAATTTTTCTGCTTCTACTCCTTATCAGCTGGAATTGACACATGGTCAAATCTATAATTATTTACTGATCAGAAATTTCATAAACAGATGTTAAAACCTTTTGCAACGTAGACACACTATTATTCAATGCGTCGGATATACTCGGTAATAGTTTGAATAAATAAATGTTAACATTTTCTCAATCAGTTCAAAATCATATTCTATTATATTGCAGAGAATATCTCTTTACTATTGATATCAAACTCACCACTGTGGTGAATAACACTGAGGATTGTTGCTTGAACGAAGCTGTAATACAAACAGTGCAAATACATACTCGAAGAGCAGAATTTTCCACAGCATAATGCCAGAAGATGACCTTGCAAAGATGGAACATGCAATAATGGTAGATCACATAGAGACATTGATCGAAACGTTTGGGTCTTTGTCTAATGATCGACATTTAATGGCTACTGCTGCTGATGATGCAGTTTTGAACTATTTTTAGACCCATACTAATATGTATGACTTTTGTTTGTTCACCCACGTCTCCTTCCTGCTAAATATATGTGGCTTATCGGCCTTGTATCTAGCGAGGAGAGTTTCCAAAAGTTGACAATCTAACATACGCATGTGAGGTTACAAGAAGTAATTATCAAGCCAATCCTCAGTTTTAAATATCGAAACAAAAGACTTAAAAGATGATTTGTGAAAAATGTTAAAGTTCTATGTGACTAAGTTGTTTTTTTTCTTAAGACTCAAGCTCCCACAAAAAGAGCTTTCGTCCACTTCTTATTTTTAAAATTATTGACTACATGTCTCGTGTTGCTCAGTGCATCACATTAACATACTTTATTAGGTGAAAACAAACTTTATTCGCCTGTTGTTTGGTAGGGATGATATATATCGATGGCAATTTATTAACTGGACTGTTTAAATTGCCTTAACTGTCCTCCAGATATCTGGGTATGCTTGCAAATAAGGTCTAAAAACAATCCGACGTCTAATGTATCTATGATATAATAAATAAAAGTAGCTATAATATATTAATTGCAACCATAAATGGATGAATCTATAGATAAGTTGCAATGAACTTTTTTTAAAGCCTATGTAATCTTTTGAACACATTCGAATCAAATGGAGTTTTTCCAACTTGACTCATTACCAGGACGCAATAAATTTGTCTACAACGGTTGGCCGGACAGTGAACTTTCACAATCAAATGTTTATCATCAATAAGATAGAATAAGGATCGGTCGATGAAGAGATTTATTGATGTCAGAGCAATATTGGAGATCAATAATTTTTATCTTTTAAAAGATTGTCATTTTTTTTCTTTGATATAGTATTTATGGCATTTCCCTGAACTGGAGATTAAAACCCACAGGGATACATCATATAAGAATTAGCTAATGACGGAGTTGTGGTCACCAGAACAACCAAATATTATTATGGTGGCAATAAGGTTTAGAAAGCGCCTCCGATGGCAATGCTCTAAAAAAAAAATTTGAATAAGTGATGATCTGCATGATAATTGCAGAATCAAATATCAGAGGGGAATGAGGGAATAATTGACTTCAGCTGAAATGCTGCAAACACAAATGTGGGAACCATATACCTAATAACTGACATTTTCACAGTAGCTATATCATATCAAGTGCAACCATGAATTTATGGATAAGTTGTAATTTACTTTTCATACACCTGTAGAATCTTTTGGACGAGTTCCAATCAAATGGAGTTTTTCCAATTTAAACTCATTACAAGGATAGACTGAACTTAACTGGGAATCAATTTTAGTGATCAAGAAACTGAATCCTCTAAAAACAGAGAAATATGTTTGTGGACAATGGAAATAATGAAGAAATATAAAGACTAGATTCGATGAATCTATGGACCATTGGAGCAAGAATGGTCCCCATTATCACATTGGTATAAATAATGATCCAAACGGCAACAATTTTTATACTAATGAATACGTCGTAATTTTCCACCGATAGTTCACTATGCTTAATGAATACTGGTACCTCTTTTTTGCTGAATGTAATTACTAACAGAGCAGTTTTAACTCATTCAATGAACTGCAAATACAATAAAATAACAACGTGAGCAGAAGGTCCAGGATATGACGAGTCACGAAATCGAAATCCCTGAAGATTTTCACCTTTGCTTGTTGTTATCGTTCAAACGAATCCAATAATTCAAAATAGATGATCCCTGCTGGAAGGAGAGGACTCATTGATAGCCATGATTTAAGGCCAGGGAATTCTCAAATGTTATCACGCTCCAAGTTACTGAATTGCAGCATAGTTTGGGATAAAATCATCAAAGTGAGGCATGGTCGTTGTGCTCCCATCGTGGAACAAAATTCGAAGGAAAGCTATTTTGATCGTGGCACATGCAAATATCAAAAGAGAAGCCTGTTCATCGTGATGCGAGCGCAGGTCCTACAACGGGCTTTCCTTAACACAATAGCGCAGCCTAAAAAAAAAAAGATTGCGATGAAAAGCAAAAACAATCGTTGGTCCAAGGTTTAAGAGGGAAAGATAAGTTGAAAATGGACAGAAATAGAAGAAATTGCAAAGGATTCATTCTCACAAGATTTCAGCTTATATGCATTTTGGCGAGTAACCTTGAAGCTATTTGCTCCTCCAAATCTCAATGGCAAAATGTTGGCAAAGAGAAATATCTTCGACTCTGGTATTTTCATCAAATTGCCCTACTAAAATTAGAATTATCTACTTCTGTCGCCTTTTGTGGGTCAATCTGCAAATTGAAACCTCTTTCAGCCCCGGACGGCTTCGAATACCATGCTCAACAAGTTAGAGAAATTCTAACTTCCTATCAGTTAACTTCCCTCATGATGACGAAATCTGAAGAAAGTCTTCTATTTTCACTGCCAGAGTAGAAAATCAGACAATGTTTATTTCTATATCACGTTCAGAGAGCAAAATCCAGGGATTATTTGTCAACTCTTTGGGGTCATAATTTAAAAGTTATTCTCCCGATTCTATGCCTCGTGTCAGAATTAAGAGAAAGGTTCTTTTTTTCAATACGTGTAGAGACTGCATCATTCAATCCTTGTTCACATTGATCCACTGATCCTTGATTCAGACAATTGTATTATTTGATATGAAATCTGACAGGATTAATGAAGATGCACTGACCTCCAGTTACATATATATATATATATATATATATATATATATATATATATATATATACACACACACACACAAACACACACACACACACACACACACATATATATATATATGTATATATATATATACATATACATATATATATATATATTTATATATATATATATATATACATATATATATATACATATATATACATATATAAGAAAAAAAAATATACATATAGATATATATTTATATATATGTTTGTGTGTGTGTTTGAGGGTGTGTGGGTGTGTCCGTGTCTGAGTCTGTATGTGTATGTGTGCATGTGTATGTGTGTCAATAAACAGTCCGTCATTAAGTCCTGAACATCAGATGATGTAATTTATAGCCCTTTCTGCGTTTCTGTTTAAGATTAATCAAAATATTTCATACACACACACACAAACACACACACAACACACATACACACACACACATATATATAAATATATATATATATATATATATATATATATATATATATATATATATATATATATATATATATATCAACATGATAGATAAGCACATAAGTATTGCTTTTTATACCTGACATTACTATTAGCATCAAAGACATCAACATTGATCAATTCTTCTCCTTCATCCGGGATTTTGATTTGTTTCCTTACTCTCCCTTCGGGGGGAAAAAAAAAACTAATATAGAATCATTGTTTGGATTTTTGAATAGTTCTTACCATTAGGTTATTTTATACTATTGATCGGCGACATATCATTTGATTCCGTTGTAATCGTAAGTTTTAACAGTGTTCGGCCATTCAAGTTCTCAACCGGTCAAGGAATTATATTGCAAAACTGTACGTCCATTCCAGTCGGGTTACTTTTCCTCGGTGGGGGACAATTGTTTTGGCGATGATTACCTTTAAAGTATCCCCAGCATAACAGAACCCTAGTTTTTTTCCTTCTTATTTATAGGTGACATGTGCATCGATCATATATGCACCTAGCAAGGTATTTGTCTTGCCTCATTGCAAACTCTATTCATGCTAGCATATTGATAACTGAATTGAACATCGTTGAGTTGGCTAATCCAATTCTTTGTTGGAGACAGTTTCTTTGCATAGTTTTTGGCAGTTGGTGCACGCATTAATTTACAGTAAAAGGTAGATCAGAGTAACATTGAGGGAATCCAGCTGTAGC
This sequence comes from Thysanoteuthis rhombus, assembly GCA_963457665.1. Taxonomy (NCBI): domain Eukaryota; kingdom Metazoa; phylum Mollusca; class Cephalopoda; order Oegopsida; family Thysanoteuthidae; genus Thysanoteuthis; species Thysanoteuthis major. The sequence continues at coordinate 61,677,980 of OY735202.1, forward strand.
CTTCACTATACATTCTTGTGTTCCATTACTCAATCGGCTTGTAGTTGTCTCTCAGCAGTAACCTGTAGTCCATAATGGAACTGGACCGAATGTTTATGAGCGCCAGGGATCAGAAACGTTCGGACACAAAGGTTGAGATTGGAACCCTGACCATTTAGAAGTTCAAAAGTTTCTATTGAATACTAATAAAGAGCAAGCAACTGCAATGCTTTTTGTTCATGTGAAAAAAAGATGAAAGAATCAGGAAGGAAAACATTGAGGAGGAGGAATAATGAACACTAGTCATTTGTAAACTAACGATCAATAAAGTTGTCTGTTACTGGGCTACATCATGTCTACACAGCTGGTTTTCTAAAGGGAAATATTGGCTTGATACTTACTGGACGATTCTTTTGTATCAAAAAAGAACGTTAAAATTGTTCACAAAACTGTCATTTACGGACCGATTTCCAATTTATCTCTGCACGTTTTGATTGATAAATAACTGCCGTACACCATGAAGCATTTCCTATGACCAAGGAGAGCATCCTTGCTAAATTCTTGGGGGTAATGACTTGAGAGAACTCGAAAATCCTTCTTTATAGTAAGTGTGCCCAGTCAACCATATTGATCTAACCTAATGTTAGTCTCAATTGATTGCCATTTGTGGCCTCCTTTTTCATTCTTCCCATTACGCACACGCTTCCCCTTCTCTGTTTCTCTCATGTTCCACAATGAATGTTTATGTAAGCAATAATTGTAGTACGGTTCGGTGCCTGTTTTATATATATACATATATATATATATATATATATATATATATATATATATATATATATATATATATATATATATATATATATATATATGTATATATATATATATATATATATATATATATATATGTATATATATATATATATATATATATATATATATACATATACATATATATATATGTATATATATATATATATATATATATATATATATATATATATATATATATTCTGTTGAAGCTGTAAAAGGATTGTGTTAATAGAATGGCTTTCATTCTCTAGTTAAATTTTTTTTCAACTGACACGGAATATCGGTTGAAGAAATAATTTGAGTAGAGATATTCAACATCTAAATTTTTTAATTCAAATATACATTGTGAGGCAAATTGGATTTGTATCGGGCAAAAACGTTGCGATTGGAGCATTATAGTGATTGACAAAACACAAATTGTTCAGAAAAAATTGATTGTACTTTCCGAGAGAAATAAAATAATTGTCCTACGATTATCACTCTATTTGATAACAATATTTTCTACCTCCGCTTTGAAAGACTTATTCACGATCCTGCAAAAAGTGATATTTTCTCCATCCTCAATACAAAAAAAAATTGTAGAAATAAGACGGAAAGCAATACAAAAAAAACCCAATGGGAAGTAAAATGACACATTACTACTGGTCAGCCCACCTAAAACTTTGAACAGACGTATTTTTTTTAAAGTTTTTCTTTATTCCAACTAGTATGTTTCTTACTGCATCGAGATTTGATCAGCTCGCATAAAATTAGCTTCACAACACAAATAGAATTCTATTACTGGGATGTTTGAGTGATTGCGTACAAATCAAAAAATTTGAAGACAATACATTGCATTAGATCCTGGCACGGTAAAGAATCTATGTACTGACTCATGTATTTTCTTCTCAATGTCACGGAGTAAATCACTTTCTTGACTTAATACTGCTCAAAACAGAGAACAAAAAACACTTTTCCAAGTGTTGACTGATTAATCTCTATTTATCTTCTGATAGGAGAAAAAGACCTACATCATTTGTTTTTTTCTTTGTCAAAATTGCACTTCAATTTTTCAATAGTAGCCTCCTCTCACTTACATTTTGAATTCCAAGAGAAAAATGAGCCCTAATACCCACACACGGGGACATGTCCAAACACTGGTATCGTATCACACTTACAGGCAGTGTATCATCAGATAAACTAATCATCATGTTTCAGGAAAATTAGATTTTTCTTTTTTTTTATCGATGAATTAATGCCGTATAGACATGTCATTCAGCAGAATTTTTTAAAAATCCAATAGAAATAGAAAAAAGTTACAAGAATAATAAAATGATTACTTCCCTAATTGTAAGAGTTTTTGCAGGGATCAATAAGTTCAGAAATGTGTCAAAAATACAACTTTCTATGGTTCAATTTTGAAAGATTATTTTACCTACACATTGCCTTTTTTTGCAATTAAACTTAATATTGTTCTCCTTCCAAGGACGAATCATAGTAATCAGATATTTACTTGAAAATGTTCCGTCGATGATACATCACTTATTTAAAAGCTAATGGTGAACCAAAATATTGATGCAAAAAGTACTACAATAGCTTGCAGTTTACGGGGCTTATTCTCAAATACTTACAGACTGCAGTTTTCTGTCCTTTCAATTACGTCATTATGGAGAATTTCCTCGAGGGACTAAATTACCTATTAGGTATTTTGCTGAATTGTGTCTATATGGAGCAAAGCTCTTTGGTGATATGACCTCTATTGACTTCAAAAGAAATACCTGTCTTCAGATCACTTTGACTGTCTACAGACCACTTGACAGGGACCACTTTCTCGATCAAGGCCATTATTTTTTTCATTATCTTACGGAACCAAAATCTACTGATTTCAAAGAAGAAGAAAAATAACTAAAACGCAACAAACGCATTGAAGCTCACTACCATACAATGTTTGACGCTTTCCTATATAGAATGGTTTGCAATGTAGTCTAGAAGATAATTACTGCAGTTTAGCAAGTTCAATCCTCAGGGCACTCTGCTTGCAATAGACTATCCGAGAATTGTTGTATATCAAAATCTGCTTGAAAATACCGATACTTGTGATCAAATACGGCTTATAACAAGATTCCCTGTCTGTTGAATAAAAGACAAATAGCATCACTCCTGATAAGTTTCAGGTTTATGTTGAATATTTTAATGACTTCATCTATTAATATCAATTTACAGTATCCGATCTTTTAGCCAAGATGTCTTCCTACTAAATGCTAATTAACTGGAGTCTTACGGATTAACATTCTTACATTATTTTTAATTGAGAGATTTTTTGAATCATGCAAAAAATCTGAGGAATTGCAGATTTCATTGATATTCAGACGTCGAGTGATGTGCAAGTCCCTCACATGATCTATTTTGTCCGAAATATTTACTGAATTCAGTTGAGAGTAATACAATTTTATTCATTCTGTCTTTTTTCCTCCCTCCCAACCATCCTTATTCCCTTGAGTCCTATACATTTGTCCCACTTACCCTCCTTTCTTCACTTAAAAATTTTGACTTTCCCTCCAACCAACATTTCTTTTTTCCCTTCTTTCTCTCCTTCAAACCTCTCTATACCCGATTCCTTCCTAACTTTTTACAATCTAATCTTACCTTTTTTCCCCATATTCCTTTTCCTATCTTTTCAATTTACTAATTAGGGTTATCAAGTGAGTCCTGCATTCACATTCCCAGTGGGAGCCAAAAAAGTCAAAAGAAGAGAGTATATTTCGGAGATATTGCTATTTGGACAAGTAACAGTGAATCTGATAATGTCAATGGTTGATATACCTGGCTCAGGATCAATGACAATAACACGTTGAAATTATTCTGAAACCATTATGTAATATAGCCTTTGCTGATAGATCCGGGGAATTTAATGATCATTTCAGACCTATTGTTTGTTTTCATCAGTACGTTTCAGTTGACCAGTTTTCAAGTGAATATATATATATATATATATATATATATATATATATATATATATATGTGTGTGTGTGTGTGTGTCTGTGTGATTGCTGCATCTTTACAATTGATTGCCGTCTCAAGATTCATATTCCGCATCAAGTGGCCCACCATGTGTCCTCAGGTGAATTTACATGGACGATGACTGACATGGCACCGAAGAGTCAAAGTCCCAACAGGATTGATTGGATCCGGGTGACGAATACTGTTTTTGTGCACAACTATATGCATTTCCAGTCCAGATGCAGAATCGCATACCTTACTGCATACAACACTCATGGTTCAGTTTCCCTGCCTTTGAAAGGAGAACCGGTCCATACGTTTCACAGATCTAATATGCATGGTTGCATGGCAAATTTCTGAGATATCTTTTCCTAGTGCTTGACATGAAGAGAACCACAGCCAGTTTTTAACAATTTCTGCCAAGCGTTGCAACCAACTGCAGTTGCTTCCCAGGTGTTAGTATCGATATCGGTATCCCTCAGAATGCTTTTAAGGCCATCCTTGTAGCGCTTTGGGATTATGTTGCAGATGCTTACCACTTGCAAGTTTTCCACAGAGGAGTCGCTATGGCAGATGACCGTCATCCATTTGTACAACGTGACTTACCCACTGTAACTGTGCAGTGGTAATCATGGATTCAAGGTTTGGACACATTGCTTGTCCGGTGCGCGAATTTGCCACTTGATATTGAACATTCTTCTCGAGCACTTTCGATGGAAATATTCTAAAACCTTGATATGTTACTGGTGGGTTTTCAAGTTTCTGTTGCATGAAGGATAATTGTGATAACACACGCTATATATACATCTACTTTGGTGGTAATGGTGAGTCCACGATCCTTCTACACTCTCTTCTCAGGTTTCCCAAATGCAACAGAACGGGCATATATCTTGGCATCCAAGGATCCTATCGGGATAAAATACTTCCAAGGTAGACAGAGACACCCACCACATCAAGCTTAGTACCATTTACCGAGATGTTTGGTTCAATGTACTCTTCGCTAGGGGCAAGTGTGAACATATCCTTAGTTTCCTTCAAGCTGATTTTCAGCCCAAATGCATCACAAGCCAGCCAAAAATTGTCCATATTCACCTGCATGTCATTTTCAGTGTGAGCAAGAAAGTCTGCATTACATATATATATATATATATATATATATATATATATATATATATATATATATATATATATATATATATGTATATATATATATATATATATGTGTGTGTGTGTGTATATATATATATATATATATATATATATATATATATATATATATATGTATGTATATATACTTGTTTCTTTAGATTGATATTAACACAGCAGATTTTAAATGCAGATTTGTAGGTATAAAGTCCTTTTTCACTCGGAAATCCAGTGCAATACTTGACTCACTGAATACTTTTCCAGGTTTGTTCAGGTGGAAGCATTAATGTCCATTTACTCTTACAGAGGCTTAATATAAACAATTATTAATTTCAATATTGTCCCTGAAAAAATTCTATTTGCTTATTAAAATGATGCATATATTCTTCTCATTAGATATTTCTTCTTTTCAACATATTTTTTCCCTCACACTGACACACTTTCTGTCCCTATCTCTGTCTCCTGCTTATTGCACATCCAACATTTTCATCCGTATAACAAACACTCCTGCTTTCCCTTAAGCACATTTCTTCATTAACAATTTCACCTGCCATTTCCCGTTTTCTCTCTTTTTCTTCTCATTAGTTGTTCAGAACATGAAACAGTTCTCGCTCTGGAATGATATTTTGTAAATCTAAAACAACAAAAAACAAACAAACCAACAAAAATAAAAAGTGAAGCAGAAAAATCAGCTGCTTTTGCTCCAACCTTCGTCGAAGTACAGAAGAATCTAATTTATTGAATTGAACGAATTGAATAATTAAATCTGTTTTCTGGCGAAGAATGTGACGGTAAACATCTTTGAAGTTTCTGATCGGATACTGCATCAGAGGAATCGGGTTGATGAATGAATGAAGGGAAGAAAAATGATTTAGAAGACAGAAATAACGTATGGTAATAGAAAGGGAAATGTATCAATATTAAAGATCCCTGCAAAACATTTATCATGTTTTTGAATTCTTTTTAAGAGAACCAAAGAATTGATTGATTATGTTGTGAATGAAATCATTCATTTCTTTTTGCACACCCAAGGACAAGATTAAATTTTGGTCCCAACTGCCATGTAAGTTAGAGGTCCGACTCTAATCATGATACAGTGCTGAATCGTTCTGAAAGATGCAAAGTCGACAGCATTCATTCTCTGATTTACATACACACTCTCTGTCTATTACAAACATACATACATACACACACTCTTTCTCTCTCTTTTGTTTTCTTTATATTTTCCTCCTCTTTCAAATCTCATTTGCTACGACAAAAGGGAATGGGCATAAATATAGTATCAGCATTTTTTTCATGTGCATTTTGAATAAATTAAAGCATGACATGTACATAGTGTATATTCATTGATAAGAAACAAAACTCTAAAATTGCGTGCAAACCTAATCAAACATCAAAAAAAGTAAAATTCTATCTTTCAGGGTACAATGTCCTTGATTAGCATTTTTGCATATAAGATATAAATATTAAAAAGGCAGTTCTGATCATATGTGTGTGGGGTTGGGGATAAGCAAGAAGTATCGAGTGATTTCTTGCGTCTAAACAGTGTGTAATGAAGTAGATGTTTGAATTGTCAGCAGGTCGAAGATTTATTCGATTGAAATATGTTTCCAATGCAGTTCTATCAAATCTGATCGAGGGATTTGTAAAAAGCCTCAGATTTTATTTCTATTGGACAGATCATGCATGAATACCTCTCCTGCATCAACATTTTATGTGCACATAATATGCATTAATGTATTTGCGATATCGCCGAGAGTCTACTGTGAATTTTTACAGAATTCCATGGAAGATTGGACTATTGGCTACGAAAAGCTTGTTTTTAGTATGTATCAACGCTCAATCACCTCCCCTAACAATGCTTTTGGCCAAAGTGTGTGCTCTCTAATAATTAAATAATATCATCACAGAATTATTGTACTTAGAAACTTCCATTCTTCGGAAGAATTCCATCAAAATTCCGAGATTAAGTATGGCTATTGAAAAGTTTTAAGCAATATCCTTAAATTGAAGCAAATATTCAATCTTCATAAGATACCTCTCACTTTGTTCATCTTTACCATGTAAAAGTCCATATATTGTCGATTTTCAGTTCTTGAAAAGTAGAAGAGATGCTCCGAGGAATTAGTTTTCGTGGCTAATGATATTAGGGGACGTCAATATAACACCATCTCAAACATATCTTCCCTGAAGAACGTCAAATTCACACCAGATTTTACTAAGCAGTAGTGTGAAGCATAATCTGTTTAAGCAAGACTGTAACCTTCAAAGGAGTCATATTACTGAGAGATGAACAAAAAAATACAAAATAAACATTGATCAAGGGTCCAAAATCAGAGATAATTGTCGATCATCGGATCTTTTTTCATAATAACATCAATGACACGATGAAAAATATGGGCCATCAGATGGCATTCCCTCTCGAATGTTTCCAAAATACGATTATTGATAATCATCTGTACATGATATTCTACATTGAGCACATGAGCAACTTTAATCAATCACATGATTACATGCTCAGGAAATAACGAATATCTTTTTCGCAGCATGGAATAGAAGCATTCACGTAATTTTGGAGTGCTCCTTGTCATATTCTAAATTTATATTTGCTTCAAAAATCATGTAAGTTTGGTATAGTGGAACTGTGTTACGGGAGATACCCACTATTTTGACAATATAAATTGCATCTGGCAACATCTACAGGGAATATGAGTTCAATTCTTATTTCCATAAATATTACTAAAACAACCAGGAGCTGAGGATAAAGATCAAACGTGTTTAAAATTTAGCAAATGCTTTATTTTTCCACACACAAAAAATCGAGATAACAAATGAGAGATTTGGGGGACATTTCATTTGAAAAATCAATTTTTATACATGTTTCATTGATATTGGTTTCAACATGGGTGATAATTAAAATTCTTCCAGGAGTCTTCTACCATTGTTGTAAAACAAATCTGCATCAGTAGCCGTTAAATGAGCCGAATCCATGATAAAAAAACATATTTGTCTCGGATGAAACTCTGGAAAATAAGTAATATTTACCTTTCAGATTCAAATGACTTCCCCTTAATAGTTTCAATGGAACTTTTGGGGATTGGTAGGCTGCCTCTACCAATCCACGATGAACAAGATAGGCTTCTCATTTTGAATAAGTAATGGATGGCACTGTTTGAATCCTCTTGTCAAAATATGTTTTGATCGAATCTGCAAGATATATCTCCAACGCACATTTTTACGTGTGTATCTTGACAATGAATGTTAATAAAATTTGTCAATAAATGAGAAAAAGCAGCAAAAAATGCAATGGGATCCTTGAGCAGCAATTTATCAGGATCACACAATAACTTCAGAATATCTTTTGTTGACATGATACCTTTAATATTCGACAATGAATTTAAATGTTTTTCATTTATGTTGAAGGGCAGGGAATAGACTTCAAAACAGTTTCAGGATTTTGAGCGATGAAAATATCTACATAAATCATTTCTCTAACAGTAAACTATCTTCAAATGTTCTTCATGGATTTGAATGCCATTCTGTGGAAGAGTTGGCAATTGGCGAAAGAAGAACGGATCGAATACGACTGAAGCTTATTTGTGCACATTTATCCCTCACGTTATAGTTAGCGATCCACATAGTTATTTCCTGAATGAAAAAAAATGATATCCGGTCGTAAATAAGTCAGAATCACTTGCTTTGGGTCATGTGATATTCTATCAAACTTACTTTACCTTTTCTAATGATATACGATATGCATGTACGGCCAACATCTGCCATCGGGCAAATTTCAACAATTTATGACAGAAACAATTTTGTTAGCATTTATTCTCCTTTTCTCCATTCAATATCCTTTCTGCTGATGTATAATATGGTTGGTTCGCAAGTTTGTACCATCAAAGTTTTTTATTCAATGGACTTTCAGAAGAGCAATATGATTTTCAAAATATTATTCGAAACAAAACAATATTCAAAAGCAAAATGTTACTCACTGACCCGTTATACACTGGATATAATCATGAATTTGTGAAAAATATTCAAAGTCATTTGGATTTATTCTTAAAGAGCTGTAATAGTTTCTAACACATCTTGCCTTCACAGGCCTCCATACGGAATAAAAGCTGAAAAAATGATGCAACTCTCAACTTAACCATTGAGCTATTTTTGAAAACATACATTCTGATGAGATCACGAAATCAGACATGATTATATAGACTCGTGCCTTCATGGCCACCAATATACCGTTTGCCTGTGCAGCTGGTATTACGATTCGTCAATAACAAACCGTGAGAGAGATAAATTGATTGGTGATGGGAAAAGGATTATGGAAATTTCATATCGGATTCGAAGAGATATAATCAATTATGGCAAAGGGAGAAAAGAGATGTTGTCAGTTAAGGGTGGCAAATGAGACAAAAATAGGAAGAACGGAAATAAATCATGGAAGAAAGAATCAATAGACTATAGAGATTCAAAATTGGGAAAAAAATTTCGCAGTTTATACGTAACAAATCAGCGGAAAGCAGGATTGTTAGGATATCAAGAGATACTGAGATAGGTCTGTTAGTCCCTCAATGGGGAATGTCATCTGACCAACGTCTTTCGGCAGAATACCAAGTCAGGTTGATCAATTCAAATATTGTAAAAAAAAGATCAATGAATTGATTTCTCCTCTTGTGTTTTGTTGAGCAGTATCTGAATTAAAAGAAAAGAACATGAGTGTGGACCTTGTCGGACACAAAGTAAAGAACCAATTTAGTATGACGTTTTTTTTTTAAATCGGCCCAAAATTTTGAACCTGCTTTGGCAAGGAGTTTGAAAAAAAAAGATAAGAAACAGCAAAAAAAAAACAAAACAACAAAGATGGAAAGGTTTCTTTCTTGACATATAAGGATTCGATGATAAAATGTAGTTCTTCTTAGTTCTTTTTGTGAGTGTGAATACGCGATGGTTTCAACGACAATTCATAGATACTGTTTCGGATACGAAAAAACTGAGTAACTAAAAGAGCCAAAACAAATGCAAAGATTAAGTCACTATGTGTAAGAATGACTCGAAATATATATATGGTAAGTGAGAACCGATCACTAACTTTGAAGAAAAGATCGGTTTCTGTGCGTAAGAATTATGTAATGAAATTCATACGCAGAAAAATCGATTCGACAAAAATAGTACGAGAAAGGGAAAAAAATCCTGGAAATAATAAAAAAATAATGAGATAG
>OY735202.1:61693115-61705615 GCA_963457665.1 Thysanoteuthis rhombus
TCGTGAGATATTCTTGCTCTTACACGACCCCGATTATCTACCACTGAATCTTTAAGTGGCCTACACGATCATAAATATGTAAGAGACTATCCCATTTGGGGAACATCATATAACCCCACCACACCAAAGCTCTGGTTCACCCTCAGGACTTTGCGCATACTTTTGCTCTGAGAAACGCCTAATCGATATCCCCACGTACAAGGAATCAAAAATCGAGTACACAATGCATTGTTTTTTTTATATTTCGTCGCTTGAAAAACATTCTCACAGCAAAGTTTCTTAGATCATTTGGAGTCATATCTTAATCTATTAACCGACATCTGACATCAGTGACTCTTTTCACTTACTAGTGAGCATTGATACGTAAGTGAATGGTAGTTCACTATCCATAGAAACAGATATTTCAATCTTACTGGTGTTTTGTTCTTCGTTCAGTTTTTTTTTTCAATTCACTTCTGCATTACACTAGCATCTTTCAAACGTTTCCATTACTCGATTAAATATTTCGTAGAAATATCCAATCGGTCCATATCATATTCACTTGAATTGCTTTCGTCTGATTTTTACTCAAATTTCTATCCAGTGTGCATATCAATGCAATCAGGGAAATTATATGAAGAGATCGATACTTGGTCCAATATATAATCGAGACAGGACAGAAAATGTGATCGGTTGGAAATTTTGTTCATACAGGGACAAATACAGATAAACTTTCACACTGGTGCACATCCGCACATGCATACGTTCTCAAAGCATGTGTATCAATATATATATATATATATATATATATATATATATATATATATAGAGAGAGAGAGAGAGAGAGAGAGAGAGACAGAGAGAGAGACAGACAGACAGACAGACAGACAGACAGACAGAGACAGAGACAGAGAGACAGAGAGAGAGAAAGAAAGAGAATTGACTATTGAGATGTTACTACCGACAAAAAAAGATTTCGTTCCGTTTCAATCCTATACATGTAAATTTGACTATGAAAAGTGACGAAGAAAACAATTGATAGAAGATTGATGGTATACGACGAGGAATGATAACTTCAAGGTTTAACAAATTTTTTGGTCTGATATGTAAAAAATCAGTAGTTTACATGTGTAATTAGTTTTATGAAAGATGCTCTCTTAATTTGGTTCTCATGAAAGATGTGACTAAAACTGACAAAACAATTTTATGATTTTTATTCATATTGGTGAACAATAGATAGAAAAAATACAGGCAACGAGTCAAGAATGTTGTTATACTTGATGATTCCTTATCATAAATACGTAGTATGGGTAACACAGTAAGCCATTTTTTCAAGAAATAAATCATATGTAACATGAAAAGAATGTCAATTGAAAAAACATAAAATACCCCCCTTTAGACTGAAAAACTTCATGTATTATCCAAGTCTAGATGGTGGGTATTCCCTGATCAGCACTGCTGGGATGTCATGTTGATATAACTGTTTTGATTTTAAAATTGCCGAAATGGCTTCATAGTGAACAACTGAAGATCCTAACGATAATGAATTTATACATTGTGTGATAATAACAAAGTTTACGTTGACAAGGGGGAAACCATAAAAAAATACATGGATTGTATGGAAAGATATTACAGTATCTCTCCATATTTAGATCCTAAAATTGTTAATAAATTGGAAATGGATATATGATCCGACATGTTGTTTATAAACTGTGTTTTATAATGTTAAAACTCTATGTGAAATGATGTTCTTGATATCAGAAAGCGAATATATCATTTAACGTAGACAACAGGAACAGAATAATCAATTGGAAAAAATTGGATCACAACAGGAATTAAACATCTGACTAATCAGATAGCCGTTTCAACGTATCATTGTTATTACTACTGATTAGCTGGTAATGCAAATGAATGTTTTAGCACCAACTTATCAGTATGTTTATTAACTGTCAATATTAGCAAAAGAAACACTACATTGAAGAGGTTACCTCATTGGCTGCAGGTTCTATTATTGCAGCAGTCCCATTTTTTCAGCGTATGTTGCACCTGGGGCTGTAAATGGTTATTTTTAGTTGGATGATGGAACAGTTTTCTAAGTCATATGTCCTAAAACTTACGTATACTGATCTAAATTGGCAAATTTTGTAATTGAAAAAAACAAAACAAAAAACACCCCATCATTGCTACTTGGAAAGGGAAATCTATGCAGAATAGAACACATAACAGTAATCCAATATCAACTTTGAAGAGGTGCTGCCTTCGTATATTTCAAGAAAACAAGTCTACATAGGATTAAAACATTCAATAACCTCGGCTGACTTGATTTTCAACAAATATCCATGCAGAACAATGAAAATATAAAGATTGCTCCAGGAGTAAAATTTGGCAATTATCGGATAGCTATATTTATTCTTCGATTTTTTTTTTTTCTAAATATTTATAATCCCCGGGAGTAAATTCTACTGGGAGGGAACATACGTGAAAGAAATCACCCAAGATTTCTTTCAGAAAGAATATATTACAGGTATGTATATCTGTAATACTAGACAACAACCAAATTTTAGATATCCAGGGAAAAGAGCAAGCCCCAGTAAGAGGAATACTTCATGAAAAACTGCACAGATCGACACAACAATGCCTATGGATACACACACACACACACACACACACACACACACACACACACACTCACACACACACACATATCTATATATATATCTATATATATATATATATATATATACGTGTGTGCGTTTGTATATGTTTGTGTGTGTGTGTGCGTGTGTGTGCGTGTGTGTGTGTTAGTGCATCTTATCTTTCATATTGATTCATTCAATTAGGAATACCAATTCACGTCCGTATCTCAATGTAGAAAAACAGCGAGGAAGAAAATTAGAAATTTGATTAAATTTTGGGAAAATCATGTTTGACGTGTTGGATAAGATGGATGCATCTTTTAGATCAAAACGCACCCCTCGCCGACATCTCATATGCGCCGATATTTTCTTCTCTCTATTTTCCAATCTTATCTCTTATTCAAATGTCCGATTTTAAAAGTTGTCTTCCATCGGGGAATCCTCATGGGGAAATGGATTGAACAGTGCACTAGCTGATTCGTCGTTTTACTTCTTTATCTTCTTCAAATTGTCTTTATCTTCACTTTACATGTTTAATTATTTTTCTGTTATTCTGTAATTTTATTCTTCATTTAAACCTTTTGTACTACATAATTGATTATTCTTTATCCTCTTTTAGTTATAAAATACTTAGAGTTGATTCGGAAAGAAACCGGACTCAAGCTCAGATTTAAAGATGTCAATTGTAAAAACAAAAAATAAAACAACTTAACTCTGTTTGCCATTGGATCAAATTGAATTTTTTTATATAAATTTTGCTAATCTTTTATTTCATGGAAACCTGCTTGCCTTTGATGTCATAAAAAGCGTGACTTAACCATTCTACGTCGAGATTGAGGATATACTCCAAGATTGCATCCACTAATCAAGTAAACAGGTCGTGTATTGATTCATTCACTCTTTAGTTACTAGAATGACACTCTGGACTCAATTTAGATACATTTTTCAAAATATTTACAAGGACAATTCCCCGTTATGTATTGATTTACTGAGCTTATACAATATTTTTAGTGAAATTCTACACTTTTTGAGAATTTTGAAAAATATTTGAGTGATATTCACGAACGTTGAATTTTCAACAACACTCAAAGCCAGAATATTATCATGCGCAAAAGGGAATTTCAAAGTCTCAACTTTGTAGTCACGACTTTGAAAATTCAATAGTAAAATTATGGTTAGATGTATAGAGTTAAAATTTTCGACACAAGTAATTGTGATCTGATTTATGTATTTTATAAGAATATTTGATTTTTTCCGTCGTTACCAATTAGATGGTGATGAACAATTCAAAGAGTACGTATGTTATCCCCTCTGAATGCAACAATTATTTTTTTAATCCTAATATTCTTTTCTACATGTATAGCATTACTTTAATACAGGTTTTTCATGGCTTGAGTGAATAAACATTCTAAATTAATATGCACTATGCGTTTGAAATCTCTAATCGACCTCTGCAAGATAAAATTTGACGGAATGTATCAATGATCATAAAATACAGCAACACAAACTCAATTGATAAAAAATACGTCCTCTTATTCTCAAATTTCCAAGAATTAACAAGTATTTACTCTGACTTTAGATACTTCCTTGGTACATGGGAAATTTGAATTTCCATGAAGTAGCATTCAACGATCCACTGCGTTGTTCCAGTAGATACTTGATCGTGTGTCTGCTTTATTGCTACTATTTCCTCTGTTTCTTTGATCGACAGTCTATTAGGCAAAGTCCTGAAGCACACAAGTATTTTTACTGTTTTTGCCATTTCAGCGTCCAATTTTTTAACAAATTGCAGGTATCTTCTCTACATTCTACTTAGTACAAAGGATGTGGTTCATCAGGAATAAGGGGATGCTCGTCTTGATCTTCCCTCGAATAACTATAAATCTAGGAGTTGACATGGGTGGATAACCATTTCTACTGAATATGGTCTATACTTTTTTGAGTGTATATAATAATGCCCACAGATAAATACCGTTAATCTCTTCAAATAAGTGACGAACTAATTTTCTGCTAAGAAGAATGGTTATAATTGACATTCAGAAATAGCCCTGTATTGGTCAGCTTTCTTGTATACTTCAGTGTTCTAACTTGCCTCTCAGAGGTTTATCAGTATTTCCAGAAATATTGATATTCTTTATACATCTTTGACTGTATTGTTTGTTTGAATAAAGTTGGGCCAGAGAATAAACGTGCCGTCGATGTATTGGAACTAAATTAATAAATATCTGTGAAAACCCAAATACACAGAAAACAAACTTAAAAATACAAACGAAACACTCAAAAAAGAATAGCTTCTGCACAATGTCATCCCAAGAAGTAAAGTGGTAACAGAACAATGAACACATCGTGGAAAGCATATCATTAATTCTAACCAACCCTATCCGTTTTAGGAGGGGAAAAATCAAGGAGGTGACCATATAAAAATATGAAATCAGTGTATTTCGTGCAGATTGCAACTTGGTTCATTCTGCTATTTGATAGGGAGAGGGTATAGAAACCAAAGCCCAACAAGGAAGGAGGATGTATCAGCTAAATCTAATGATATAGTATTACAGCCTATGGTAAACATTCTATTCACCACCATTATATTAGAATAGAGCACCAGAAGGTGGCTGTGACACGGGTTGGTAGAAACCCAGTGTTTCCATGGAAAAAAGGGTCTTAAATCGGATAAAAACTTTTTAAATGTTAATAACCCTTTTTTTTAAACTATTGACGGATCCAAACTTGCAGAACAATTATACAAATCTGCTTGCAAACAAACAGGGAAATAATTTCATTCGTTTTCAACGTGAAGACTTTCATATAGTGAAATAAAGCTAAGAGAAGAATCAAATGATTTATACAGAAACATTTTGTGGTTTTTGAAGTGCCAAAAATGATATTAATTGAGTGCTCGGCGAGAATGTCCGTAATTGGTTTTTGGTTAGATGGAAGTAAAGGAGGAAGTTGTGTTTGCCCCTCTACACCAACTTGATAATATGCTTTTGAACTTAAGTGGAAATTCAGTATTTTCTATTGTTTTCCTCTTCTGTTAATACCAAATCAGATAAGAATGATGGGAGCTTGCAGTTTCTTGTATCACTACACGAAAATCTAAAATGGATAAAACATACATGACATCACCATCATGATCAAGTTATTTAGCACCTCTACTCACTTCCTGCTCACATGATTTGACATTGAATTTTCAAATGTTTGCTTTATTGTGGAATATTTTTCACTCATTCAATTGAGTCTATTACAGCAACAATATATATATATATATATATATATATATATATATATATATATATATATATATATATATATATATATATATATATATATATATATATATATATATAATGAATATTTTTAAAAAAGTGAGTCAAGCCAAACATTACTTGGGTAAATACGATAATTATTTTTACAGATCGAAGGCGTTTGAAAGACATCAGGTTTATCTTCGATCTGGAAAACAAAAAAGGAAAGAGAGAAAAAACAAAAGACTGATTAATAGAAGAAAAAACATAAAACAAACACTAGCTCATAGTTAGTCATTTTGGAACGAAGTTTTTTTCTTATTTTCTACACTGTTTTTTTCACTAAGAATAACTTTTGAATTCTGACGATGAACTATAGTAAAGACGTGGTAACTGATGCAACATCTTAACTTAAGATAAGAGAGTTAGAAAAAAGGATATTAAAATCAATATTAGCTTAGATGATAACCTTGTAAAATATTTCCATTTCTGTTTCGTGCTGTTTAATTGTACGATTGTGTTTTAACAAAAAACATAAAAGTCTGCATATGGATTTTGATACCCTGGACAGCAGTTTTGGAAGTTTGATATTAGAAGGTAAATAAACCCAGCTTAATTTTAGATGATTTGAAACTCAATTCGATATTGTTGTTGCTTTTTAGAAATATCGGGAGGGAAATGAGAGTCTAAGACATCATAGATACTATAAGAAAACTTGAATGGCAATGGGCAGGCCATGTTGCAAGAATGACAGACAACCGATGGTCACCACGACTCTCAACAAGGATCCACAGAGATACTGGCTCCGCAACACCAATGATATAGAATAGTCTGATGATGAAAAGTCGGAACCTATGATGTTGTGTATCCATACGTTTCAAATGATAATCCTGAATCGTTGGTTCCGTATCTCTGTGGTGCCATCTTCTGTGTGTGTGTGTGTGTGTGTGTGTGTGTGTGTGTGTGCGTGTGTGTAATATTTTGGGCTAAAGCATCAGTTTTTCATGTCATATCACATGAGCCGTTTGCCTATTTTTGATGTAATCGATTGATAACAGTTGAGACATGAGATGCATAAAGATACCTTATATATTTTTTTCATGACAACAATCGCATCAGTGAAAAAATGCCGAAAAAAGCTTCGTACAAGTTTGTTTTGTCATGTCTCTCAATCATTGCACATCGAAATATCAAAACAGGTGAGCGTACTCGGAAGTACTTTTCAATACGTTTCTTTGTACTTGCATGTGTTCATCAGATTGGGATAATTGCTTTTCAGTTAACATAGGGGATGAAACAAAATGTAATATTTGTTCGATGGCATGTATCCATTTTCCAAGTGATAGTGAAAACATGTTACAACCACGTTGCTCAAACAATTTGTATCTTGTGAGCATTTATAGTGTAAATAGTTACTTTTGACATATGTCTCGGCAATTCCTCCATTGGAGACCCTTATGTACCTCTAATGATCGGACACCCTGCTGGCCTTGCTATATAATGCATCAGTCATACTTTTGTAAAGTATTCGTTCTTATCATACTGGCTTTGGCTTTTTCCACTGAAAGAACAAATCTGTTCGGATATGACGAATAGCAGATGAAGGCTGATGGGTACATTGACCGGAACATAATGTGTAAACTGCAATATATGAAGACTATAGGGAGTAAATATACCAGTCAATCCATCAAAACCCCGGATGGAGAGTGAAGAAAAAATGAGTCATCAGAAATGTAGACTGGATTTAAATCATTGAATATTCCTCCATCCACGACCAGAAATGACATACTCTTGTAAAATTGAAATCGATTCCCCCACATATTGCAGCACCTTTAATTGTAGCAACATTTCAAACAAATTTATATCAGTATCTTGCAAGGCTCAATTTTTCCTATTATACTCGATGGCAATTGCTACTTCATGAGACGAACAGCATTCAATCTCACTGTTGTCCATTAACAGTCATTATGCAAACTTTCTTTTAAGATGAATCAAACATTGACGAAATCATTGATCAAAGTAAATGTAAGTAACAGTATGTCAGAGGATACATGCTGCCTCTTAATCAATTATTAACAATCATCAATACCACAACTATTCATTTTAAACCAGATTTTTTTATCGTTTTTGTCGTAACTCCATTCTTAGTACATTCTACTCGGCCATGAGTGAATTAACAAAGCGTGAAGAGACTGGAAATGATGGCTCATTATTTTCCCGGATGAGGATAGACACATGCCTTTCCGTCTGTGTTATATAAATGGGGTAACTCGCAAGGCTGTCATGAGTCTAAGCCAGGCTTTCATGCTCATCCCTCACACGTCCTTCTCGGATCTGAATATATATATATATATATATATATATATATATATATATATATATATATATATATATATATATATATATATATATATATACATATATTCAGTAAAATCTCCTATTTATTTCTCTTAAATATACTATGCTGTCGTGTGATGTCTTAATCCGATATTGTGCATGATTCTCACACGCAGGTTGCATTGTTCTCAGTTGGAGGGTCAATTATTTGGTTAAGCACTACATTTTTGCCTTATAATGAACTATCAGAAAGATAAAATTGTACTGAACTCTCAAGTCTTAGGATGATTGGATTTCTGTGTCCTCCAAAGTTAAGATATTACCATAGAAGGAAAGATTTTTCTGCATAATTTTCTTTCTTTGGCTGATTTCATGGGTGTTGTTTTCAACCTTTTCGATTTCGATTGTGAAGGATGAAAAATCTTGAAAACTTGTTGATTACGTTATTGTAACATAGATTCAGTTCTGGGGGAGTTCTGATGTCCTGAAAAACCATTGCTAATCAAACTGTTCCAACCTTTCAATTTTTGTATAAGATCATTAAGCCTTTCCAGTGTATATTGTGATATTTTCAACTAGCTGAAAGATTCATGGATAGCAGTTTTGGCATTTTAGTTTAAATCAAAAGATTAGTCGTAAGTGAGTAATCTTTAAAGTTCAAACCGACATTGTCCTATCAAAAAAAAGTGTATTTCTTAAATTCTTTGGCAGGAACAACATAAGTTATCAATAATATACTTTTAATATGCCACACCTCTCTTCTCCATACCCTATAATCATTCATGCAAAAAATATCAATCGGTTTGAATCATTCTTAAATAACTAATAACTATGAATTCTGCATCCATTCTGTAATGTTCTAAACATTGCTTTGGTGTCTCCCCATCTATTATAGTATCCATCCAATCTTGTTTTTTCATGAATAAACTATTGACCAACCACTGCTCAGTTGGGAGCTTTACAGTAATTAATAAAGTTTAGATAAATATGACAATAATTAAAAAAAATGAAGAAATTCAGTGAGGATAATAAAGAATATTGACGGTATTTAACTTTTGCTTGTTAGCCATTGCTCCAGGACAACTAAAGAGTATTTAAGTTAGTTAAATACCACCAAAATTTACAAGTTCAAGGCAAACAATGAAGATCAAAATTTTTATTGCAATACACATCTCCAACGGCAGTGGTATCACATTGATATTTCTTGTGTATAACTTGCCAAGACTGTACCGTTCCTATTGAGAATCTATTCAAATCTACCGTAGTTTACCATGTTAATCATTGTTTCCCAACGAGAGAACTGTAATGATTTATTTATCCATGCGATCTTTGGGTGGATGTGTGTGTGCGTGCATGTGTACGTGTGTGTGTGTGCGTCCGTGCATGCGTGCATGTTTGAGCGAGTGTGATCCCTCCTCATCAAGCATTTTACTCTCCTTGAATGACACATAGACTGAAATCAATTGCGTCCATCTCATCGCTTACCAAACTAGATATTCTATTAGCCAACACTGCCCTTTTGAAAATGGGGAAAAAAATCGTCCATGAAGAGAATCCTCAAATGTCTCCTGAGATTAACCAATATTTGAGGTAGTATCCTGTAAGCAAATCGTCCGAGAGTGATATAATCCGAACAAGTGCCGCACTAGATTAGGACCAACTGTCGACCAAGCACATATGTGGTACAATGTAAACCAACGCTAACTTGATTAGTTTTGGTCGATGCATCATCATAATAATTGTCCCTTGACCTTTCTCAATAATTGCTTAATCTATCCATCACGATTGTCAGGGACGAAGAGCTATTTGGTTTCGTGTAACTCACCAAGCAATCTCACTTTTCGTCCAGCAAAACTTCACATATATTCAGGGAAGGGGGTCCATGTGGTGAGTCATGTTATTAACCATTTTTCTGGCATTGAAACAAAATGACAAGCAATTGCCCTTTGACTTTGATTTGTTTTGTTCTTTATTGTTTCTGTTTTTTTTTTTAATTCTTATATACTGTGCTGTATTGGAATCTCTCCTTGCGGCATTAAGTTCGATTCTCTCCTACAAGGCAGATCTTTTTGATTATATTCCATGTTCTATCCTAATAATAACTTTTGGGAGGATCCATTCATTAAAAACCATAATTTTTATGACGTTGGATTCTCTTGCTTTTGAATCGGCTCTATCAGGAGCTTCAAAATCTATTGCTACATTTATTCGCGTCCATGCAACATACATTTAATATCAAAATCTAAAAATTCATTGAATGTTTCAACAGGAGACAGAGAGAGAGAGAGAGAGGGAGAGACAAAGAGAGAGAGAGAGACAGAGAGAGACACACACACAAACACACACACACACACACACACACACACATATATATATATATATATATATATATATATATATATATATATATATATATATGATACATACTAATCTCAGCAACTAATTCCTATTCAACCTTCGACAGGAGGGCTCAACACACTACATCATTATTATCATTCTGCGTTCTAAAATGCTTGATTGATCTTTGGCTTTACACTTATATGGATGCTTAAATTATTTTGTAGCGGCACTTCGACGTATGATATCGATGGTGTCAGGTTTTTGCCTTCACTGTGATATACACACTGGAATCCGTAGGAACAAGGAAAATATTTCGATTCTTCACACTAATGGGTGTGCCAGTGTCTGCACCCCCCTTCTTTCAGTGAAATTGCCACAACATCTACAGAAAAACTGTGAATTGTTATGATTTGAAATAATTATTGTACTCCACTTTAGTTTCATCTTTTACAAATAATGCAACCTAGTTTATATTACTTGGGATACCACTATCATATTGGATGTATTCACGGAGAAGAAATCGTATTTGGTTGTCAATAATCGATATCTACTAGCGATATTCTTCAAGTTGACGCCAAACGTCTAGACTTCTTAGCTCTTTTAAGGAAACAGAATGCTTTTATGTCACAAAAATCACGTCGATTAATACCGTTTATATATGAATTGAAACAGTGGAAAACGCCTTCAGACGCCTCTTAAAAGGCCACTACTTTTACTTGCCTCTTAAAAAACCAAAACAGAGGGATATCGGATCTAGATATGTTATTAACGCTTGCATCAATTGCATACAGAGATTGAAGGCGAATAAATTGGTTCTCCTGGCTGTATGAGTGCCATGTCAAAAAATGAAACTGTTACAACAACAAATATGCTACACATGTGTGGAACATTCAATGATGTAGAGTTTTGAATGTGAGCAAGGAACACCTGTTTTATTGGCCTGGAGTACATAGGCCAAGAGGCATATATTCGTTCATAATTAACAACTTTGTGCAAGCATCACAAAGAGAAAGCCATACTTATACAACAACAAAAAAGAACCAGATGATGCTGTTTGTTTATGTTCAATGCAGTGTAGTTTCAAAAGCTGGCGTCCTGTGCATACTAGGGGAAAGAGACCTAAATCCATGGTTACATTTCAAGAATAATGAGCAATGACGACATAGTCTGAGACGATAATAGGATTGAATTCATTTGGGTTTTGGTATTCATCCTGGGTCGTGTGTTCAAATGGATATTCAATGTCATGCAAACAATACATTAGAACAGGTGTTAGAAAATATATCTCTATCAAAACCCCTTCGAGAATATGTCATTCTCTCCTCTATAAAAGTACACACGGTTTTATATATCGCTATCAAATTGGATGTGCAAACTTATTGGAAAAGGAAAAGGTACAACGGGAAAATATCATCATCATCATCATCATTATTATTATTATTATTATTATCATTATTATTATTATTATCATTATTATCATTGTTATTATTATTAAATATGTTGTTGCTATTGCTGCTGTTACTGTTGCTGATGTTATTGCTGTTGTCGTTTTTGTTCTCCTGTTAAAATTTTTTGATTAAAAAAATACATAATCGGTGGAATCAATGATCATGGAAAAACATCATAGATATACTTCATAACCTATTGCTTGGAATATGCACTTGAGTGTTCAAATTTTACTTACCTCAGTATGTTTTATCTCGCAAAACTTTTCGCATATACAGATCGCTGTAACTTCGTAGGAATATCGCTTATTTTACTTTTCTCAAAATAAGGTTAACAGTGGTACTCTGTAGTGGACAAAACATACATCAAACGTAGTAACTCAACGTGTCTCGCTACCAGATAGGTTCCCATGTCCATTTACGTTGACAAACGTTACCTGGAACATAATATCAAGAGTCAATACTTACACTCGCCAGTTTTGATTGATACATAAAATATTTACAACACATCCTCTCAT
>OY735202.1:61710615-61738115 GCA_963457665.1 Thysanoteuthis rhombus
CTGAACAAAAATATGAAGAGTTGGCGTATTGATCAAGTCATTCATCAGGATCCCATATTCGTTGAACAAACTATAAAAAGGAATTAGCTCGATGGGAAGCATTTTAAAATTACTATGAATAAGTATATTTTCTTTCACGCATATAAATTTTGGTACATCATTAACCCTCTAATGCAACTGTGAAACAAATACATTTGTATAAATCAATTTTTTTTTGCATGGGTTGTGAATATCAAACGTGTTTTTGTTTCTCTTGTTCGTTGGAGAATTCAATATCAATTAAAACAGATTCGGAAAAAACTTCCTCTTGCAATGTGTATTCACAAATACATACATACATATATAAATATGTGTGTGTGTGTGCACGTGCATTTGTGTGTGCGTGTGTGTGTGTGTGTGTGTGTGTGTGCACGTGAGTGTGAATAAGCAAGAGTGGATACGTATATCCCGCCATAAAGCAACTATATCCAATATCTTTTTTTTTCAATTTTGACAAGCCAAGAAGTGGAAGATTTATCACCTAGACTTGCACATGAGTGATTATGCAGGTTTTGGTTTACACTGAGAAATGCCCCCCCCCTAGAATAAAACACGAAGAAAATAGCAAATATCATGAAATGCTAAGAACAAAAGTCTGGTGAGATGGAAAATGAAACACGTCAAAGGTTTGGGGGATAATAGAGCAATATTTGCTCCTTTGTACAGTACTGTATTAGTTTTAAAATAAATGACGGTGAAAAATAATTCTTGTTTCCCTGCTTTTCGAGTGAAAATATCCCGTATTTAGAATTTTTCTAAAAGATTAAATAGCGACTACGGATGATCATTAAGTTACACATGGAACGTTTTTTTAGCCTCACCCTAACCATCGATGCTTAAATATCTGGCCATCTTGTTGTAAGCTTGGCATGTGAGAAACCCAGGAGAAGGGATACAAGCTAGAAAGAAAAGATCACGCTGCTTCTACAATAGATTGCAGGATAACAAAAGTACTTCTTCTTTCTCTTCTTTGTAAAAGTGTTGTATAGTTAACTCTCACAACTCAGACTTATCTATCTCCCTATTATCTTCATTTAATTGATATAGATCAGACCGCTATATTTATCAATCGTGAATTTTTGTCCTTTCATTTATAGCGTTGGATGTATCTAAACGACGGAAAAGAGAAATTGAATGGCTGATATTGTAGTTAAATCAGCAAGGCGTTGCCCTTGTAAGCGTGACTCATAAAGATAAGGAACTGGTTGATCGGATTTTTCTTGAAGCTGCTTCTTAAATTTAAATCTGCATTGCCTCTTTATTTAGAGCAAGATATAAAAGTAATCGAGAGTTGCAGTAAAGGCAACAATAAGATGAAGAAATATATGGCAGGTATAGGCTCATATGCTTTCCAGTACTCGTCCCTCTAAAAATACGCGCTGTAACAGCAACCATGAAGGTTGCTAAACTAGATTGTTTGCAGGAATCTTGTTTCAGATCAAGTCAGGTATATGTTCTGTAAGTTGACTTTACCAAGAATCATTCGAATAGCAAAACTATTTCTACCTAAAGAGCGACAAACTGAGTCCGATTATAGTCTTTGGCTTTTTTGGTGTTTACTTATTTTAAATCTCAGCGCAGTTCAATAACTAAATAGCTTTGAGAAAATTGTCCCTCACAACCATGTCAGGATATTTTTTTTTCCCGAAACGTCTGTATCACCCAGTGGACTGTATATATACAAAAATATTTTTTCGACAACCAATCCTTAATAGAAATCGGTTTCAACATAAAGATCTTGCTCTTTTAAGCGGAAAATACAGTTCTTTACTCATAATTTCATTTTTGCATGCTTGGTGCTAAAACTAAATGTAGGTAACTTAGCACAATATTGTTTTTGCTGCAAAGCTTTTCAGTCACAAACATGCTAAAAATTTTCATCAATAAATAGTTATGGATATCCCATTTCTTTACAGTACAATATGTCCGTGTTTCCACGCTAGCTACCACTATATCCTTTAATCCAAAAGCTTATGTACTTGAAAGAGATATTAAAAAGTAGTTTAAAATAAAATGATTGATCTGGAGGAACAAGAGGGAGAGAGACAGATAGATAAACAGGCGGACAGATAGAGACAAAGACAGACAGAATGCGGAGGAGCGTGCTCATGCAGATATTAAATGTATTAAACACATGAATCACGTGATTGTAAACTTCCTAAATATATACATATAGGTGTGTGCACATAGTCTCAGGATTTTCCTCTTAATATTTTTTAGATCTTTTTTGTTGACTCTCACATTCCCTGAATATGAAGCAAAATCTAATGGATAGAATATTGATCAGCAGGTAAATCATTCAGTTATCTCCGAAAACGCTGGAAAACTCAGCAGATTTCATAACAATTGACAATGGTCCCATTGTCTGATGTATTTTTAGGATTGAACCCGTAGGCTTGACAGACTAATGCAAATAGTTCAAGCAGATAATTGTATTTGATCAACGTCGAATCAGTTTCAGTGACATCAATACCAATCAATTACTCAGAGCGACGGAATGAAATTCAGGAACATGAACAAGAGAAAAGGGAGCGTGGGGATTTGATCAATAAATTCAGGTATTTACCGGAATGTCGTCGATCAAAATTTGTCAAGTAAGCGGAGGTCAACTTGTTAAACTGTCATATTGCGTTTTAAAAGCCAGGTATTGAATCAAAGTACAGAACAATAGGTTGTATGGTTACACATCCTAGAATGTACATAGAGTGCGTCCGGTCGAAAGATGTCTCATTTCATGAGGGATCAAAGATTACGATAAAGGATGTTGAATTCTTTCCTAAACACATTTCTATAAAAAAAAACTGGGAGGACATGGAATTAATTCATCTTTATTTGGTTATGTTTGTGTAATTTTAGCTATTGAAGGGATTGTTTTTGTGGTTGTAATTTCGTTTGTGCACGACTGTGATCATTTATGGATTTTGGTGTCAATATTCATGAGTGTACATTTCCGTCGGCATGCGATAAAACTAACTTGGGAAAATTGTTTTATATATATATATATATATATATATATATATATATATATATATATATATATATATATATATATATATATATATATATACATACATATATATATATATATATATATATATATATATATATATATGTGTGTGTGTGTATATCATTGGAATAGAAATCAAATGAATGATAGAATAGAGAAAGTACTCAGCATATATTCAGATAATTTTCAAAAAGGCCCTCCAAAATTATTTTGCATAATCTCAAAACTCAAGACAATGCTCCACTGTCGACTAGCTTAATACTTAATTCAGAAAAAGCGATGCACATGACTTCTACAGTTTTGATGAACTCGGACTGTTTCTCTGTTGAATGTAATTTAAACAGTCGACTCTCCGTAGCCATTGATTTGAGTTCACTGGGGCAGAGCAAGGCACATATAGTGAAGAGCAAAAATCAATGCTGATTATGCTGGATCAAGACCCAATAACAATTCTAATCATTTAATTACAATTGGATTTACTGATTTTACGCCGTTTCCAAGTTTCATTTAGGTGATGTCCTTCTCCTACTTCGACTTTGAGAGGCTCTGCCAAGAACCGACAGTTGCTCTATATTAAGAATCCCTAATATCCCACTAAATCGCAAGTAAATTTTCTTCAGTCATATGAATGGAATGACTTTCTCGTGTCACTTTTTTAATCTCAACTTTTATTTATCTCGGTTCTATCGAATAAAAATGTACTTTAGCCATGTTTATATACATAGATACACCACGGACACAAAGGCACACAGACATACACACACATATATATATATATATATATATATATATATATATATATATATATATATATATATGTGATCGAGTCAGCAACAAACTGCTGTCTCGTTGTACTACAACTCTTCGGTGTGGCTATAGACTATGCAATATCACATCTAGTACCACTAGGTAGGATTGAAACCTTCACTTAAGACCCAATGCTGGATTTTAACACTGCTCTACGCAGCACTGGATGGTCAGTAAGACTGAACTTAAGCCATATATTCACCTATGCACAATTTTGTATCAACCAATTCAACCAATGTGCTGCGTATCAAAGCTGGAAAAGCAACGTTGATTAGCTTACAATAGACGAATATATATATATGTATATATATATACATATATATATATATATATATATATATATATATATATATATATATATATATATATATATATTCGACAATTGTTACAAAGTCACTATTATCACATGCCAATAGTAGTGGGCTCACTTGAAACGATCAAACCTGAAGAAGGGAGCATTAATTTGAATAATAATTGATAATTGTGTCATCAACAGACAACTGTTGTGTTGTATTACAAATTTATGCGATATATTTACCCATGCATGATTCCCAATCCATCAGAGTGCTCCATTCCCGAGTCGAACGAGCATCGCTATATACCTTATATTAGCAGGCTTATAATATTATTATGTTTTTAACCTGAAAATGCTAAATTTATGAACTAAATATCAATTCATTTCAGTCCCAAATATTTTTTCATCAATCCAATAGAGCCAATATTCGAAAAATGTCCGAAATATACCAAGTTGTTGGAGAGGGTTAAATAAATAAAGGTAGGTAAACTAACCACAAGGATACCTGAATATCAGTCTGGTTGTAACCAATAACAAAGACAGGCATCTTGAAAAACTGCATGTTTGTATAAACAATTGATGACATTTAGGTCATAAGATTTATGATTTCTATCTATGTGCATCGTATGATAATACAATAAAAGATCTAGTGCAAATGTAAGCTGCCAAACATAGACGCGCACGGAAATTGCATTAAAGTACTTTCCATTATTCTGACTCATCCACCTGATAGAATCAGCAACTGTGAGATGTTAAAAGTATACAGTCTGAAGCTATCTATGGCAAAGCTGTATGTAGTGAAAAATATCCCGAGCCAAAGCTAATCACAAATAACAAAAGAAAAAAAAGATGAAAGAAGAGAAACCAAGTGAAATACGGCCGTTCCGGTTGCCAGACTATATCCATCAACCAATGCCAGAGTCTTCAACTTCTACATAGATATGACTGGTCACCTTCAAGCCTGCAGCAGACAGAGTAGATCTTTTCAATGCTATACTATAAGATATATATATATATACACGCACACACACACACACACACACATACAAGCACATATGACTATGTATATACATATGTGTGTGTGTGTGTGTGTGTACGTGTAAGTGTGTGCGTTCATGTGTGCAAAGATCTGGTGGTGCTTTTTTGATTGAATAAAAGGTTAAAAATATCTGGCAAGAGATTGACAAACCAGAAAATTAAGTGCGCTCACATTTGGTGCACAACTTCCTTGCACTTCAGTATGATATATATACCTATTGACAGACGTAGCAAGTGCTGTGGTATGTACCTGATTGACAGTTGCCATGTTGTCTGTTTTCATGGCTGGGTAGATGTCTCTCTTTTCAGCCATACTTTCTCTATACGAAGTCTGCTTTTTGATCCATCCAGCATTTAATCTTTAATTTAAGCGCTTGAGCTGTTTTATATTGAGACAATAAGCATACTATGTCTCACATTCATTTGGCAAGAGTGCTTGTACTTGAGCATTGTGTTGCCTTAACTTTCTTTATTGGAATGAAAGCGCTGTTCAAACTTTCCAAGTGCATCATTAGCCTTTTTTAAAATCCTTTTTGACGTTTCACTGTAATAAGTGCAGTACCTGTGCACAGTTCTAAAGGAAAATACAGATAGATTCACACATTTGGGGGGGATTAATGGAAAAATACATTGTTTTAAAACAACTGCTTCCATCCTTTCATGAACCCCAAATAGAAAACTCGAGCAAACAGATTTCAAGAATGTAATTGCCTGAACCCAACCCCTCAAGAATCTTATACTGGCTTGCGGTTAAAATTCAACCCCTTTCTATCCACTCTTTCTTCCATTTTCCCTTTATTTCTCTTTGTTTGTTTGTTTTCTTTTCGATCTTAGATTTACAAGGCTGAAAAAAGCATAGCAGATCTTGGAACGAGGATGAAGAGAGAGGTGTTTATCATACAAGTTTCCGTCTTTACAAACAGCAGTCAAAATTCAGAAGATTCATCAGTGGCCAAACACCATTTCCTACACAACGAAAACGTACGTTTGCAACTCCGCACAGCTGGATTTCAGTCGTTTTTCTACCTTACCATAAGTGCCGATCCAGGGTCCTCTAGACATAATAATGTTCTTGCCACCTGTTTTCAAGAAATTTTTAATTCTCCTTTACAAACTCAGCAAACAGAAGATACGCTTCTCAAACATGAAGTCTTCCAGTGATTGACATGCTTTTCTCCGAACTATTACTTCTGTCAATATAGTCCCATGTATTAAATTCCTCTCATAACCATTCGCATCATATGATCTGGCATTTTAGAAAAATTTCTATCTACTTAACTTACCCTAGTCTCCTTGTCTGCCAATAGCCTACACAATATTTCATTAGGCTGAAAATCAATGCAATTTAGAGTTTGCTGCCGCCAAGCAGATAGCTTTCTTGGTTTCTAAATGCACACATTTGATATCCCTTTTTTTGTCCAGTGAAACACATGGTACCATCGGTTTTCCTGACTCCTGATTAGAGCTTTTCTTCCGAATTTACAAACTATTTTTCAAACCAATCATCAATAAAACCTGTCTAGATGCCAGTCTTTCGTTTCCAGGATGACCCACTTAAAATTTATTGATTAAGTAACAGCAACTTTGACGCTTGAAATAGAAATTTTAATCCAAAGGAATGCGTAATGATAACAAAAACCTCTTGCCTATTACAGAATTCTAAGAGGAACGTACCTAAGCAGCGTTTTACGTACTTGGTAAATGTAAAAAAAAACAAACAATTATATGTGATATCTTGAAGCAAAATAAGATAGATTATCTAACACTTCACACATTAATTAGGTCACTATCGGCAATTCCGAAGAAACATTCCGGCTAAATACGACATCTTCATGAGTGAAGCATTAGAATTATAAAGTGTAAACGTAGTTAAGAAAAAAAAAAGAAGCAAATCAGAAGATATTGGCACAGACAATTTGAATAGGTCATGATTAGAGATGTATATTTCTATAAAAAAAAGTAGATATTTTTGTATGATGTCAGTTTGAGACGTGCTGTACTTTTTCCTGTCAAAGTTGAAACTGCTTACCAATGGAAATGGCCACTAAGTTCTCACAGAATGTCTATATTTTGGACTTTACCAATATATCATAACGTCTTTTCCATGTTTCGTGGAGGTGCTAAAAGTCCTCTCTTAGGATTGCATTGATGCAGTCTCAATCTTGTCTATAGTCTGGAATATCTATCTCAATAGCAATGTTTGAATAATCAAAGATCACGACAATCCTCATCCGGAATATGGGAAGATAGACAGATTTGATTGATGGAATATTTCCCAAAAAACTTTCAAGAAACAAGGAGTATTTGAATCATAAATACAACTCACACCTCGTATGCAAACTTTTGTGACGCTGTCTTACTGCTAACTGAGTAAGCATGAATATGCTTATTATCCAAGCTCGATTGTCAAATCACAAACAAGTCTTACAACTGTTACGGGAAATGGCTTCCTTATTTTGTATAATGCTCGTGATTCTAAGTGAAAACTCGTTCTTAAACTAATGTCACATTAATAGCAAATTCCAGAAAGCTCTGTTGAGGAATGAGATAAGTTTCTTGACATGTTACATGTATATCGGCCAACATGTTATCGGCATTTTCATAAGAATTTGAGGAGTCTCAAGAAAAAAATTACCATAATGTCTGATTTAGGTCCCAGGTAGTTGCGTAAATTAAATTCGTGCGAATTTTTTAGCTTTGGTTATCATAGTATACCACAAGATTGACCACAAACATGATTTGATTATGACTTAAAAAATACTATTCAAAGTTTAAGATATATTTTAGTGTGGCTCCTTTAGGAAAAAATGCTGAATAGTAACTATTGACTAGTAGATCTCTCCAAGGAACAATGTTTACCAAGCAAATATTGCAAACTATTACATGGAAATACGTAGGTTTGATACTTATGGCCTCACTTTTGTAGCCTTTTGCATTATACTAAGTTAAGAATGACTTATGGTTTTTCAGCTTACCTTTCACACTATTATCATCATACTGAGCTTGATATTCATTTGACGAAATACGTGCTTCATATCAATACCAATCATTGATTTGATTGTGGCATAGGTGTGAAGCAATTGTATGCATGCCAGTTTCGTAGACCAACTTTTTGCATCCTCCTGTGCGAAAACTAAGACGGACTAGATATCCTTGAATGTGAAAAAATAGTAAGAGATGTGAGTCTGAAGACATTGACTACCATCGTCAGTTCTTTCCCAACTTGGTAGTTTCTGCAGCAGATAACATTTGGCTGCTTTAGTTCAAGCATAAAATATATTCAAAAAAAGCATTATAACTGTACACTAGCTTCAAATCTTTGAACAGAAATCACATATGAACAGTTATAACATGTAGTAGCCTTTTTAACAACAATTTCTGTCGCATTGTTCCCCTCTATCTCAACTTACATTATCATATCAGTTTTTTTCCTGCATTAATGATTATTGAAATGATGACAACTATATTTTCGCACAACTTTGTACTTTATCATGCTGAGTTTAGAGAATACATCAATTCAACCAGCACTGGATTGTGTTCATGGAGCTAGGGATCCAAACATGACTGAGTTGCTCAAAGTTTTGGTATGGCTCAAATTTGATCCCTGCATTGGAAACCAATTAGGACAATTTTATTGATTTCCCCCTACTATTCATCACTCTCTGCAACGCATATTGATTGGCTGCAATGATACTTACAACATTATGGCTCTTTTATGAATTCCTGCATTCATATTCCGCACGGATTCTGACAAATGTTCAGTCATTTACGATGTATTCATACGCTTTTCAAACTGGTTTTATCGTTAAAACTGACGGTAGAGAGGATGGATCAAAATGTAATTGTTATTAAGCACCTTACAGAAATAATTGACAGGTAAAAAAAAAAAGATAATCATGTCGAGATTCCTCTTGAAACCAACAATTATTTTAAGAGAAAAAAAAGGGGGGATCAGGGTGATAAACCAGAACTACTTGAATTCCAATACAACTCCACCAAAATTGATGCCTTTGTCCTCAAAAGTGTATTGAGACGGAAATTGACAATTCGACTTCATACTTTGGACAAAACATTCAAGTTGGCGAAAACTATTATTTGTGTGTTATTACAGGTTGACATGTTGAGTAACACCCAAGATATGCTAAGTTATGCTTTCTACTGTACACACGTAGGCTACTTATCAGATAATAGTGGTGACAGGTAATGTAAAGAACGAATCTGTTCTCTATTTACCACCATTTTGTGTCAAAATCTGCCAGGATGCTAGTCAACAATTGATAATTCAGTAAAGTAGACTGACATCTGTAGCAACTGCATGATTATTTCTTTGACCCCCCCCCAAAAAAAAATTAATACCTGTGTCCAACTAAACAAATCATGGGAATGGTATCACCTAAAACAAATTAGGGTCGATATCAGTTGTTGGTTCCTGATCTCATGTTGGAGTTAGTTTTAGGGCAGTATCTCCTCTCTTTTTTCATAACCGTGAGAGAATCAAAAGACGAGGTACAACGAGCGAGGCGAGAATTTTATAGAGCAAATTCTGATACTTATTCTTGCTGTGTCATATCTTAAAACAGAGTCAACCCATTATGTCTTAAAAGTGTCTGTGTCCGTGCACTTTCTATAGCATTCACAGTACTTTCCTCTTATCAGAATTTATTGGCTTGGAACAGTCTGGTAAAAAGCTGAAATTATGTGTGTGTATGTGTGTGTGTCGAGAGAGAAAGATCAATGAGTGGAGAACACAAATATTGATGCAAGACACTAGACCTACTGACCCTGTCAGTTGTTGCACGTAATTTTCTGCCTCATAGATGCAGTGTGGCAGCAAAAATGTATAATATATTTAAGCGTAGTCAAGTGACAATATCATTTGTGAACTAAAAAGAACCCAAAGAGTATACACCTTCAAAGCAATGGTTCGAGAAAGTGCATTGTGAATTACAAAAGAAATGAAAATAGCACATACCTTAGCCAATACCATCGACGGGAGAAGTTGTGGCTAAAGCTCAATATCTATTCCAGTACTGCCAAGCAGAATTCAAAGCCCCGTTATGACACTGAGTGATCTACCCCTGCACCGAGCAGAAGTGGACGCTGAGTTGCACCGAAATAAGCAATACGTTTTTTTTGTTTTTTTTTTACATATGATTAACCATCAAATATACACACACACACACACACACACACACACACACACACACACACACACATATATATATATATATATATATATATATATATATATATATATATATATATATATATATATATATATATATATATATACTCTCCCAAACCTAATTTTAAATCCCAAAATATGTAGACTATATGCAAACGAAATTGTGTGGATAAAAGACATGCTAAGATTGTTGTAAAATTAATGAATCCCCTATGCTTATTTAGTCTTTTGGAGTTCTGTTCATAATTTCATGAGCAACTCAAAGAAGTCAACTCAAGAATATCCTCCAATAGTCTTGCACACATTTACATGGTATGCAAAATATCATTTGAAATGGATAAAATACACTTTTAATACTTAAACCTTCCTTATTTATCAAAACAAGAATAAATGACAAACGTTGTTATGAACTCAAATAAAAACTGATAAGAGCTGGTCTGTTTGCAAAAAAAAAAAAAAAAAATCCAAAGAAGCATAAAACGTTTTTATATAACTTCAAACCAGAAATATATTTTCGATAATTCAAAAACCTATTCCTGCTGAAAAATGCCAAACGGAGTAAGTTAAAAGAGCAGGAAAAAGATTACACATCACTAAACTTTCAACAGCAAGCCTTGAAAAGCACTATTTTGAGATCATAGTAGGAAAACATTAGAGTAAACATTGATTGAAGATATTTGAACCGTTTAAAGTACTGTCACGATAATGCATTATAGCAGGAACTGCAAGGTATATAACAAAATGTGTAAAATGATCTAAATAGGGAAACCAACAAAAAACTTCAAAGACAATCGGAAGGGAGACAATAAAAATTCAATGGGAAAGTCCCGGTAAAATTCACAAGAACAGACTGCAATGCCTTTTGAAAACTTACCAGAAATTTTTACTCGGGGTAACGAGTAACTAAAAGTAATTCGGTATTAATATAGATACATTGGTGGGCAATAGCCAATATGCTTAGAACGTGGGTTATGCGAGCAATTGAATAACAGACACGGGCAAAATTTGGAGCCACTCGAAGAATTACTCGGAATTATTTTACCTTTTAGCAATTCTTTTAGCAGTTATTTTTTGAGAACTCATACAACGAAATGGCGTTGGGAAGAGCATTTAGTGAGACGAATGATATTAAATGGAACTCAAGCCTACCATATTGAAGTTTGTCGGAGAGGAAACACTATCAGAAGATATACACAAAGCTTTGCTACTAACTTATGACAGGAATCATTGCTATCATGCTTGCCAAGGAAATTGTGGGGGGCTATCAGAAAATATCCTTTTACTTTTTCTTTTGACCCATTGACTATTTTTGTATGAAGATATAAGATAGAGTAATGTACATATCGATTAAAAAATGTGTCTGTACTGTGTTATTCTGAAATTGTTTTTCTATATTGAATTTTCATACAGGTCTATAACGTGGAAAATCTTACTAGTCTTCCAAATCTCAGATTTTTAAAAATTTATTATGTTTGAGAATTCCTGCTTTACCCTCTCACTCGGAGGCCAGTGTTGAGATTTTGTGTTAATAACGAGACAGGTGAAAAATTCGATTTTTTACGGGAGACTGTAATTGTATAAAAGAGCTATACTTATGTTGAATTGTACGTATCATTGCAAAAAAGGATATCGTCTTTGATTGCATAAAGATTTTAAATGATTGTGAGAATGATACTCTCCATTATAATGATCAAAATGTACATCGATGAGAGTATATAGAAAAAGGTTCTCTAAAACAAGGGAAGCCTGAAGTTGAAAAAACATAAATAGCTCGGAATTGAGACGATTAATTTCTTTCTCTACAGGCCCTTTAAATCATGACAGCTGCTTTTTTAAATATTTTTGAAGCCATCAACTGACAGCGTCAAAAAGTATTTCTAGTTGCTTATTCACGGACAAAGTTATCAATTACTGCACAATTTTGGTTTCATGATGACGTGACGATTTTTGTTCTTATTTTCAAGTCACAAAACTTTATTTTCAGTTTCTTCTTTTAAATCATTATTCAGGTTTTGATTTTTTAAGGAATTAAAAATGTCAAACAAAAATGGTTCCCCAACGTTTATTCTGCTGTTCAGAACGTCATTTTGACTTGAACATGATTCTACGTCGAAATTTCAATCGCCAAATTGACAAAGGTTCGGACTTCATATGTGAGGGGTGGTGAATTGTTTCCTTTGGGTGGAAAAATAGGGATTTACTATTGGTATATTTGATATAGCTGCTTGTTTTCTAAGGAATTCCCTGTAATTCTTTGAATTATTTTCCAAAACTTGTGTATGATGAAATACAACCGTGGTTAGTGTTCTTTTGACAAATATTTTTCAGTATGATCCTCCATTAGAACAACACTTGCTGGTAACAAACAGAGTGTATAAATCAGGGTGGTGAACCGATACTTAAAATTTAGATTCCAATACCGTGTTGTTGAACTTGCGACCAACTGACAGCATAGCATTTGTCTTGCTGGGAAATATCAGTTATTAACCAAACATTATCATACCGATATGAACAGGCTTCTCCCATTCAGATAAATTCATGCAAAAGAAAAAAAATTATATATTTGTATATAATGCGATACAAACATATATGAATGTTGCAGTTATCATCCTCAGTAGGAATGTACGTTGGAGCAGCAAAAACCGTCAGCTAGATTTGATATACTTGAAAATACTGACTAAGGTAGCATGGGGTTTTCCTGAATGCCTTTAATTGACTATCAACCAGTTGTAAAGTTAGTGCCTAAACTACTGAACTAGAAATTGCAATAACATTCAAATTATTCACTAGTCGATTTGATTTCAATATTACGTAGAACTTCCCGGAGTTAAGGAAATGAAATTGGTCTATCAGTAGCAACAAAATCTTTTGGGCTTCTTGCATGATGATACTTTCTAATGAACCAGAACGGAAAAGCAACTTTGACTAATGAAATGATTTCTTCATTTCCTCGTTTTTCTGCTAGTTGCAAGCTGTTAACATATCCAACGCAGGACATTGAGGTTTGGTCGGCTCCAGTTAGGAGCAGAAACTTAACAATATGTGTATGACAAGCCCTGATAGCTGCTTGGAGAGGGATGTCAGAATTCAATACGCAGGGATCGTCATTGTAACACTTTTCTCCAGCTTGAGTCCATTTCTGGGAATAATTGATAATTTCTGGCTAGAGGTTATTTGCTTTCAAAAGTTTTTCAAAAGTTTAGATTATCCAATGTGAGTCAGATAGAGAGCAAGGTCGCCAACTCTCATTATACCCATTTGTCTTCTTTCTGTATTTGTCAAAATAATACGGATATGCTTCGAAATTTCCCTATGTAAATCTTCGGGAGATTTATCAAAAATATCCTCTGCCACTGCCAATTGTTCCTCCTCTGTCATATATTCCACTGAAAGTGTCTTCTTAGGTGCAGGTTGGCCTGAAGCCATCTACGATCCTAGTGAGTGGAGTGGAATTACCAACCACCTTTTTCAGCTTTAAATGAGACAAAACGACGAATTTGATCTCCTTATTTGTTTTTGGATTGGTTGTTGGATCTAAAAAACACTCAGAACTGTAAGGGGCTTTGAAAAGTTACCATATTCTATATTCAGTTTTAAATGCGTCAAACTGTCGATTTCAATTTCGTAACCAATACCAGGATTGATTAAACTGAACATCATTTCCATCGCATGACATTTTTCGAACTGCTCTTTTTTTAATATTTTCATTAACTTTGAAGAGAATATGAGGAAACTATATATAGTTTTTCTTTTTCTATCTCAGATTTTAGTGACACGCCATAAGCTCTAATCAAAATGCTGACATCAAGGTATTTTTTTTTGGTCCCTGTGAACCTTTTTTTTCCCCTGCAGCACGTATTCCTGCACCCAATTCTCCTCAAATGACCTAGTCTATGTCCCCTATTATGCTGATTTTTTTTTTGCCATCACGTTTCCGACGTCTCAAATTTCTCCATTGATCTTAGTGTAACCCAGCTTTTGCTAGAGCAGAGCAGTGTGAACCAGATGCAAGTCTATAACACTCCTCAGCAAAAAAAGTTTTCTTTAGTCAAAACAATTGCTTTGATTTGAAAAGTAAATGTCTCAGATGTGTGTATACTGACGTTGTGAGGAGGTGTTGATAGTTAAGCAATGTTTGGCCTCTTAAAATTTGTTTGCCATCTGGAAACAGTATACACAAATACTGCATTATCGGGAATGGGTGTTCACTGTAAGGCTTCCAGCATACTTACAGCAAGAGCAAACATATAATTTCAGGATATATAATATAGTTGATTATGTTACACAATGGTTATTCCATGCTAGAAAGTGTTGCTTTTTTCATGATTTGTCACGTGAGCAAGTACAATCAACTGTATGATTCAGATTGAGAAGAACCAGTGAAAGATAAGAACGTTTACTGGTGGTTACGCAAAACAATTTCAATTAACTTATGTGCCTTATAGACTGAAGAACTGATACAATTTCAAGGTTGAAATACGTCTTCTTGGGAAAAAATAAACAGATCGGTCTACAGAGTTGGAAGGCCTGCCACTTCCAGATTTGTGTTCTAACGTTGTCCAAAAATATCTGCTTCTGGTTACTTACTGACCCAAGGACCTTTGCAAATGAAAGTACGATATAAGGGATAATGTTGATGAATTCCACTAATCTTGTATCAAATTTTGAATTAGCAACTTCTTAATTTAATGATTCTCAGCTTTCCTTCAGAAAATGTCGTGATTGTTTTGTCCTAGTTTGATATAGCAGCCTACTTTCTCTAATTCTTTGATTGACATATTGGACTGTCTTTTAACGTCCGTCATTGGACATAGAACTTCCCCAGGATTTGCAACAATTCCCTATCATGGGCATCGCAGAGCTAGTATTTCCTGAATTTGTCAAGTTCATCTCTCCTGAATCCGTCAAAATCTATACTTACAGATAATTACCAGAGTGTGATATCTGTGTATTTCGATCACGCAAGTATGAAGCATCAGTTTAACAAAAAGGAATGCCCTTCGAAAATTATTTTTTAACACAGATAGTTGAACTAAAAAATTATAAGTAGATATTTTTGGTAATAAATACAACACTTTAACCAACAAATTTGATTTTGTTCTTTCAAGCAAAGATGCGTTAGGACAATATGACTGTACATTCAGGCTTAATTTGGAATTTACATAAAACCAATAACTTGGACGTATATTTTCACATGAATATTCTTCAGAGAGTATCCATCAATATACAGGTAGACTTATATGCGTACGTATTTAAAAATCAATTCCAGAACAATCCCACTTAGAATGTGTGAGTGTATATGTGCATTATATATGTGTGTGTATATATATATATATATATATATATATATATATATATATATATATATATATATGTATATATATATGTATATAGATGTATATATATGAATATATATATATGTGTGTGTGTGTGTGTATATATATATATGTATATATATATATATATATATATATATATATATATATATATATATATATATATATATATACATATATATATATATATATACCCATGTGTGGGCGTATGTGTATGTAATCAAAATATATTGGTGTCTTATTTGCTCTGTTTCTTCAAAATTATATAATCTACATTGCAGATTTCTTCTCCAATGAATGATTCCCAGACTGCTAAAATGATCACTCCTGCGTTGAAAAGTGACAACACAATATTAAGTGTTAAATAACCATTGAGCAAACAAAGTCGATAAAGTAACATCACATTAAATATATAATATAGAAAATAGATTTAAGTTTCAAAAATAGCGAAAACTAATGATGCATAATATATTAGATTGAGTAATATCGTTCCTTGAAAATTGGCTATGGTAGATATGGCCAATGATGCAGTAACGCCAAATTCCTAACCATGATGGAAAATTTACAAACCTTTCACGGTCGATTTCATCGAATTGGTTGAATGGTGTACACTTTGGCCCGTATTTCCCACAAATCATTATTTATTTCATATCAATTATCTTCCTGCGATTGAGATAACGTTTACAAATTCCAGTTTGTTTCTGTGCAATTGCCTGGCCATATTGCTAGCATGTGGGACTACTGATAAGATCACATCTTACAACTTTGGTTCATATGTGGAAACTGTGACCAGCAAAATGACAAAATAGGAGTTTAGAGAGTATTGGCTCTTCAATGCTCTTGATAGTGTAGTCCAGAAAAAAAAAAAACACTTGAATAGGTCCACGACGACCACTAAAAGGCAGCCTCGATTTTTTGAGCATATTTCAATATTTTACTTTTGTTTTCCTTCAACCTGATTCTCTTTACATCAGCATAAGCAATTTCTTTATAGAACCGAGGACATTTCCTGGAAAGAACACCTGCTCCTACTGCATTGCTAGCTGAGAAAAGACAGACTTTTATTAGTTCCACTTCTTTTTGGATATTCAACTACTTTATATGATTACAATTTTTTTTTCAATTTTTATGTGATGTCTTCTCTCGTTTCTCATTGTTCGGATATTTTGTATTCCTATAAATCTAATCATTAATGTTTTATTATTACAACCAATCAGATGGAACTTCCAGACAGAGTCACCACTTAGAGGAAGAGACAATTGGCTCCAGATATTACGTTTAGTGCAAGGATTGATGTTCCCCTGTAGGATTTGAAACTAAATGCCACCCCTTTGATCAGTTGCTTATAGCTCATATCCCTAGATGGTCACCCATCAAGGTACTGGGCGGTTGGACACCTCCAATGTTCGTAAAAGATAGTTTGTGTCCGATGCTATGTACCGAGGCTATCATATTATAAAAAATGAAAAATACATCACCAACTAAATAATGCATGTTATCTGCAAAACCATTCTCCTGACTCTCAGTGATTTAAATATCTGAACACCCTAGCCTTTTCATATCGTCCAACTCAACATATCCCAATCTGACAGAGAATTGAAAAAGCGAAATTGATTTTAGGATTTAATGCTTCTGATTTTTCATGCAATCCGAGAAAATGGCTTTAAAACGAACAAAATAGCAATCCTGTATGACTATTTAAAAAAAAAAAGGACTGATAGAAATTATGTGAAGCTTGTACGCTGATAGTTCTAAAGCATCAGATTTGCTAAGTTTCTTAAACTAAAAATATTGAATCAACTGAGCAAACAAGCACTCATGATTCCCTTAATAAAACCTTCATTATAACTATATTATCCGAGCTTCATTCCATGGAATTAATATTTCCAATGGATACCATGAACAAGGGAGATTACATGAGATTGGTTTATATATATATATATATATATATATATATATATATATATATATATATATATATATATGTATACATATATATATATATATATATATATATATATGTATATGTATACATATATATATATATATATATATATATATATATATACATATATATATATATATATGTATATATATATATGTATATATATATATATATATATATATATATATCTTGAAAAAGCACTAATCTCATGAAGCCTGTTAAAAGGAGAAATCAAGCAAACAATAACACTAGGATGGTAAACCTTTGACAGAGGAGATCCAATCAATATTAAAAAAAAAGGTGCATAACCAATGCATTCTCCACATAGTCACTTATAGAGCTGAAACATGGAACCTAACCAAGAGACCAATCAATGATCCTTACATTTTGAGAACCATACAACGTGCACACGAAAAAATTACGCTGGGCCTCACATGAAGAGACCACGTAAGAGCATAGTACATTCAGGAAAACACAGGAGTTTGCAACATCATAAAATCCATTTAAAATCTCAAATAGCAGTGGGCTGGCAATGTTGCAAGAATGGCAGGCAACCAGTACAGATCACAACTCATGACATTGATCCCCCATAATCACATTCAGAAAACTAGGGGGTGGAATATTAGATGGAGAGACGGGCTAGAGAAATACAGGAAGTACTGGTTCTGCAACATCTATCATAGAGAAGTGTGGCAAATCCTGGGGAAGGTCTATGCTCATCAATAGATGTTGAAAGACTGATGATTATGAGGATGAACAAGAAGGCATTCCTGTAGGTTTATTCTGAAGGTGTATAAGTTATTAATTCTCAACTGGTAGCTGTTTTTGAGTGTACTTTAGATACATGTCGAAATTCCATGATTTTCAACAAAAGTTTTATAGCGTTCTGCATAATTTTCAATGATTTCTTCAAACGGACAATTCCAAAAAAAAGGTCTCAAGTTTACAGTCTGCTCAATGTACAATTATTCAACGGACAATGGTGCTGTCAGATGTATGCATCATTGTCAGAGAAAAACAATATTGACTTATTTTATCTTTCTCATAATTCATGAACATTTCCTCCCTCTTTCATTCTATTGCTCTATGCCAACGCAATATCTGCTATGCAACACGTCTAATGAATCAGTTAGGGCAATTAAATCAGATAACCGGGGCTAGTTTGCTTGAGAATGTTTGCATTCAAAAATATCAAGTTGACTTCGTTTTTTTTAAACTTTCGGAAATAGCATGCAATTTATCTCAATGGGGAAATAAAATTTGTTTGCACAGTTTTATCCATGCTGTTGCTCAGAACCAATCATGTCTAGTTCATAATTGTTCTGATTTGATTGGATATTTTTCTTCATACATTTTACTGCATGGATTGGTTTGGTATTCATTCTATAATGTCATTTCGATTTGAAGTAGTATCTTCTAAAGTACTTTTACTGGGCAGAAACATTCGTATTTCAGTTGTTTTGTCCAAGAAATCAACAGAACTATTTTCTCAGGAAGATCTCAAAACAAAGCAAATGTTTGAATTATCATTTATATGTTCACTTGTTCTGATCTGAAAATCATTCTGAAGAGTATTACAGTACTTGGTAAAAGCAGAATGGAAGTCACTTACTGATATTTTATGATTCTGAATTGTAAAATAACTTACGAGATGATCGCATTCAAGATGCATATTCTGCTAATTATATTTACGGTTACATAAGCAACAGACAGGTATTAGTTTCGATGTTATTATACAAACTTTCGCATCTATTTTTCTGGAAATCTAATTTTAAAAATGCTTTGATGTATTCGATGATATATTGAAAAAACAATGCAGGTATAAGGAATGCGCA
Organism: Thysanoteuthis rhombus; assembly: GCA_963457665.1. NCBI lineage: Eukaryota > Metazoa > Mollusca > Cephalopoda > Oegopsida > Thysanoteuthidae > Thysanoteuthis > Thysanoteuthis major. Next base: position 61,730,103 of record OY735202.1, read on the forward strand.
GGTCATGTAAATTCTTAACTCACTCTGTCATTTACTTGAGTGAGGCACACGGATTTTCTAATCAAGGGTATCCATTGACACATTGATACTAGCTTTAACACAACTTTCTATCGGTTTTCAAGTATATTTACAATTTTTTCGGTTAGATCAGAAGAGAAATGGATTGTTTGTAAAGACTGGGATGCAATATCATCCTGAAAAAAAATTGGAACCAATGTAGGAGCTGACGTTCCTTGCCTATAAATGATTAATATGGTTACTGAAGCTAAAGGTGTCTTTCTGTTGAAGAAGTGATTCCGTCTACATGATGTCATTTTCATTACTCATAATTGATAAATGACGTCAAATATCTGACAACTTATTTCTTTGTTTTATTAAACCCTTTTGTTCTTTTCTCTTTGTCCTTTTGAAAGATTTTATTTTGTTTTTCGACCTTTTCGTGAATGTTCACTATTTTTCAAGTTGAACAAATATGAAACGAACTCCATCAAAAATCGACCTGTATGAACAAGTCCGATTCGAAAATCAACCTTTTACCAAGCCAAAAAAGGTTTTTCGAGGTTACTCGTTTGGTGATTTCTTACCTAATATTAAAACCGCACCACGAAGAGTCCATTTGCCATTTTTGTATCCATCTCTCCCTCCTCTGGACAGTATTCATGTTACACAAAACAAAAACAAAAAGGATACCAGTCATTCAATTTACGTGAATCCTAGAACAATTGGTTTGTTACCATTCCTGAAGCCAACATTACCTTATTACAAGTTCCAGAGAAGGTCAATCGGTCTGGGTATTAAACTGGATCCTTTTGAAAAATTTACATTTCTTGAGCGAAATCCCGAGACAGTGGACAAATTTAGGAATGAAGGGAAATTCGAGATTAAGTTTAAACAGTGTCTTCACAAACCAGTTTTAAAATGAAGGAAAAATCTCCCCTATCAATATTTTAGTGTTGTATTTGTCGTATTTTTTATTGTAAATATTGAGATGACAGTGTTGTCTTCATACAGATTCCGATTGTAGAAATGGAAATTGTTTTTCATTGAATCACTCTTATGATTGTTTATGAGTCTCACTGCCAGATTTTATATCATAAAACAACATGCAGTATTTGACATGAATGTTTTTTGAACAGTTTTGGCGATCAATGTCTTGGATTGGGAATTGAAAAAAGAAATATCATCATTTGTCACTTCTCAATATAACTGTACAGACAGAATTAAGGCCATTGTACGAGATGGAAATCAAACATCTGTAGTTGGACACAATTATCAGACGAATGTAGTTGTTGAATGTCCGCTGTAAACTACTCTCTCGTGTATATATCATGCCACATCCATTTATACCACGAACCAAAAAAGGGGGAAATTTATTGAAAAAATAAGTACTCATTACAGCAAAATTAATGTAATCATAATCATGAGCATTTTACTGAGGAACTCAAAGAAAAAAATGTGTGTACGACTATATATACCAGATGAATGAGAATCTATTTGTTCATGTTTATTTCAATTTTATATTCGTTTTTACGACGAACATCATGATCTAATTCAAATATGAAATATCACTTTATTCATAAAATTTGGAGTAATTCTTGGATGACTTTTTTGGATTTACCCATGATATCGGTTGTCACTCACCATCCGTTTTTTTTTTTTAATTTACATGCAGACTCTTTAGTTTCATTGAAATTACATAATTAAAAAAAAAGGAAAAAAAAGCCAAAACAATGTTATCATCTTCTTTTTATACATTTCTTTTTCTGCAACGTCAGCCGTCATTTCCAAAATATATACTTCATGATGAATCATTCGTTCATACATTAATTTGCAGGCTCTCTTTCCAGAATCAAACAACTATTTCAGCACAAATAATAATATTGAAGATTTTGATAATTCAACACTTTTCTTTTTGTAGAATCTAAACAAGCATTGATTCAAAATTGAAATAACTTACATAAATGACTAGAGTTCCCTCTTTTAAACCTGAAAACTTATTTCAGTCTGATTATTATTTTAATCATAATATGTAGATCTTTACACCCTGACACATTTCTATGGAGTATTTTAGCCTTAGTCTTTTCATCACCTTTTGAGTCATTCTTGATTTGTTTCAAAACGATCTAGGTAATTTTGTATCAATACATCATAGCTGGTATTATAAATTCGTCGTACGTTCACGTTTCTAAGTATATTGTCAATGTACTATTCAATATGACTCAAAACATTCAAAAATACTCCCAAATCGATCGTTGTATGTATTTTTTTTATTCTGTGTCCATTCTCGTTGTTCATGTAATGCCCAAGTCGAACAGACAACGTCTGATAAAACACACACACAAACACACACACACACACACACACACACACACACACACACACACATACACACACATACACACACACGCACACATGCACGCAGGCACGCACGCAGGCACACACGCAGGCATGCACGTGCACGTAGTTCATACAAAAAAATCCCGATGAAATTGTGCTATTATGATATAGATAGAAGCTGATTAGAGCCAGTTTTTATACTTCAGTTACTTGTCACTCTTTTAGTCTCCATTGGGCCTTTCGTTTGACACAGTTTCCTGATCATTACCATCGTTTAACAATTTATGATTGCGCACGAAAACACCGAACACCGAACGGTCGTTAACGACAGCTATTTCCTCAGATTAATGCTATGAAACCAAAATTATAACCCATTAACTAAGGCTTTTTCTGTTCCAAACGGAGTCTATTGTGACAGAAGATATTTTTTAATAGTCACCGTTCCTGTGCAGCACTATCTCCCTGTTCTCGCAACTAGGTTTAGATACAGTTGATATATTAGTAATCATACTGATACGAATATCGCTTCGATGTTAAGATATAGGTAAATATGTTTTATTCTGTTTTGATACGATATTGTAGAATCCACATTTCCCTAATTTGAGAAATTTGCGTAATACCGACTGGTACGTGAGTGAACACATTTGTATCCCAGTAAAATCTCTTTTGCTGCCATGCATGCACACACACATGCAGACAAGCAAACATGCACACACATATATATATACACACAAACACACACATACACACATAAACACACACACACACACACACACACACATATATATGTTTATAATTGACTTATAAAAAGAGAAATATCAGTGAAGCTCAAAAGAGGATATGTAAAAATCAAGAAAAGAACAGAATAATGAAGATTTAACCTGGGAACAATCGAAAGATATGTTGACACAATGACACACACATAATCCTTTATAGTTATTCTATCCACCTGTGAATAAAGTAAGATTGATTATATTTGCAACATCATCAATATTTTTCTTTTATTTCATGCCAAAATATCCTCGTTCATTTTGCTCTAAGCTAATATGTACGCATTGTGTGGACACATAATTCAGTCCTTTTTTTTTCAGCATTTGATAGACTACTGTTTTCTTTTACGAGGTCATTTATGAATAAGTGAACCCTTAGTATTTCATTTGTATTTAAAAAAAAAAACAATATTGCAGATCTTTGCATTTGAAATGTTTGAACTTCTTTTCTAACAACGTTGGTCAATTGCTAAAGGGTTCACTATTGAAAAATGAGTTCATGTTTGTGACCACCGTTCGATTGCATATATTTCATATACTTTGGTATATCGTAAATTATACAATTTAATTCTATCATGCAGGAAAAAGATTCACTAATAGCATTGTATGGAACTTTGACGTCAAAACTTTTTTTCAATTAATAAAATATTTTTTTAAAGATCCCTTAGAATTGATATCTACAAGATGAAAAATATACGATTGAATTTGTTAGGTTTCACACAGTACTCTATACTATCAGTCATTCAACCAATCTTTCAACAAAATTGATGAAACATCTATCAGCTGGACATATAACTATATCCTGATTTTCTTTATCTAGAATTATATTTCTATAACGGTCGGTTCATGCAATTAACTTTCCCCACCGGATAGGGCTTATTGTCAAGGGGAAAAATTGTGTTGATATTATTTAAAATACATTGTGATCATATGCTGAGTATTTCGGGATGTATATGCCTGTTAGTTTAGTCACTGTGATCTTCTCTGGCTCTACTTTTGCAATGTCAAAGTCGTTCCAGATCGTAAAACCAAGCAACAAAATGGAAGTGCATACCTACATAAATGGTAATCAAATAAAACCATCATTTTTTTAATTATCGTGCACAAAGATCAGGTTTTTCACTAGACGATCAAAAGGCGTCTCCAAATGACATTGACTGTCCTGCCATTGTTTATTGTCATACTTTAGGTAACAACTATTCTGCCGTCTCCAGTCATTATGTTCATTCCAACCGATACTCGTGGACACAAATTAATAAATTAGTACATTAATTTTCAAAACTCAAACTTTTGGACATTGTTTTGGGGTAATTGTGGTGAAACACACACTCACATACACATGCACCCAGAAACATAGACACACACACACACACACACACACATATATATATATATATATATATATATATATATATATATGTGTGTGTGTGTGTGTGTGTGTGTGTGTGTGTGTGTGTGTGTGTGTGTGTGTGTATTTTATCATTTTGTGTGTTTTGGATTTATTTTAGGGAGTGGTCGATACATTTAGAATGTAAGTAGAACCTGCCACAAAATAATGTTCAGTTTTCTGGGCATTATCCAAGTAAATGATATAATCTAACTGGACACTTACATAAGATGTTATAGGGCGCTTGTCAATATTTTTTTTAGCTCTCTGGTCATCTGAGGTCATGTATTTGTAAACTTCAATAAAGGGGGAGTTAATGCAAATGAAAGTAGAAACATGTACCTCGAAAAAAGCATACTACGAAAAGGTGATTGATAAAAAACACACTGACAAAAAAGAGTTTTGACATAACCTAAGTTATTTATAGCAACTAGCCTGGAATCCATTTCCCTTCTGGGATAACAGATATTAAAAGCCAAACAAGAAAAAAAAAGAGGGAAATATAAATAGAATAAGACATAAGGTTTCCTGCAAAGAAATAATGACATCCCTAAATACAGGTCCAAATAAATTGAATCATCTGCCTGAAAAAAAAAAACTCAAAAAAACTGAAGCATAAACATGTTCATGTAGCAAATACATTAGTGTGCTACACACACTGACTCACACACACACACACACATTGGATTAGAGAGAGAGAGAGAGAGAGGGGGGGGGACATCCAATACGTATTTCATGGTGGATAAATTTTTAAACTTGTTTCTTAGGTTTTTCTCCCTGATGCACCGTGAATCAAAATTCAAACTACATTTATATATGTGTATGTATCTGTTAGTATGTAGCTGGAGGGACTATGAGAGATATTGATACCGAGTGGGAAGATTCTAAGCTACCACGTAGGGTAGGGACATATATCAACCCTTACCTGTATTCTTGTATCAGGCAAACAACATTGCTGTAATTATAGAAACGAACACAAATACAGACATGACGGCATCCCGAGAAGGTTGCTCATTTTAATTCTGAGAATTTTAATTTGTTGATCAGAAAATAGAAGTATTCAATTTTGATTTTAAGAAAGAATTAGTCGTCTATATTGGTTTTAATATCTCCGATAATTTTTCAACAAAATGTACCGAAATTTCCGTCCTCTAAAAATTCTGTTGTGATGTCAATGACTTGGGTTCAATGTACAATAGTTAAAAATGTAATAATTTAGCTTCCTTTTCCCTGATTATACTTTAAAAACTGTCTAATTATTCAGCAGAATCATTGCACATCTGCACCTTTACTAAAATGCTCTCTATCTGCCACACATCCTGACATATCCTGCCATGAAATCTATCTCTGCCATATTTCATTGAAGTGTGGCACATATATATTTTGCCCCGCAGTAGTTGATTAACCTCCGGTAGGTGAGCAATAGAGTTTGTAGAGCGCAAACATTTGTGCAAAATTCTATTCGATAAATTGCTGTGCAATTTTTTTTTTTTTTGCAATCACGCTTTTAAAACTTGACTCAACTAAATTTTGAAATTGTTTTCTCGATGTAATGTGGACATTGCATGGAAATATCTAGATTGGTTGATTAAGACTAGCTACTTTCCGTATCGAACATAGTCACACGATTTATAAACTTATTTCAATTTAACATATTTTTGTCTCCAGTTTTTACTTAACCAAACTACATCAAACCAAACATTAATTGAACATGCACTACATATAGTATTCCTGAAAATGCAGCTGTTTTTTTCAAATTCAAAAGATTTGGTAATCAGTTGATTTCAAATAATCAATGTAATAGTCTAATGAACTGATGTGATCGCCTAAAAAGCAAAAAGCCAAAAAAAAATGAAATCAAAAGAGAAAATAATCCATCAGATAATCAATTCACCAACTTGTAATGAACCAAAGAAGAATATTAAAACGTAATAATGATGTAGCAGAAACGAACACAACAGAACAAGAATGTGCAATAATGTAATAGAATGCATCCATCAAGTATTTTCAAAACTTAACTTTCTTAAATTTCTTTTTTCTTTTTTTATGCTGCATCGTTCCTGTCATCATGGATATGCACAAACAGCAAATTAATTACAAACGTTTTATCCCGGATCAATGGGGTTTTATATGTTTAGGAAGTGTACTGCTCTCAGATGTCAAGTCAAATCGACTTAACATACATCATGAGAATCGATGAGCATTGATCATCAGTTCTCAAGTGTTTGTAACAATAGTTGCAAGGGCCAAAGGTAATTTTCAGAAGTTCGTACCCACATGCTCGCATGTTTGGTACCTCAACATAAAGCTGACTGTGTGTTATATTCTCTTTTCGTTTGGACTTGTAAAAAGAGGAGGAGCAAACGCCGATTGTGAGGACTTAGAAATCGGGAGTTGAAACCCAATGTTCACCATTTTTTCATATTAATGGCCTGAAGAATAATTGTAAGTGCTCTCTAACAAACATTTGGCTGGTATGAATAACTGTATTTTCCAGGGTCTCTAATTTATTATTGTTTGAGAAAAGGACTTGCCGTGCTTCTTTAGAAATAATCAGATTCGAGCCAGTCATTATTATTTGCTCCTACAATACTAAACTTGGAAACGTCGATAAATTACCCACTTTAAACGAGTATAATTGCATTCTCAGACAATTCATTTGTGTGTCTGAATGAATCACTTTGTATTATGTGGCACTTCAGAAAGGCATCCTTCAAACTTGAATGATTCTGAATAAACAGGAAATGATGTTTTCTCTGCCTGATTAAACAATAGACAGACATCTCTGTTTATTAAATAAAGATTTTCCATTTATATTTGATTGGAATTGCATAAAAAGAGTTCTATAATTTCACCAAAAACTGTGAAGATTAAACGTCAAACTAATGGGTTTGAGTCCATAAAAGGCATGATCTCATTAAATAGCAGAATTGTTGCAGTAATTTACCAAGTAGAGGCAGCATGATTGCACAGAACTCTAATCGCTGAAATATTCGATTCTGAAAGTTTTTGAATATTTACCCGTCATTGGTGTGGGGATATGAAACTGTTTTAGTCATTAAGTCAGAATGATTCTTTGAAATGAATGTCCAAAGTTTTGAAAAAAAAAGTTTTCAATGTATATACATTTGGTAGTCTGAATTTTATACAACTCCCAACACTAAAAACATTTAAGATTTCCTAAGATATATTTTAAAACGTTAGGAACTTATTTCCTCGATGACTGTTGAAGTGTTTTCCTATGTAACTTTTCAATTGCTTCTAAAAACATGAGAAATATATATTCAAATTCTAAAACGCTGTGTGACATCTGTACCAGTTCACATTTGTGCATGTTTTAGTGAAGATTGAGGTAAAATTTCAATATGGACAAGAATGATCCGATCAAAACATTTCACAATCTATTTTATGCCAAATAAAATTGGAATTGGACTAGATATACTCTGAATGATACAGTATAACAACATTTATACCATCGTGGGAATTCCACAGTCATTCAGAGCAGTAAGAATTAAACTC
>OY735202.1:61740615-61743115 GCA_963457665.1 Thysanoteuthis rhombus
ATTTCAGTATTTATGAATATCCATTGGTCATTTTTCTCAGAGTAACTTGAAGGGGAACCTATTTTTACCTAAAATTGAAATAAAAAGTTAAAATATTTTTCAGCATTTGTTTTGCAGCAAACCAATAGTCAAAGAGAATTTTGCCTCGATCCCAAGTCGAATGTAATACCTATTACGTTGACATTAGGGTATTCAGTCTTGCATAACATATAACTTTTTACATCTAGAAACGTTCACATTGTTTTGTTAATAAACGTGTGATTTTCTTTCACTTCCTACCATGTGAAAGATAATTTGCAATACCAGGGGTAATTTCTTTTTATACCTTGACATTAAAAAAAAAATATATCATTCGAAAAAAATTTCAAGTTTACTTCTGTTTGGAAATCTCTCATTGGTGATATTTACGGAGATCCTCTCAGTATTATACAAGACTAGACACAAGAATTAAATTTTGAAAAGAGGGTTGACACGAGGATACCTTTCAACCTTGTTAATACTCTCATGGAAGGTCAGTTTTCAAAATTGTCACTTTTTTCTTGTTGTGAAATCCTGACCTCTTCAACCAGTGGAAAACTGGTGACAATTTTAGCCATTGGGTTGGTAGTGTTCTATTTGAATTTTCACCTCGCTTAGCTAAAGGGCCACAATTTTTTTATCATCATAATCATTACCATCATCCTTTTAAATTTCGTCTTCGACGCCATGTTTGGCTTTGTCTTCTTGTCAGTACTGTCCATTATCATCATGGCCAACCTAACTTCCCCTATCCTGAGCTTCAAAATCACATCCACAATTTTACAATCCTTTCCGATCAACTTTTCTTATCGTTGATCTTCCATTATTTACTCAATGCATCACCCCTCGGTTACATTAGGTCTCAACAATCTCTCAAATTCACGACATTTTTTTTATCAACATTGATCTAATAAACAATCATTATTGACAGGCTGTTGCTTGATTCACATTGCATGCAACCACAATTAAACATCAACAGTCATTTATCGTTCTTTGTTTGACATCAGTTTTCCCAAAGATTTGTCGAAGCTCTTTGTCTTGACCATCAAAAGCCTATACTTTCTTAACTTGCCTATTTTCTCTCGCTATTTTGTATCCTGCCGACCTCAGTTTCGCATATAATCTCCTGTGATTATTGTTTTGATGTTAATTGTTTGACCACCATTCTCGCAAGATGACCAGCACATTGCTTATTGAGTTTAGTAATGGATCATTCGATGTCTCTTGCAAATGTTTCCCTCTCTGATACGTGATCTGTCGTGATATTTCCATGTTGAATAGTGCATGGTTGATTCATGTACACAGTATATGGTTCTCATATGGCGCAAGACTTTTGATTTATTGAAATTCAAGTGAAAGCCGACTATATTGCATTCTCCACTCAGATCATATAGCTGTAGTTAGATATCAGGAACATTTTTTCTTAGAAAAACAATATTGCCTGCAAATCTGAGGTTGTTCAAATATTTGCCGTCAACTGAGATTCGCTTTTTTTCCAATTGTAAGTTTCAGATTATTATCTCGAGGTAAACATCGAAAAATGCATGAGCTGGTATCACCTTATCCAACTCGAATCTTATTGCAGTAGGACGACGTTTTTGTGCTTGTGAACGTTTTGCAGTACTTTGACCAACCTTTGGTATAATCTTTATAAAGTGATGATGAAGATTCCCAAAGCCAATGGAGCTAAGTCGAAGCACTTTTTGATTTGTTGAAATACTGAGGAACGTCATTTTGTATTTTGCTGCTTCCTCCTTTAATTGGTTTCTCGAATGAAGATGGTCTCTGTTGTAGTGGCTTCTCTTTATGCCATATTGTTCTCGCAGTTAATAATTCAGATGATCATAAATTTGGTGAAAAACTCTCGACTTAAGATGAAAACAGATTATTCTTATTCTCAAAGAAAATGGAAGTTAAGTCACGGAAACTGGATGGTCGAAAAAGCCAGATTATTTTACTAAAATGTCTGGTCCTTTAAAAGAAATACAACAATATAACGACTAGTATGCACTACGCAAGAAACAATCAGCTCGATGATTTAAACAAAGTAGGATGTTGAACCAGCCATGAAAACAAATAAAAACAGGGAACAATAAAATGCCCCAGGACCATGTGGAATCGCCATGTACCAACTCATAAAAGCTGGTAACATCATCTCTAGGAAATTAAGTATCATATTTCACTCGTTACAATTTATAGATGATTGGAAAACTGCAATCATAAAAAGAGAAAAGTTGAAAGACGATCACAACTTCAAACCGATATATTCACTCAACGACTGCCGTTATTCTCGCTATGTAAAGCTGAAAAATGAAGGTATGATTATGTGTACTCCTGCGTATTTAATGGATGTTTTAGGTCTACAATCACTTGGTTCGATCATCTGGACACGATATATAAAGTTTATTTTATTGGCAAGAGCTGTTGATCATTTGTAGTTATGTCTGGACTTTTCAAAAGAATGTTATAGAGTTAATTTCAT
>OY735202.1:61745615-61868115 GCA_963457665.1 Thysanoteuthis rhombus
AAGTTGCAGTATGATATGATACAATTCAAAACTCTTTTGTTGGATTTCGACATTTGATTTATGACTGTTATGTTTGAAGAAATACTCACACAGATACCAACGGTGGAAAAGATAGCATATCCACTGATTTTCCTATTTTCCTCCTAATTCTTTTGTGCATCAATGTAAAATAAAGTGTTTGGGTTCGCTAAAGTAAGGCAGCTGTTTATTTGTCTCCGAAGTTCATGTTTTGTTTGACACGCAGCAGGAGAGAAATATGGGGAACCAGCAGATATATATTTCTTTTCATTTTGTTTTGATTTCCCAAGTAGCTATAACAGAAGTAACAGAGACAGGTCGACCAGGATTGATTTAACTCGGAATTTTCCCACGTATATATACCTTTTCATGAGCATGTGTACAGCCTCTTGCACATATGACCCAAGGGCAGTTCAAATCTTTATATACAAAGAAAAAAAATCAGGAAATACATTTAGCAGTTATGAGATTCTGGAAGCCTCCCAGTGAAAGCTCTTTTTTATTTCTATTAAATCACTTTTTTTCCGAAGCATTTCATTCAGATTGTGTTCCAAACAAAAGGTGTTCAATATGGCCTCCAACCCGAATATAGTGTGATCGATCTGATCGACATGTTGGACAAACTGCAAGGAACAGAACAAGAGATTCGATAATCTTTGTATTTATCCGATCACAATCTGCAATTGCATCAATACAATAGTCTTATAGATTTTCCTCACGAAAGTAAATTGCCTTATGAGATAAAAAGAAATCATCGGTCACTTGATGGTGTAATAATCCTCGTGTGTATGTATGCGTGCATGCTATGTCATAATCATGAAAATGTGACACTGCATATAGACGGATCGAAACTTCGAAATAGAGACCAGCTATGCTGTGCAAAGAGATATCACGTATCAAAACTGTAACCATTTACCCCACAGAATAGCTCAGTCAATCCTGAAAGCTAGAATAGAAAAGACAGTATGAGCAAGAAAAAAATCAACAAGATCAACAAAAAACAGCAACAATCATTTTCCTTAGAGCCGCCTATATACTTCTATCGAAAAGCAAACAAACCATCTGTAATCTCCCAGATAAAACCCGTTGGAAAGTGCAACTGGAATTTCACACCATCGAAAGCATTGAGGGGTGAAATTGGAGCAACTGGAATAAATGAAAAGATCTAAAAGAAAAGAAAAAAATATAGAAGGGGATATACAACCACAGTCATGAAATTCATTCTCAGCATGGAAGATACCTGAGAAACCACAGATTTGATAGCAAACCGTCCTTGCAAAAAAAAAAAATACTATATTTCCAAGTAATGCTGGACGAACTGACCAGAAATAGCAAGAAAAAACGGTTTCACGAGAACTTCAGAAATACAAGTGTCAATTACAACAAACATGTTGAGGACTAAGACTGAACAATCCAATTTAAAGACGCAGATCCCCCCCCCCCAAAAAAAAACACTATATGTACCTAGGAAGGGCAAAACTCCATGAAACCTTCCACTGAAAATATTAAGCAAAGAATCTCTCTATGCTAACTCCCTGTGTTAGGAGCTCGACACTTACGAAAGAGGAAAGTGAAATTGCTATCACAGTGGGGGTTCAATAACCAATGCACCACACCAGTAGTCACCTATGGAGCTAAAATATGAAACCTATCCAAAAGATCAACCCTCAACATGAGAACAATATCACGTTCATATAAAAGAAGATTCTTCAACACTACGTGGAAAAGATAATTACACAGAACAGTATAAGAGGGGAAAAACAGGTGTAAGGAATATCATGTAATCTATTCGAAAAATTGAGATGGTAATATACGGGTCATTTGCAACAATGTCAGACAACTAATGGAGGCAGTAAACCAAAACGTGAATTCTATATGCAAAACCGTAACAGCTTAATATAAGATAGCTTTTTGAGCTTGACAAGTTCAGAAAGTATTGTCTCTGCAACGTCTATAAAAGGTAAACACTGTGAATCTCGAGGAATGTTGACATTAAAAGGTTGTAGATGATGATATATGCCATAAGTTTCTCACTCATTGATCTCTTCTGTTTTATTTTGTTTTTTTTTCAAGTACATCCTGAGCCACAGCTTCATTTAGAAAATGGTATGTAATCGTTGTACAGACCAAACAGCGACGTATATGTTCTCAAATCTCGGAATAAAGTACTTGGAAGACATATACTCAAAAGCCTGTCTACTGATGAATGCACCTCATAGTGCCCTCGGAGCTTGATGATAAATCATCGTCAGCAGGTAAGAGCAACACTGCAACCTATCTAGATAGCTAAATACTTATATCAACGGATAATATGAACTCTGACGCTAATGTAAAACATGAAAATCGATATGTCTGTCTATCTATTTCCCTTTCTCTCTCACCCTGATCGAACAGAACAAAATAAACGTTGTATGAAATAATCTTGTATCATCAGGATCGCATTCTGTGTTCTTAAAAACACTTTTTGTGCTAGTCTGGTACTTGGCATGTACGTTGTAATAGGTTATGTGTCAGCAGCCACATGGAATAATTCCTGACCGGCGTCCTGGAAGATTCACTAGTGACAACAGATTTAAAGAAAACTGGTGAAAGAGGAGGAGATTGAAGATGTGGGAGCGAGGAGATGGAGCAAAAAGATGATAAGAACGAGAAATAAAAATTAATAAAAATTTAGGAGGAAGTAAAATTTTGAAAAACGGTTCATGAAGGAATATACATATATATATATATATATATATATATATATATATATATATATATATATATGTGTGTGTGTGTGTGTGTGTGTGTGTGTGTAGAGAGAGACAGAGGGAAGAGACAAACAGACGGACGGGAAAAAGTTCCTCGACTTTGCGTAATGGTTAGCAAACTATAATTGCAGATCATTTTTAGCAAATTCGAAATTTGATCGGTTTTCATGCCTATGTCAAATCTGAGGTCTGCTTGTATGAGGGTCTACTCAGTATACTAGACGCTAAGTATAAGTCAAATAATATCACGCTTTTGTATTTTTCTCTTTTCATTCTAAAATGAACATAACAACCTTAAATAGATACCCTGGTTTTGAATATGATGGAATCTGATGTATATCTCAATATCTTGAGCTTGTTTGAATCACTCTTGTAACCTCTCTCTTTTTCCCTCTATATATAAGCCGGGTCCAATTTCACTGTACGTATCATACATCAAATATCCAAAAATATTTTTCCTCAAGTAATTCGATTTTTTTTTTTTCCAGTTAATTCTCTCATTTTCCCAGCTCAATATCAATTCAAAAATCGATCTTCCTTTTACCCAAATTTCTTTCTTCAATTTTTCAAATTTGCTCTTGCCTTTTTCTTGTATTATTTCTGCCTTTCTAGGGACTCCTGTAATTCTTGACCTGCAAATCTATGTTTTCTCTTTCCGTCAGAGCAACCGATGAAAGAGGGCAATAATTATAAATTGCAGTATATCTACAGTTTTTCCTAGCTCCCTCTGTTGTGCCTCATATAAGTTTTACCTGCTTGTCATTCAATGCAAAATTCACCTTCTCAGTTGAAAAAAAAATACCATGAGGGAGCCATATTCTTTTAGAATCAATATCTTTTTAAATTTATAATGTAAAGTTTCGCCGGTGTTCAGAACAACCTGCTCTCTATTTGTCATCAAAGCAGATTTTTCAAAAATATTCATACATTCAATATAATCATTCCGAGAGAAGTATAGCAATAATCTCACCAACTGTCACATTGTCATAAAAATGATGGAGTATGCTTCTTAATCTGTGCATGTACATATATGCTTTGCTTTTGTCGAATTCGATCTAGTGAACTATGTTCATAGAATCTATTTTACTTTTAGAACGATCGATCATCGCAATATCGTTTGTTAATTCAAGAGACCTTTTTTTAGCAACGAGGTAAAAAAAGAACAATGGAGGGAATACTGAATGAAAAAAAAAACATCGTTCCTTCTTTCTTATAAAACTTGTGCTTTGTGTATGCACAGCGAAGAGAACTTGATATATGTTGAGATGAACGAATGGCAACTTATGGTCAAAAAGGAAAAGACATTGGCGTCTAATGGCAAAGGTTTTGTCCAATTATTTTCATCTTGATTTTTCTTTCTAAATTTCCAACATGATTATATATAAAAATAGCAAAAAGTTAACAAGCAGAATGATTATGGATTGCATTATATCGTCGTGGAAATATATATATATATATATATATATATATATATATATATATATATATGAATATATATATATATATATATATATATGTGTGTGTGTGTATATATATATGAGTATATATATACGTGTTTATATATATATATATATATATATATATATATATATATATATATCTATATATATATATATATATATATATGTATGCATATATATATATATATATATATATATATATATATATATATATATATATATATAGCAGTAGTTACACAATTCACAATATTACTCAATGGTGCAACACTTACGACGCAATATGCCTATCTATATCCTAAGTACTGAAGATGGCTGGATACTTTTCTGAATAATTTTCTGTAAGCAGGGTTGTTCTCTGTTCGTTGTGTCCCCTCAAAGTGACATTTTTTGTATCAATGTATTCCGTATCAGACGCAACTTGACGATACTTCAGCGGAATGTTTTCAGTATGAATGTTATATTTCATAATGAGTGAAAATCCACCGATGGATAGATGTTGCTAAGGCCTATTTTATCTATCCATAACCAAAACGTGCTGGACGATAACTTCTCCATATTTAGGTGCATATCAGTTATGTTTGGTTCAACCATATATTCATGACATTCCCAAATGACCCTTGGACTTATTATGACTGTTCTCAGGTGAATATTCTCATCTGGAATTGAATCAACTGATTCGATTATTTTTTTTCTTCCATCATTCTAATACTTCTCACTTTTTTCATATCTGTTCAATTCACCAGGAATGCTGCATAGATAATTTGACGCAATATAAGCTTTCTTTAGTATTGTGTGAGATCTAAAAGCGAAGGATACTTTGAACACTCGACCTCACTGCGCATGGAATGGTCTGCTAGAGAAGTTTGCAAAATATATTTTCAAATTTTTACACTCAATAAGAATCAAATATAAATGCGTAATATCCAAAGAATAATGTTTAAAGAGCGACACTCTGAACAATTGATGAATACCAGAAGGGGGCTGTTAACGAAATCCTTACTTATTTCTATCTCAAATACGAACGAATCGAACAATAAGAATCGGTAAGTGTAACACCCTTCTCCAAAATGACAATGCATTAAAAGATAAATCGATCCACTAGAAACAAGAAGAGCGCAGTATATAAGAAAGAGGAAGTCGTCCACATTCTACCATGGTTCAAATGATAAAACGTCGCTACCCAAATATGTGTATTCAAAGGTTTGCGTGTGAATATGTTCATTCACACGTAGGTCAGTGATTATGATCGTCTATATGCACTTTTATGTTTTAATGTATACTTGTGATACTACAGTAAGTATGTATTTATTAGTGTGGGCTTGGTACTCCGTAATTATTGAACCGTTGGTATGCTCATTTATATATCTTTGGTTGAATGTGCATAAGTGAATGTGTGTCATTTCATAAATTTCTGGCTGTATACATGTGAGCTGACCTACACAAATGCGTGTGCGCATGGATGTGTGCGTAAATGTATAAATTTTAATCAATTTCAATTAGATGAGTGTGTGTATCTCTGTGGAACCGATCAGCCATACATGTTTCTGTGCAAAAGTCAATGCATCCAACTATGAGTATATGTTTTTGGACAAAATGGTAAACGTAATTCAGTATGCGTTTTATTATCATGAAAAAGTTGAAACATAATGGGATTTATTGTTTATTCATATGACACCAATTATTGACATTGACCAAAACACCACACGAAAAATCGGTAAATGTAATAGAAAATATAATGGTGACATAAAAAAATTACTTTATGAGGAAGTTTGATGTAGTTACAATTTTTTCCTGCGAGTAAATATTGCCTGAAATAATTCTATTTATATAACTGCTGGTATCATCATCAACAAAATAGACATAAAACAAATTATTTGTGGTGAAGTAATCAGCTTTTTTTCTCAGACATTCTTTAAGTACTATATAGCCTTCAATGGGACTTTGTCAAATCCTAAAATTTATATTCGCCCAACCCGTTTATCCGACTCATACTCATGAAGATTCAGATGGATGCTCTATCAACAATTCTGTAGATTTTCATGTCATTCATCAACAAACTTATATGAATATTATTTCAATATTATAATGGTGTACATTAGGACCTTTTTTTAGTTTTCTTATGCAAGATTCCCGATTGAATCTATCAACATTTTTATTTCTATGTCTTGGACACATGGTGATTTCCTAAGATTGCATTTAGGAAAAACCAGAAGGAAAGCATTTCTAGCTTTTTCACGGTTGGGAAAATAGGTTTTCGTTGATTTCTGGCAGACATTTGGGACAATGGTCCTTTTTGTGCGATTTCAAAGTAACATTAGGGCCTTGATCAATCTAAAGATTATCGTAATGCTATGTTTCTGCCCATATTGTTGTCTCCAAGGTACTGTACTTCTGAATTCCAGGCTGATAAAACAGATGGGTCTTTTTTTAAAACGTAATTATCTTTGAAAGATCTAGATGCTTTTTTGATATTTTTTACGCCAACACTCCGATAGCATTTATGCAGACTGTTTTTTCCCGCTTAAAAGTTCTATACAAGATTTCAAAAACTGTTTATATTGATTTGGTAAGAAACAAACCGAATTATCAATTTTACTTGATAATGAACATAATACCAAATTTGGCTTGTAGTTACTATACTAAATATACAAAAAAAAATGCATTCAGATGAACCGGAAATAAAACGAAAAAATCACCGACAAAAAGACCAACATTCCCCAGTGAATCGAAAATGAGACGAGATGCTAAAGCAGTCTTTAAAATTATGTGTTATTTGAAGTGGTATGCTGAAATGTTTTCCTAATCTGTATTGAAATGAGACATTTGTCTTGATTATGGTTATGATGCAAAGACTTCTTAGAACAATCGTCACATCGTAAAATTTTCCACCGAAAAACTTTTTTCAAAAGTTTATACGGCGATGCAAAATAACTACGGAGGTATTCTCAAGTTATTTCCTCTTAATTCAGAGGGAAATATGATATTGCATGTTGTGAAGAATCATTGAGAAGCTCATCAATTCATCAGGATTCATTTTCTCTGATTTTCTGATATTCATGGACAGGGACACTAATTCGCAGAGGTAAGTGGATAGAAGAAACGATTCTTAGCGTATATGTTGCACTTTTCACGGGAAATGAGCATTCGACTTGCATCCAATCCCCATAGTTAACATTTATTGCAAATGCGAATCTAGTTTCGGATATTTAGTTTTTACTTATTTTCCAACGATAGTAACGGTCTTCTCACGATTAGGAATGAATTATGTAGATGAAAACCTTTCAAGGAAGAGTTTGTCTTGAAGTAGAAATAACCTGATTAAAAAGTACTGATTCCAAATTAGTTTGATGCCATTAACTATTTCAGTTGGTTCAAAATCGGAGTGGAGAATAACTCAGGTATCATACAACACTTCATTGATGGAATATGCTTTTTGCAAGATATCCTTCTCAAAACTTTGAGAAAAATTAATGACTGTTTGGGTTCTTAATTTGTGCTCCAACTGAAACGAATAAGTAAAAACCTTTCAGTAAAATAATTTAAATTGAAAATGATGTGAAAAAAGTAACATGACAAATAGATTGAGAGAAAATTTCATTAGTTTTCAACCATGTATATATTAAAATCTATATGTCAAGCATGAAATGGTACCACAAAAACAGTAAAGTAGGTACTTTTGCATTTTACAAGTATATGTGAACTTTGTAGTCAATCCTCCATATATTGATGATTTAATGATGATTATACACACACACAAACACACACACACACACACATATATATATAGATATATACACACACATATATATATGTATACATACACACATATATATATGTATATATACACACACACACTAACACACATACACACACACACACGAACATACACACACATATATATATATATATATATATATATATATATATATATATATATATATATATATATATATTACTGTAAGGGAGTTATGTGGCAGGGAACCTCAAATCTCAAGCACAGCCACCTTGTAAACAAAACCGTGATTTTTTTTCTCCTTTTTTCTCTTAGGATTGTCCAGAGTATAGGGTTTGTCTTTTTTCAAGAGCGTAGTAAAAGATGTAATGTACGAGGAGATGAAAATTATACAATGAAAGAGATGAAAATTTGGACATTTTTGTCTCATTATATCGATGAAAAAAAAACGAACTCCGTATACCCCAAGCATTGGATTTTTAGAAAGTCAAATTTAAAATGCACATCATGCTAAATCGACAACTTTGTTTTGTTGCATTCATGCTTATTGTGTGGATATTTGTATGCGTTACGATGCATGGAAAGGGGGGAAAAGTAGATTATTAAATGAGCATCTCTTTTTTCAATTTTTCAATCGATCATCCTAATATCGCCTAATACAACTGTCACTTGACAGTTTCCATTATGACTGACCAGGCGTTATACCGAATCCGCCTATATGATGTATCTCTGTTGTTTATTTTTTATATATTCGTCTTGATGTTTTCCTGTGTGGATATTATCCATATCAGTGTCTTGATATCTATACATCTATCTTTCTATCAAATTATTATATTTGTTTATTTATTTATAATCTACTCGTATTTGATACATTTTGGTAATCTCAATTTGCATGTGTCGATCACATATGTATGCATGTGAGTGTGTATGAATACATTTACGTGTTTCCGTGTTCTAATCTATATTCAGCATAGATGCATGTGTTGATATATATATATATATATATATATATATATGATTTTTTTTTAATGAGTTAAATTCCAAAACGTAATCGACCATTTTCCCTTCATCGTTATCGATTTTTTCAAGTATTCATCGCACCCCTAACCGATGTACAACACCACCTCTGTGCAAAAGTATTGCACATTCACATGAAAGAAAATTTACCAATTCCAAAGCAGTCTCCATAATAGTCCGTTTTCTATATCAGACGAGTCGAAAGTGTTCAGGGCGAGAAAGCAAGTTAATGATATGAGCTGAGTGAAATTCGAGATTACTTTTGTCATACACAACTAAGATACTGTTTTCCAAGGTATTTTTTTTAAAAATTATTACTTTCTTATCCCGTGAAAGAAAACTTTGTGGAATTGGAATTACATATTTTACATTGCGCTTTTCCACACCGAGAGGAAAATAAGGTGTATGCTTTGATTTTGGGGATAGGATCGAAAGCAGATACTGGAGGAATGATGAAATGAAATATGTTCCATTTGTTTAATTATAGTTGTCGTTAGTGCTAAATATGTAAAAGGAAAAGTGGTTCTAGGTAAGTGTTTGAGAGAAATGGGCGGACAGACGGGGACAGAGATACAGATGAACGAATGAGAAAGATCATGTACTTGAGAAAAAGGAAAATACAGAAGAAACTAGTTTATATGATGACACCGAGAAAAGATCTAGTTTGTACGTTATGTTAGTTGAAGAAGAAATACAAGACTCACAGAGAAAAAGTGACTATGTAAGCAGTTGGTTGTTCACAAAAAAAATATTCCAATGGCTTGGAAAGCATTGATTGAGAAAAAAAAATTAAATGGTTCAAAGCAGAGGAAAACGAAAAAAAAATGATGGCCCTAAGTGATATCTGGAATAAAGATGAGCTGTCATCGAATAAAAAAATTACGAAATATATTGAAAAAAAGAACAATGGTTACTGAAAAAAATCAAAAAAATTACATCACCTACCAAACTCACCCCTGGAAAGAGGTGAAAATAGAACACAAAGAAAGACAAAAGGCAGGTCACATGCAAGAAAGTTACGATTGAAACTCTGTCGGATCACGAAATTTAAGCGACAACGAGACTGGGAAATACTCATACATAGGAAACAGTTTACAGTGTGAAGATAGTAAAAGCATGTAGCCTGAACAACCAAAATTATATCCAAACATTGCCTCAATCAGTGTACATTTACCTTATGTGGTGTTGAATATTCATTTGATAGATTGTCTATCCACCGAAAAGGTTAGTTCATAATCATTTAGGATTAAATTTTGTTTAACAGTCCCGCTGATCGATGATCAGAAAAAAAAATGAAAGAGATATCAGTTAATTAACCAGATTGATTAAATAATTTGATAAAAATACGGTGTGATACGAATCTCGTCCATATGGTTGTCAGACGCAACTTGGTGGCTACAATTCAACAGCAGGCGTTCTACTTATCTAATAATCCTAGATGTCGAAGGATGTTAGCTTAGTATGGCTAGAGACTATGTAAGCATGCTACTGAGTAAGCACATCACATTTGCAATGATCCACTGATTAGTTTGCTAACCATCGTGGTAAAGCAGGGATTTCAGAACACATTTTGCTGTGCTTGGAAGCATTTTCCTCCTTGTACAAAGTACTATGTGATAACAAAACTGCGTATAATTTATAATTATTCCGTTGCACGTTCAATAAGTCCGACGTTGCGTTTACATTGATATAGAATGGGTATATTAACAAAAACTTGTATCGATTCTTCTATTTGATGAATATTTTCCTTGCATTTTTTTGTTACTGATAAAAAAATAAAACTTTCATGGATAGAAGGATTTTGTATCGGGAATCAGTTCAATATTTCTTACAATTCATCAGGTATTACTAGCGCTCAGAAAGTGTGAGAGAGTAAGGGGGACTAAGGGAAATAATTGAGTGGTGAGTATAAATAATAAGAAACGTTTATTGGGGAAATGTTCAATTATTCATACGATAAGCTTGGAAATAAGTTGACTCATGTTTAGTTTGGAACCAAATCGACGCTATCTTTTATCAAATCTTCTGACTAATCCCAATTGAAATTGCTATCCCTCTTTCTATCTATCGGTGTATCAATCTATCCATTAGTCAAAGTGAATTGTTCATGAAATAAATAAATGGATAACATATTACTGAACAGATCTTTTATTGAAAATAATAATTACAGGTGATTGGTCAGAGGCCAAATACTCGATGACTGATTTTGGCTCAAACTCACAAATACAGAAGCAGATTTAACTGCATGTAATCAGACTAATATGCACCCCCCATGGAGCCGCAGAATTCGAAGTCAGATCATTTTCGCCTTTTTGAACCAACTAACCAAGAAAAAATTGGGACTCTCTTTTCAGTAAGGAAAAATTTTGATAAACCTGTCGGTTTTTCAATAAGAATGGGTGGTGAGATCTTTTTTTTCTTCTGTTAAGTCAGGGTTGAGTTTGGTCAGATTTTTAAAGGAACTTTGAGAAAATATGTTAGAAGTTACTTGTCATCTGTCTTTGTCGGCGTAGACGTTGTTTCAGAAAAGAAGCACTTGGGTACCTTCAAACGGTTGAATGTTGGGTTTCCATACAAATGTACGCATGCAAAACAATATATATATATATATATATATATATATATATATATATATATATATATATATATATATATATATATATATATATCTAAAATGGCCAGTAACAACACTTTTCAAAACGGTGAGTATTACCCGTATCCCTTGAAATAATACAGTCAGGTATACTGACTAATATAAGAAGGTGATAAAATCCGAATTTCATTTAGTTGGATCTTGCATTTTAATTTTTGAAACTCCAGTGGCACAATGAAAGGACTTATTAATGTTTAATAGATATGTTTGTTTGAAAGAGTTAACATGTTTTGGTCGTTTATCAAAATTGTTACCTCTCACATGTCTTGATGGTATATTTCATTGCAAATAACAATTCGTCCCATTCTTGTCCTTAGGGTATTATAATCAGACAAAAATCTTCATTCCATCGATTTTAAGTTTGCAGTCGATGAAATCACTGGGTCACGACGCGTTTCCTTGTAGCTAATTTATATCAAAGAGTCCTTGAAGGCAGCTTTGCTTTAATGTGCACAATACTTTGATCAGTCAAACTTCTCAACTGGTTCAAATCGGATGCACCCTTACGATGCCTTCAAGCGCTAAGTTGGCCAATATAAATAATTTTTGATGAAATCTCCCGATTTTCAGCGCTTTTCAATGCAACCTTTTCCCATGATTATTCATCACTCTGCTGTCCACACATTAGTCATCACTCAGATACTCTTTGGATCTATTAAACTTGAAGAACACAACATTAAAGATAGATTTTCGTTTGAATCATTTTTTTGGTCGAATTTCTCTTGTGTCTGTATGAGTACGGGAAATTTTCCACTTGATGGGGCAAATTTATTCTTTAAGCAGTTAACTTGTGACCTGTAGTTGTAACCCCCCCCGTTTCAAACATTACAATAATGGGTGCATACTCATCTATTCTATTCAGTATTTTTACAATTTTTGAAACAAATCACAAGACCAGTTCATTTCAACGTGTCTTTGTATCACTTTATAAATGCTACTTGAATACTCTATCGTTTCTTAAGTGGGTAATTTTTTTTAAAGTTCTGAGATACTCTTCTTCTCTAGCTTTTCTCTCTTGAGTCCTATTCTTTAATTTGCTGTCGACAAAATATGTCAAGTTCTAGAATGGATATTTTTTCCTTTTTTCCTGTGAACAGAAATATTATAAGAACTTATACATGCATGAATTTAATGATAACTATTGCTATGTGATATTCAGCCCTTATCTTATTCACTGCATGAGATAAGACCCAAAACAACAACAACACATACATATATATATATGTATATATATATATATATATATATATATATATAGAGAGAGAGAGAAAGAGAGAGAAAGAAAGAGAGAGAAAGAGAGAGATAGAGATAGAGATATATAGATGTATAAATATGTAGATATATATATATTTCCTGCTCGGAATGAAACTGGGTTGACGTATCTTTGAATCTCAACCAATGTGTCATATGCAAATTTTTAACTCAATATCTGGAATGGTATTTTGTATGTATCGAAAAATTGGAACTAATGGAAATCATACCTATATTCAAAGCCACAAGAATGGATATTCTTTCCTTTTTTCCTGTGAACAGAAATATTATAAGAACGTATACTTGATATATATGCATGAATTTAATGATAACTATTGCTAAGAACTCCCAAAATCATATTCTTCAAATCAATCTGATGTGCAGACGGAAATCTTCTCAATATGTTACCTAATGCTTTTTCCAATCCTGTTCTTCCTCCTCTCTCTTCCTCTCCTTGTCCTCCTCCTCATCCTCCTCTTTCTTCTTCTTCTTCTTCTTCTTCTTCTTCTTCTTCTTCTTCTTCTTCTTCTTCTTCTTCTTCTTCTTCTTCTTCTTCTTCTTCTTCTTCTTCTTCTTCTTCTTCTTCTTCTTCTGTTTTTGTTCTCATGTTTTTCTTAGATTTCTGTCTCCATTTTGGGATCTTTGCACTTCGTGTACATTGTGCATATATTTCAGATTTTGCTCAGTGATTCAGAAGAACTCACTTTGATGCCTTAGACACTTATCTCAACTTCTTTTTCATTGCTTAAAACATTCTGCAAAGTCTCTTTTAAGATTGCAATCAGCTATATCATGTTTTCATGATTCTTGTCCCTTGTGTGAGATATCTTCACATCAAGATGGAAGTCACCAGCAATCAGCTCATGATGATATGTGGACTTCCTGACGTATGTGTTCTGATGTTTCGGAGGATGAAAATTTGTACAGCGCCGTAAAACATTGTGAATGCAGTATACAATCTCATTGACTTGCTTCTAACTGCCAATTTAGAAATCCTACGGGGAAGAGTCTCACAAGACTTGTGCGAATATTTCATAACACACTGGGTAGGAAGAGGTACAACTGTATTATAATTTTATATTCTTTTAAATGTAAAGAATTCAGAAAACTTTTCACCACATAATATCATACAAATTCAAAATGCCGTACCAAGCTGGAAGACGAATTTTTAGCCAAAATGAACACTATCTGTATAATGAATAAAGCCATTAAACCTGCAGCAATTTTCTTCAATCTCAATGGAACCTTGGATGACAAGGTTCGCCTGACCTCTGGAAAATATTTTCGACCTGCTGTAATTTGACGAATACATGCACAAAGTGGTATCACACGTTCTTGATCGCTGAAATCGGAAAATAATTGTCTTCCATAACCTAATAACTTCCATGGTTATTGAAATATTCATGTA
The DNA here is from genome assembly GCA_963457665.1 of Thysanoteuthis rhombus. Lineage (NCBI taxonomy): Eukaryota > Metazoa > Mollusca > Cephalopoda > Oegopsida > Thysanoteuthidae > Thysanoteuthis > Thysanoteuthis major. The sequence goes on from OY735202.1 coordinate 61,759,906, forward strand.
TTTCCAATTTTAGCCAAGAATCACTAACGTACTCTCAAGTCAAATTCAAGATTTCAAATGGTATTTCCCCAGACAGGCAGGTCACCCACATTCTGGGGAACATTTGAAAAACAATGTTCCGTTCGAGGTTTCTGCTATGTTTTATACGAAAGTAAATTTGCTATATAATACAACAATAAGTTGATATCATCTGTGATTTTACTTGGAAGATTCAATAACGGAAACTAGCAGAACTTCCACTCGCGCATACGACTCCTGATAGAGCAACACATTCAGAGCAACTAGAAATTCTAATTGTAATCACGATTTCATTTTCAGATCAAATTGCGTTTGAACCATGTATAGATATTTTTTGTTGTAACTGTTGTCCAACTCCTCCCACTCCCCATAAGCTTTCTCTGCTATTAAAATGTATTTCTAGTTGAACAAACGAGTGATTCAGTGATCCAGTCAGCCTTTATGTCATCTAAAATAGTATATACATTCCAATACTATTGCTGTGTTTGTTGAATGAAAATCAATAAAATGAAACAAAACGTCATTGCTCAGGAATTAATGCTAGTTTATCTTATTGCAGAATTAAGGAGGCTGACAAAAAATCAATGCTTTGGCTCATGTCTCGACTGAAAATATGTCAGACAAGGGCTGAGTTGAACTTTACTTGATCTCTGCTAATCAACAGTGACAAAGTATTGAAACATCGAACTAACGTAAAAAAACCTATCACATGAATTTAACGTTATTGTGTTGCTAATTCATGCCCGCCACGGGATGATAAACATGGAGAAGAAAGTAGAATGGATTGATCAAATGTCGATTTAACAAAGTAGACGAAAAAAGAGGATCTCAGTCGTCCTAAGAAAACTTCAGATTCAGGAACAAATTTATTTGATCAAAAAGTAATTCATTATTTGGAAAATCAATAATATTGAGTTTCTCCTCTAAGCATAACTGAAATGTCTATGCTTCATTCTTGTCAATCAGAGTAGCAGTTGCAAATCCCGATTCAATTTCGGGGTGGATGTATGATCCTTCAATTCCCAGATACATCCGGATAAAGAAGTACTATTTGCCTTTTTCATTGGATAAGACTGTTTGTTGTTTTTTACGCTAGTATCTGGAGCGTCTACGGAGAAATATGATTCAAAACGGTTTTATCGGGCTTTATGAACGTTATTTACTGATCCACTCTTTTCCGATGGGGAATTTTTCGTATGAATAGTTTTTGTCAATTCTACTTCATTTGAGTATCTAATCATTTTTTCATTCCTGAACGTAATGATAAGAAAAATGCATGCAAATACGTGGTAAAATATACCCCAAAAGTCAACACTCCTCCGCTTCTGTAGCAGAACAACCAACTGGTCGTCAAGTATCGGCACGATCATCATCTTTCTGTTGGTTAGTTTAAGGGCTGGCTTATATCATTCTTTCACAACGTTGTTAGAGTTCGACGGAAGTGTGTAGCATGGTACGTTTTGATTAACCCCAATGATAACTGTTGTTGTCTGGCTATTGTCCATGTATGAAGTAATCATGAAGTGATCAGCAGATAATTAAACTCAGATTCAGTGGAGCAGTTTTTTCACCCATCTGTTTTATATTTCTTTTGGGATTCTCAACGCATATTTTTTTCTTCATCTAATTGAATATCCCTCATTGTTTGATATATACATTCATCTTTGGTAATATACTTTTGTATATGTTTTCAAGATTCTTAGAGATATCGATCATTATTGGATATATTCAAATTCAAAATTCAGCATTTGTTTACCTGAGATATTTTCAATATTTTTCAGCTGTTTTTTTTTCAATATTTTTACTCTTTCTGTCTAAGTCAAATATTCATGAATGTATTGATATTACCGAAAAAGAATTCCCTATTATATTTTCCCTTAGATTCTTTAGTTTAGCATAGAAATTACACAGTATCTATGGGGAATTATTTTCACCATTTTGCATGTATATATGTATAAATCTATCAATCGTTAATCTATCTTTATTCGATCTTCACTGAATATCGAAATTATGTCGGCCTTGTGTCATTCTCACTTAACCTCCATAAGTAATTACAATTATGTATATATATATATATATATATATATATATATATATATATATATATATATATATATATATATATATATATATATATATATATATATATATATATATATATATGTATATATATATATATATATATATATATATATATATATATATATATATATATATATATATCAGAGAGAATAAGATGATTTCCGATACAGTCGTACCAAAGTGCACTATATCCATGACACTTTCTTGGAAATAAGTGAGCTGGTGTTTCTTTTATGCTCTAACCCATTAAGTATAAATTGGAACAAATATGGAATTATCAACACATAGACGGATAAAAGTACAGAGATTCGAAAATATATGAGAATATTGGTATGAAAAAAAAATATCGAACAACAAACCTGCTGGATTTTCTAACAATTTTGAGGATTGAGGTTGCATTTAAGTTATTCACGGAGGAAAATGCATGGAAAAATTTGCATTGGACTACAAGAGGTAAAATCCAGTAAAAAAAATACAAAATAAAAGATCTACAAAGATATTTGGTTAACTGCAATATTTTTGAGTGGATAATATTCTTCGCTTTATTCAATTAAGCCTCTCAGATATTTCACATCATGTTTGTATTTTCATTCAGCTCAACTGACCGTCTTCTCTTTATTTCTGCTTTTGATTTTAGTTTTTTGAAAACAATTTTTAAAAAATTATTTCTTCAAAACGTTGAATAATTGTGTATTTCTAAAAATACAAAATATTCGTCTGGGAGAAAGATTATTTCAGGATTTTGAGGTAAAAAAACACATTGCTTAGAGCGTTCCAAATATAAGTCCATTATTTGAAAGACGAAAACACCGATGTACGTTCACACTCATACGTTCAGGGGATAAAGCTCTATCCTCTTGTGAACACAGTATTCTTAGGTCGAATCATGGTCCTTGCAGAGCGCTGTTCATTATGTTTCATTTTATGCTACTTAAAAAAAAAAAAAACACACAAACAAACAAAAAAAAACAAAAAAAACGAATTCACCATGATAGGGAATATACATTCGTGGTCGTCTATTTTGAATTTCAAAATCACGCGTGAAAATCACATAAAACTGGCAACATTTTTTTTCTACTTATCCATGTTTTTAGTTTCTTTTGTTTTTTTATTGCCATCTCGTATTATCAAACCTTATTTGAAGGATACTATTCTCTGATTCCGAAAAAACAAGGCAAATAAATTTGAGTGAATAAAAAGAAAAATTCAACTCAAAAATATACCCTAAACCATTACACTATCGCTTGTTTGCTATGGATTTTCATAAATTTCCCAATAGCTTTGCTAGAAAAAATGTTTCATAATATTGCACAAAGGTTATTGGATAAATAAAAGAAGCACGACGTGAATGTGTACCTACAGAGTCAAAAAACTTATTATTATCACAAAAAATAATGTTTACACTTGTTATTGGGTTATTCGAATAAATACTCTGTAATTTAGTTATCCGAAGTATAACTCCCTTGGTAATTATTCTAATGTATATAATTTTTCCTATTATTCATTATCAACGCGACCCTGTGGACTAGGTTCATGAATTATTCATTGTAATGCATGCATGTACGTGTATTGTTCCGTTAGTTTGTGTCTACTGTGTCTCAGTAAAAAAAAAATTGTGGATATGCAAACAGGTAAACTTCCATTTATTTCTCTTCAGAATGGGTACGATTTTTGTCATCTGAGAAGGAAGAATATGACGATCACATTTGATCATATTCAATACACACACAAATAACACACATACACACACACACACATATATATGAGTATATATATATATATATATATATATAATTTTTTTTGCTTTTGTTGTTTTGCACAAGTATTTAATGGATTATTATTTATAAGGGTATGGTCTTTTAGTAAAAGAGAGATTCCTCAGAGCTAAAACATCAAAAATTTTTCCATTGTCAATGAATACTTGCTATGGACCTTTAAAAACAAACTCTATGAAATTGCTATCAATGACAAAACATTACCAAAGAATTATGTCAAAATACCTGTGTAATTAACATCGCAGCGTCAGCAGATGAAATGAAAAAGAGAAAACTGAAACATTTTTTTTTTCTTTCATATCCCGAACTTCTTTCAGTGTGTTAACTCAGTGTTTGACAGTAGACGAAAACCCTGAAACACCGTTGGTAAGTACTTTTATCATACGCCATTCAGAGATGTTCATATGGACAGTTGTAGGGTTTTTTTTTCAGAAATTCAATTTATGAGAGAAGTAAATGTTCTTAATCCCGGATCAATCTTTGCAAGGAGTGGTAAATAGAATCATACATGGCAATATACAAGGGATAATCTGAAATTCTGTGAAATCATCAGAATATTTCATAGTTTGACCAGGGTACAAGGCATTTCAACAGTTAAAATTGGATGGTACATATTTAAAAGCTGGAATCAATAAATCAATGTGGATCTATCAAATATCACCAAAAGCATGTTCTTAGTTAAAATGTACCAATTTACAATAAAATTATTTATGAGATCTAACATTGGTTCTGGTGGGATTCTGAGTGTTCTATATAAGGTTCCAATTATTCTCAATCAATCCTCTTCTTGGAAATTTTACCATTCTTTTTCAACAAATACATAAAAATTGTAGTGATTTAAGGAGTTATTTGAGAAGAAGCCTACATTTTGCTTATCGTCAAATACGAAATTCTATGAGCGAGAGCAATAACATCAAGATTTTAGTTTGAATCAATTCTTCCATTGTTTTGCATCGTCTCGTATCAAAATTAACCAATATTAGTTTTCATGAGATTTTGGAAATGTTAGAACTTTTCATTTCCAGACACCATACATAACTATAGCCAAAAAATAGTAATATCACACCAATATTTGTTTTTATAGGAAGTGTGCATAAACATTCATTGTAATTTGGGCTTCACTAAAAACATACCTTAGGCAATTCAAAAAGCTTTTTTTTAAATACATATAATAAACAGTGTATGTTTTCAGCGACAGTGTTTAAGTTCGCTTAAGTTGGCCTGTACTCTCGAGAGTAAATATATATGCAAAAGAGGAAAAGATATTAAAGTTTACTGATGGATCACAGCAGAGTTTAGTACAATAGGGGTCGTGGGAGAAGATCTTTTATTTTTTTCCAGCTGTCGACTCACAGTGTCTATGAATAATAATTGAACATATATGGAGCTTTCTTATAGAACATTTCATAAGCCAGAACGCTGCTAATAGAATTAACAATATTCATCAATTTACATTGGGCAGATATCTAAGTGTTGTTTAACAAAAAAGTAACAGGGAATATTGGTTAGAGATATAGTCTACACATTTCATCATTTTCTTTCTGGTCTCCTTTGAGTATGTACATATGTTATTCTCATTTACAGGTATGTGTCTATTTGTTAATTCGTACATAGACCAGATTTTGGAGCTTGTTGGTTGATGTGCTTAAGTCTTCGTGTTAGAGTGGGAACATATCAAGTGTGAACAAATGCAACTCACTTTTTCATGATCAGTCTCTGGAATAGCATCGATTTCTCCAAGCGCATTTCTTTTGCATTTTCTTTTTTATGAATAGTAGCCATTACAGAAAGAAAAAAAACAAACGTTCACATACAGTATTGCATGTCTCGCAAATTGGTCTTTTCATCATACGAAACGTGTTATATCTTTAGTAGACTTTTTTTCTCATTTTTGTCGCCATGATTGAAGTCTGGAGTGAAAAAGCACACCTGCATGTTTTTTTCCCCGGTAGTCAGTCAGTGGAATTGATGAACACTTCATGATTTTAACTTTACACACGTGAACATGAGGGATAAAAGACATGAAATATATATACATATATATATATATATATATATATATATATATATATATATACATATATATATGTGTGTGTGTGTGTGTGTGTGTGTGTGTATGTGTGTGAGTGTGTGTGTGTATGTATGTATATATATATATATATATATATATTTATATATATATATATATATCATATAGGATTTTACTATATAACTAATAATTCTGCATAAATTTAACAAACATACAAATAATATCAGTAAATGCGTCCGATTGAATGGAAAATAAACAATGATTAGAGCAAGTTTTTATTGCTAATTTTTCAGTTTTATCCCTCCCATGAATATATGTTGAATTGCTTTTTTCCCCCTGTATATAATAAGAATTTTTGGCTGGAGAAAACGATAAAGCAAGGTATCTCTGATGAATGCATAATGAAATTGCACAAAATTATCATGCGCATATTTATGTTGTACAAGGAATATCACAGGATCTTGATGAGTATATACAGAAAATATTACATAGGTTCATCAAAAGAGCCAGAACACTTTCTGATTCAAAAGGTTGTAATGTTTTTTAATCACATATTTTCATAGTCATTTAAAGAATGAATGATTCTATTATATCACATTTTGTGAACCAAATGTTGCATATTAAGAGAAACACAAATATTTTAAAGGTATGTGGGAACAATCATGTCCGTTACCAAACATTTCTTATCCTCTTATTTTTACCTATGTAAAAGTGAGCATAGCACCTTGATGAGTTGTCTTAAGCTTTTCTGATAAAGTAAGGCCCATCATTTCGAAGTGTATGCAAGATAAATCAGGATGATCTTCCTGTTCGAACCAACACTGTCATTCGTAGAAGAGGAAGGGCCTAATATATAACCAACTGGATCATTTTTCTTTTTATTACAGGATATGCCTAAATCCAAAACAAGTTAAATGTCAAGTAATGGAAAATACAGTGAGTGGTAAGGAGAAATAATATCAAGAAACAATTTGAGTACAAAATAAGTTCTCATGTGTTCAAGTAATAAACATTAATCGTGGGATCAAAATATACAAAAACAATGAGTTATAACCTCAAAAGTTTCTATTAAAATAAATGAAAATCCAGGGTTGATGGGAGTATATTGACTTTGGTCCTGGTTTAATGGACCTGCTGTCAACGAGAACGATGAAATTGAATCTGTTACGATTAGCCAAATGATAAGCTACCGATCAAATTTGAAAAGTATCAAATTTTGATTTTAAAAATGACGAATGATCAGGTGTCCCAAAACTTGGTCAAAAGCACAGTTTGGTTAATTAATTAATGAATTGTTTTGAAAGTCAATATACAATGTACGAAATGCATAATACATTAATGAAGCCGAAACTAAGGTACGAATATGGAAGCACGTGGTTTTAGGGATTTTTGTACTAATTCGAGATGTTTATATCTTGATCACAAGTACAATTATTATTCGAAAATTCAGTTACATCCATTTTGATGTTGGCGTCTGAAACTTTTGCAGGACTCGGATGCAATGAGTTTTTGTACCTGATTTCCTGTTACGCATGATTATTACACAGCACGGCTGTTTTGCACGCTCCACTGTCCAGTTTTCTACAGAGGCCCATCATCCCCGGTAACCCGCAAAGAAAGACATTGAACTTGAATATAAAGATGGTTTAAACATAATTTGGATTATATAACTCATTCTATTTTTCAGGATACAAAGCTGAGATGGTGTGTTAACCCCAAAAAATGAAAATAAATTTATCAGAGAAGAAAAAAAAACAAACTATAAGATGTATTGAATTCGAATATCTACTCGTATATTTTCCAAACTGATGAGTGGTTTTATACTGAACAATTCAGCAGATGTCACTTTTTTTTTTTTTTATTCAAAGCTTACATAAATGTAAGCTTTTTTTTTTTTTTTTTTTACTAAGTATTGCTTTATACTGGAGTTACCAACATTGTATTGATATATTGAGAACCATGCAACGTGTACATCGAAGAATTATGCTAGGCCTCACATGGAGAGACCACAAGACAGCACAGTACATCCGACAAAAGTGTCAGGGATATAGGAGAATCCATCAAAAATCTCAAATAGCGGTGGGCTGGCCATACTGTCAAAAAGGTAATCAACCGATGGACATCATGACTCACGATGTTGATACCCTGAGATCACGTGCGCAACCGAGGCCGGCAGAATATCGGATGGAGAAACAAGCTAAACAAGTTCAGGATGTACTGTCTCCGCGACGCCCATGATAAAGAAGTGTGGCCAATCCTGGTGAAGGTCTATGTTCAAAAACGGACGTTAAAAGACTGATACTGATGATGATGGTGATGATGATACTTCCTTGATCAAGCGCTCTGTTATTCAGCCACTCCTATAAATCTGCAGGGCCCGAATATGCAGTCGTGAACCGGTGATTATGACACACCAGTTCTTCAAGTCGTCCAAAACTTGATTTTGACATGTAATGGGCCAACTGACAGACCAACGTGTTAAACAAAATGCAAACCTCAGTTAACAAAACCCTGAATTTGACAACTCTCGGTGTTGATTAAGATGCATTCATCGAAAAAAATTAGCATAAATTTATTCACCTTTCAAGAGCCAAACAGCGTAAAATAGTTAATTAGTTTTTCAAGCAATGAATTCAAAAGAAAATTTTAATATTTCCGAATATTGCATTAATCATTCCATTCGGAACATGTTCATCAAAGTAATAGAATGAATTTTTCGAACTCCTACAAAGATAGAAAACATTAACATTCGTTCATAATAATGTTCTCATGCATCAATAATTCATATATTTTTCTTCATATTAAACCTGATTTTTTCTACGGATATCTATAATAAAGAATGCCAACATTCCCTCGTGGGACAAGTATTATCATTATTTCAATTTTCTCTCTCACAAATTTACTGGACGACCAACAACTGCATCTAGTTTTCTCATTCTTGAAACTATTTTAATGAAAAGGCTGCTGAATATAACCTTTGGGTAACATGCTTTGATCAGTTGGCTGAGATCTAACGTTGTTTTTCAAAACATAAGTTTCATTTTAAATCTTGTTTTCTTTAGGGGTTTTTACGTATTACCCTTACTTTTACAGCAAAGAACATTGCTATTTGGGTCTAATCTAATATTTCTGCATTGCTGTATCTATAATTTTGGAAAAACGTGTTCTCTAAATTCAGATATATTTTCCATGATCTCCAACTTACAGTGGATTCATTTTGAGTTAAGATTGTCAGCCCTCAGCACACGTAAACTAATATCATGTTCGTGCTCCCCCATACACACACACACACACACACACATATATATATATATATATATATATATATATATATATATATATATATATATATATATATATATATATATATATATATATACATATATATATATACACACACACACACACACACACACACACCTGTTTTTATCCATACTACATTTTTTGTAGGAAGAGGTATGCAGCAGAACCTTTTGCTTCTGATGTGCTTGAATACAGATATGGTATTCAAGCCTTGGTCTTATACAACCTCATTTGTGCAATTAAGACCGGTTGCCTTATGTAAACAGCAGAATCATTCGGAGGTGTCAATTTATTAAAGATGTTGTACATCGAACAGTGAAAATACGTTGGGAATATCTCGGGCAAGGTCCTTTTGTATTTGCATAGGGGGCAATAATTATAGATATTTCGAAAAATGTTTGTCCATATCATTACGTTAACTGGAATCGTCAGAAATAATTTCTAATCCCTATGGTATTTCTGACGTATCAGAATCGTCAATTTCGTGCCATCAATTGCAAAGTCATTCCGCGGGATGAAGCCAAATTCTTATCATAAGATCCTCATCAGCAGTTCTTTTGTCATGTGCAATGGCACCAGAATTCCAATACCGGGGGATTACCTTTACTTTCAAGGATCAATACAGTAATGAAAAGATTTTCAGGTGTAAAACTCGATAAGAACAACTTTTTTTTTGCTGCTGTCACTGTTTTCTAAACCTTAGGAAGGATTAAGAAACGGATGATAAATACGAAAAATTCACGGAAATGCCTGTTTAATGAAATGATGAATGATAAAGCAGGAAGATTAGGTTGGGGAAAAGGGAATCAACGCTTTGCTGAACAGGAAGTTGCAGTTAACGGTAGTGAGAAAGTAAGATTTATCAATGCATACAACACTAACTTCGCAAATTGACCATTTGGCAAAATTATATCTTATTTCGTGTAAGAAAAAAAAATTGATTTTTCTCATGATAAAGAGTTTTCAATAAAAGTTTTGCATGAATAAACATTTGATTGAGTCAACATCATTGATACCATACACCAAACAGTATACAGTCAAAGTTCCATCTAAAAATTCAGCTGCAACTTCTCAAAAAACTTCCTAGCTAAAGTCCTCACATTCTTTGGTGATATCATTTGGGTTGAAACGATATGTTCATGAGCATTTCAAATTTATATTTATCATGAACGCAGCCATCTCCCACATAGTGGGAATATAAAAGAAAATAAGAGCTGTACATTGAATACAATAAATGATTAGTTCCCATACCAATATATATTTTTTTGCTGGCGAGTATAAACGTTCATAAAATCATGTAAGATTACAGTGTGTTAGGGTCTATAATTGAAACAAAACATTCAAGGAAATGAGATATTCATCGGATTCTAATGAGTATATTTATGAAAATGGAAACAAATATGACATTAGTTTAGATCGGCAATCAGTCATGTATCGATTCCAAGAGTCTTGTGATAAATCCAAGTGAAGTCAAGAAACCTCCAATACAATCGAGTATAAGTCAATACTGGAACATATTCATCCTTGAAAAAACAAAGTTTTTGGTCTATCTTCGATGATATTTCTTCAGCAGTTTTCTGAAATCTGATTGGGATATGAATTGGTCCTCCACCGGATACATGTCTTTAATCAAAACTTTACGTAGGCAAGAATTTTCTGGTCAGTGAGCAATATGAATAGTCAAAATGATGGAATGTAATTCGAGCGAGTTGATGTGCGCGCACACACACACACACACACACACACACACACACACACACACACACACACATATATATATATATATATATATATATATATATATATATATATATATATATATATATATATATATGTATGTATCTATGATGACAAAGCCGACATAAACATCCATTCAAACGAATTCACGAACATAAGCAACACGCAAAACTCATCCATATATTACCATGAGAAAGTTTTTTTCAAGGGGGGGGATCATAATGGTACCCTCATGGCAGAGAATGAGAAATTGTTCTGTTGTATTTCAATTATGTTTTGCTCTTTGCTTCTGAAGAAGCCTGCTATCCTGAGTGAAACGTAAGCAAATTATATTTTCATAATGGACTATTCGGGAATTTTTGATGCTCACAACATTTTCATTTTCATTAACCCACACATCCTCAAAGACTATTATTATTATTATTATTATTATCATCATCATCATCATTATTATTATTATTATTATTATTAATATTGTGGTTGTTGTTTTTATTGTTATCATTATTATGTGAATAACTCTAAATGTTTTTTCCGACACACGATCAGCTAACCACCTGCATTCATAGAGAATATATCAGTTGGCATGGACGGTGTAAATATGGAAAAAAACGGAGAAGAATAAGCTGCGAATGTAATCTAACCTTTGTCTAAAATGAAGATATCTTAAGGATGCTTGTTCCCCAGTAGACTTAACAACCAGATAGTAAATCAGAAGCTAAAATAATATATATATATATATATATATATATATATATATATATATATATATATATATATATATATAGTTTTTCATATCTGTAAAAATGACACATGTAAATAACACATGAAACACATGATCAACTAAGTACACGTGGTCCTATAATGATATAAATTTTGCTTGGAAACTCATACGTGAATGCATTTTTTTTCATCGTCCCTCATTCTTCCACTCCATTCTCCCTCCATTTCTCACCCTTTATCTCTCTCCCTTGTTCTTATTATTTCTGCCATCTTTATCAAAGCCTATCGCTGCTGTATCCAGGCGCAGGGCATATTTCTATTTTTCCTAGTTAATTTCATGTTTCCTCCTATGAGAAAAAAAAAATGAAATGTAGTTTTATAGTGAAGTGTTTTTAAAACAGATTTTACCCATGCTCCCCCCTCTCTATCTCCCTCTCTCTTTCCGTGTCTCCCTCTCTCTCTCTCTGTCTCCCTCTCTCTCTGTGTCTCCCCCTCTCTCTGTCTCCCTCTCTCTCTCTGTCTCCCTCTCTCTCTATGTCTCCCTCTCTCTCTGTGTCTCTCTCTTTCCGTTTGTCTCTGTCACTGTTTTTCTGTTTCTCCATTTTGTACACCCGGGCTCATGTAACGATCACCATCACAAACCCCTCATATTTAGTCTAAGTCACCTAGATAATAGCTTTCTAGTTCGGATATGCCCATACCTTATTCTTCATATTTATGGTTGTCTCTTTCTTCTTTGCGTCATTTCAGCTCTAAAGATTCTTTACAGGAATACTTTACTTTGAAATAGCGGATACAACCTGCTTCAATTGCAGTTAGTTCTACCAAACGATAGTATTCCAGTTGATATCATTGATCTGATTCTCTCTATTGTGGCCTTTTCTTGGAATAAGCAAAGCTTACGAAGTATCTATGTCGATGAGTATTGTAGAATGTTGATCAGTCACGAATCATTTTTCTTATTACTCGTTGTCATTACTAAATTGTACAGTAGATCAAACTTGGTGAAACTGCATGATATATTACACATATGTGTCAGTACACTCTCATCCAGAATTTGTCTTTAAAAACGTGTCAGCCCTTAGACCAGCATAATCATGTATACCAGAACAGATACATATATAATTTCAGGTTGACTTGCTGTAGCAAACAAACGTACCAGCATCGAACATAAGCGTGAGTAAATATTAACCGTGTTAATGTAATCGGAATAATGATTACTTGATTATCCTATCCAGTCTGTGCATATTATTGTCATTACTTTACAGTACATGTAAAAACAATTGCAAGACCAGTCACACTCAATTTGATCTCCTCTCAGCCTGATATGCCAAAGGGATGTCAGTGCTTCAAATAGTAATTAATGTAAAAGGCAGCCATTTCCTACAAATAAATAATGAACAGGTACGCATATGCACAGACGAATAGGCATGCAGTTAATGAGACCTCAAGGAGACTCACATATTGGAATGGATAAAATTATATATCCGAAAGGATTTTCGTGTACAAGGGAATGCAAAAAAAAAAAAAAGAATGGCGAAAGCTAACATTCTGTCGAGGTTCTATGTATATGGTGGATTATTCTAAAATAGATATGGAACAAACGTACAGAACTATTACTTCTTGGTAAATCACACACGCATGCATGTATCAAAACCCCAATTAAAGTGGAAGAATTTCTGTAGATTAGAAAAAATACAACGCTTTTATCAAGATTTCGCTCCACGGACTTCATTTGTTAGGGTATCAACATTTCATTAACAAGGATTTTATTTGTTTAATTTTGTAGTTAAAGATATAATAAGGATTCAATTACAGCAATTCCATTGATTTGATCAGTTGCAGGAGGGTGATTCTTAGATGTTAGATAAGTGTCTCATCCGATTTTGTAATTTTAGTAATCAAATGATTTAGTTTATGATTGAGAGTGATAATTCATTCCGCCAACTCAAACATCAACTTGAAAAATTGTGAAAAAACTAATCACTAATTGTTTATTTTGTTCTTTGAACAAATCCAGGTAATTTGGCAATTTGGTGTAATCCAGACGTTAAAATCTCAAATAATTGATTCATTTCTATTTTTTCTTCTTCTTCACTTCCATATTAAGAACCTTTCAACAAAACTGTCACCAAAACTGCCAAGATGGATTTTTTCCCCTTCGATTTTGCGTCGGTGATTGGCTGATCAACCGACTACCTATGTATCACACATGCAAGTCATTTCAATCAAGGCTTCTTAGTCTAAAAGAGAAATTTTTGAAATATATTCCTCTTAAAAAAGTTTTTATTGTGAGAAGTTTATATTTTAACTGGGATTCTATGATAAAGTATCATTTAGTTAGTGTTTGATAGCTTTTTTTTCTGAGAATTCAGATGTTTTTAAAGATCCTGCACCAAAGGAGACGATGGAACTAACTTATTCATTGATCACCCCTTCTCCAATCGATGATTTGAAATACAGCATGCTACCAAGAGACATATATCACGTTACCGTTTCAATAAAGGGATTTGTTTAATTAAAAATTTTAATTTTTTGATATGCAGAACTTCTGTGTCACAATTAAGGTGTCAATCTTTGTCTGTTACTAATTCAGTCATCTTTCTCATGTTGATTCTTCTTTTATCTTTGTACTGTTTCGGGTGATTTTGAGGTAAATAAACTTCTATGATGATTTCAAGTGCTCTTGACTTCATCTACGTATTCGTTTTTATTTCTGTCTAACATCACCAATGACGGATATGTTTGATTGTCTGAAAATTGTGCCAAAATGATTCTTAGCAACGTCCTTGCACAATACCTGTCAACATCTGTAAAGTATGAGTCTGCAAAATTTGTTGCCTCTTACCTTATAACTAAAACCTTAATAGCGAAAATGGTTTGCTATTCAAACATTATAAAACTGGCTTCATTCCGGGTTTGGGAAATGGATGTAACAGATTCTACCACTATGGAAAACAATCATCCCTGAGTTCAGCTTGCTTAGTTGATACCAAACTTTAATTGGAGAAAATGAGCAAACCAGTAACTACCAATCTCAAAATCTTTCCGATATTTGAACGCCCAGAAGGAAAATGAGAACTTCTTTCAGATCCTTACAATAATCGATGACGTTTTCTCTGTTAACAATAACTAGTGGACCTGTGAGGGATATTCCAAACTTTTCGGAACAACAAATATCATACCACAATTTTTGAAATGAAAACATTACAATCAATATGTAGAGTGATAATAAATGATAGAATGATTTGATTGAGCCATTTTTTTGATGGTGATACCCTGCGTTGAATGTCAGCATTTGAAATAATGTATTTCCAAATGCGTACAAAAACTGACTACAAGGACCGGGAGAAAATATGCAATCGTCCAATTATATCTAGACATTTTCACATTTCTTAGGGTTATTCGGAGTTGATTGTGAATTTAATACGTTTGGATGTTTTCCCCCTAAAGTTTTGTTTCTGTCAGAGATACAATTAGTTTTATTAGTTATAAAAACTTCCTACAAGACCCATTATGTTTCCTTACTTATTCATATAAATTATTATGGATAGTTTCTTTTATGATCTTTTGCAGATAACTGATATCATTTTATCATCGAGCCAGGACAATTATTTATTTCAACAAAAAGAAAATATGAAATAAAAATCACGGATGAATTTTATAGGTCACGTTTCCGTTCATGTTTTCTCTCACTATTTTTTCCCAATTATATTCCATTATTTGATTTTGTGTGCATTACGTCCAATCGTGACCGGAATGTTCACTACCAAATTAAGATTAAACCATTTCTTTTTGCTAATAGTCTAATTGCAAGTGGCTGCTTGAATGTTCTTTCAGAACCATGAATGACACGAATTCACGTTCCAGATTAAAATGAAGAAAAAAAAGTCACGTTACCATGATGGTAAATGTTCATTTAGGAACACTTTGTGAAATTGAAGAAATAAATCTATATTGAAATCCTTACCACATCTTGAAAATGTTTGATAAAAACTGGCAATGATTTCCATGAGCATCAAAAATATTTTTGCTTACTAAATGGGTCTGTCTGTCTATCTATCTAAAGACTTGTCATCTGCACAGGCCATGTAAATGTTGTACACGGACTGAGAAGAGCGAACCTTTGCCGTTCATCATAACCAAAAAAGATTTTTCCCGACTTTTTTTAAACCCCCACCCATATGGGTTCAATTAATAATGTGCATTCATGCTAAAATCGCCCCTTACCAGATAAAGCTGGATAACCCAACACAGATCTCTATCTTGGGTTGAATTGGGCTAGCCTGTTTTAAACCCTAGTTTATATTCTAAGATACTCCTGTTTATACCCTTGGGTATCAAACCAGCTAGTCCATTCCATATTCACTATGGCGGGATTATTTTCCTGGTTATAAATCATGATAGCTCTATGGAGTGATATGTGAATGCATTGTTGCAGATATAAAATTTTTGAATGTCTTTGTGTGTATAGCATGTGTGTGTGTATGTAACATTTGTGTGTAATTTATATGTGTCTATGGAGGTTAGTATGGTTCATGTATACGTTGATATATGAGTTTTTGTGAGAGGGTATATGTGTGTATAATTGTATTTATAACCAACAACAGAAAATATCGACCACAAATTACCGATATCCATCAACATGTATAATCCATCGAAATAGGGTCTACAAAGAATTTCGATAATCCTCCAAGAACTTTGAAATCACCAAAAGGTTGAAAATTTGAAAAAAAAACAATATCTATTGGAACGAAATGAAACCATTTGATTCGACGGATGATCTATTTCGCGGAAACTGAATTTATGGATGGAATAATTTTTACAAATATTTAGGATATTCATCAAAAAATCAAGAGGGAATTCAGATAAATATTTTTTCGAATATCTAATCCAAGCATATCAAAATGAAGTAATACTTTACATATATGCTCCATTGAATTTTGTGAAAAATGGATGAAAATTTACATGGAGCTTTGAAAAATAAAAAGGGACCAAAATTACTTACAAAGTTTTGACTATTTTGTGTATATTTGTGTGAGGGTATCGTGAAACATTGAAACACGGAAAAATTCATGAAATACACAGAGGTATGATCTGGTTTACGGGAGTACGAAATAAGCTGGCCTTTTGTATGAACTGACTCAAAAAACCGGACAAACTAAGTATAAAAATTAGGTATAAAACAGACTACTCAAATTCAACTTCGTGTACAATCTGTGCAAGGGGTATAAAATGAGCAATCATACTGGCATTATTCCTTTTTTAAAAAAAAAAAAAGTTGACTAGGTTTAAAAATTGAATTTAAGACAAGTATTTTCCATTCATCATCTTTTTTTCAATTGTCGAATTGATAGACCATAAAACAACGTTTGCATTGTCCATTGAGTTACTAACCATAGGTATCTCCCAAACATCTTCTTCATACACAGGAACAAATAGATAAACACAACAATGACGACATTCAGAGCTGTTAATTTCACTAACTTTAAACTTTTGTTGCTTTTTATAACAGCATACTGAGTCGATATCATTTCCAAATACTGAAGCAAACACAACACATGTTGATATGACGTCCAACTGGACGCTTCATCTCTTTTTTTTTTAGTATTCATCTGTGGTCGCTGTCATATGGACTGAATTGTTGTTCACAAAGAAAACGTAAATATGATACTATTAATAATTGAAAATAAACATTTTTTACTCTAATTCACAGTATTTTTTCAGTATATAGATCTAATCGATATTAAATAATTTCTGTTATTTATTATTCGCATCATGGGGTTTCGACTGCTTTTCCATCTGGCCTCAAAGGGATGTCTGTCAAAAAATGATCCGAGGAGAACAAGTTTCTACTTTTTCAGATTCTTTTTTTCAGAGTCAATCCTGTTTTCTTTTTTTTTTCAAGTGAATTTAACTGAATTTTATTGTTTTCATCCTTATATATATATATATATATATATATATATATATATATATATATATATATGTGTGTGTGTGTGTGTGTGTGTGTGTGTGTACATATTCAAGTGGATGCAGATTTTTTCCTTTCCATTTGTAGGTTCCAATTCTCTCTCCCTCTCTCTCCATCTCTCTCTCTCTCTATATATATATATATATGTATATATGTATTTATGTATATATATATATACATGTATATATGTATATACAAACATATATATACATATATATATATATATATATATATATATATATATATATATATGTGTGTGTGTGTGTGTGTGTGTATGTGTGTGTGTTTGTGTTTTTTTATGTGTGTATCTATCTATCCATCTATCTATCTATCTATCTATCTATCTCTCTCTATATATATATATATACTGTGTGTATGTATGTATATATTGTCTTCAGGATGTATGTGTGTTTTTGGAAATGAGAATTCATACGGAAAGAACATTTCTGAATCCCTGTAATTTTATGAGAAAAATATTCTCTTTCAACAGGTGTGTCTCCTCTGTCACTGGATTATTTTCAAGGAAACTGGCAGACAGAAAGTAGAGTTAAAATGATTTATGATCTGGCAAATGAACTGATGCTAACTGAATCGGGGACATTAAAAATTAGTTTAAATTTAAACTGATTGGTAATGGATTATCCTGCAAAATCAGTTCCTGCCTCTCCAAAGACTGTACGATCTCTCACAAGTCAATTTTTTTTTTAAAGCTAGGTAATATAATTTAATCACTGTAAGGATTTCACAATCAATTGTGGTAATGAACAGTCATATGAAATTTTTCTACATTTCTTTTAATGTTAGTTCATCGTGTGTGATTACAATATAATCCGTGTAATATTGATTCATTGATGTATTATAAGAAGCATCTAATAGAATCTGCTCCGAAATCAAATGGTACATAAAACCACTCGACAGAAATGTACATATGTTGGGTTTCGATAAGTAGTAGTAAAATTAGAATTGTAGCTGTTATGAACTTTGTTTATATACCTGAGGGACTACATTTGTAAGTCAACGGAACCCAGACATTAGAAAAAGAAGCAGATGTTGTAACACTGAAGAGCAATATTGTCTAAACATAGGACGTTGGTCTTTGTCTAGACACCAAACAATTACGTTGGTAATTACTTTTTGAGTGAAAAAAAAACACCAGTATAGACACGTATACCATATATATATATATATATATATATATATATGTATATATATATATGTATATATATATATATATATATATGTATATATATATATATATATATATATATATATATATATATATATATATATATATATATATATATATATATATATATCGTTTTATCATATACAAAATTTATTTGAAATGATATCCAATCATCACACCTGTTAATGTATCACTCAACTTATATCACATAAATAGAATGAATTATTACAGAAAATGGAGTTGTGTTGATTATACATTTCTTTGCCCGTTTGACAACAGCGGCTGCAAGACGGGGATTTACGAGAGATGCAAACCTCGGGTCAGAATTCAAAATTTAACCTTTTTTATTTTCTTCTCCTGCAAACAAAGGATGTGTTGATAGTTTTGATTTGATAACTAAACGAAATAATCCCTGACAAAAAAAGAATGAAAAAAAAAGAGTTAGCATGTTTGTCGAGAGAGTAGGTGTGGGAGAGGAAGTTGAATGTTTTTGTATAGGTTGGAGCTGGTATCGTGCAGACGATACGTGAGAGCTGGTACTTCTCTATACGCCAGGTAACCAAGGCAACAGTCCCGTGTCTTTTTGCTATCTATCCCAATGAATCAAATCATCCTCTTTCTTTCCCTGATGCCGAAAGTAAATAACTCTGTACCTATTTTTCTTCCATAACTGCTTGGCTCCTTCTGTTTTCTATGCAGCGTAACTAACCATTTTAGTTTTTCGTATTTCCATGTTGAGTTCTTATACACCATCCATTTTTCATCAACAATTTTTCGCTCCCTCTCTTTGAATGATTGTAAATTATGCTTCAGTGACTGGCTATCCATCCGTTGGAATTCAAAGTAACCAAGCTCATCTTATCCATAACTTTACTTACATCTGCACAAGAAGAATCAGAGATAAGGCTAGTTTAAATGAAATCAAATATTTTTGAGGAAAATGGGATGATTGTTTGGAAATTTCCCATGTGCCCTCTTATTGTAACAATCACTGCAGAAAAAAACTCTCTCCCTCCATATATATATATATATATATATATATATATATATATATATATATATATATATATATATATATATATATATATATATATATATATATATTGCATTTCTAAATATACAGATAAAATGACTAATTGTTTTCATTTTTTTTTTGCCATTTGTAGTTTGTTGACAGGAACCGGTCAGGTAAAAAAAAAAGACATTGCTGCAATTCATAGACAAAAATACGCAGTTGACCATTCGATGTTCAAGAACAGAATATGCATATTTCAGTGTTTTTTTTTTCTTTCGGAAAAACGGGGGGGTTGCTTCTGTGCAATCGAGGGTAGTAAGTAACCATCTCAAAAGGACAGAGAATTAACTTGCTTCGCCCGTTAAGGGAATCATTAAAAATTGCACACAAATCAATGCATATTCAGTTCAAATGGTAAATATTACCAACAAAAAAATGAGAGTTACTGATGGGGTTTCGATAAGTTTCAGCCTGTCTGTCTCTGGAATTTATGGAATCAGGTCTTTTTCATACATCATATTCAAAAGAGCCTCTTATTTTCGATATATTTATTGCCTTTAATAATATACCCTTAACACATGGATATACACATCATAGTAACTAGAACAAACTCAGCGAAATCATCCATCATTTTCACACTTGAAAAAAAGTCCAACAACACATTATTCTTTTTCCGCCAAACAACACAAAGCCAACAATAGCAACAAACGCTGCATTTTCCTTAAATCCACCAACAAGGATATACTTTTTCTCTGATCAACCCCCACAAAATGAATCATGACAAATCATAAACTTTCATCGAAGGGCTCTCAGGATATATAGCCCTAACTACCTTCCTAGCAGGGAAGAATACATCAAAAAATGTCTCGTTTCATTTTATTACCCACGACATTTCATATACAAAGCAAGATGAAAAGCATACAGGATCTACAAAGCAAACAACAAACAAGGCAAGAAAACAAAAACATCACAACCACTAGACGTAACATTTTATCATTTTATCAACCTCAGCTCCAACCAAAGCAATATATATATATATATATGAATCACCATTAGTAAATTTTACTATTTGAAAGTCTGTTTGAAATGATCAACCGTTCTCACACGTGGGCAAGATGGACTTTCATGAAACAATTAAAGGATTTGAACACCAGTGGCCGATACACATCCACTTTAAGTTAAAGTAGCGGTGACCTGCTTTTTAATAACAGGGTTACAAGCAACCCCATCATCATGTCAATAAATATACGTAGAATAATCTTATTGTGTTCGTTGTATCTCTGACCAAACATGTGAGTATATTCCACTAATAACACGAAAGTATCAGCAAAAATGTTATTTGCCAGTACCAGAGTGTAGTCTCTTCTTCGAAGGTACCCATTGGGAGGGTGAGAACCGATATCACTGCTTCATGTTACCATCTTGATCATTCACTAGCCTTCTATGCACCTTTGTTTCTTAGTTAAAAATAAAATACACTATTGGGAAATCAATAAACAATGAGTAGAGTTTTTTGAAATCCCATCCGAAATAAACCCCTATCATAACTCGGAGATTCAGTCGATTGGTTTGAGAGAGAGAGAGAGAGAGAGAGAGACAGACAGACAGACAGACAGACAGAGAGACAGAGAGACAGAGAGACAGAGAGAGAGACAGAGACAGACAGACAGACAGACAGAAAGATAGACAGAGACAGAGACAGAGACAGACAGAGACAGAGACAGAGACAGAGAGACGGACACAGACACAGACATAGACACAGACAGACGGACAGATAGACAGACAGACCGACAGACAGACAGACAGAGATAGAGAGAAAGAGAAAGAGAGAGAGATAAAGAAAAAGGGAGAGAGAGAGAGAAATTCATTCGTTATTCATAGGAAAATTCCTCTACATAAAGCAACCCTGTGTCTCCTCACATTCGATTCTGGAGAGAAAAGGGATAATCCCCTCGTAAGGATGACAAATAATTAAAGGGAAACAAAGGTCCTGCCTTACTTCCAAACATGAAAAGTGGAAATTGTCCTCTCTAATGAAAAGTGTTTCCCCTCAATTTTGACTACCCTCAGTCAAAAAAGTTTCCCCCCGAATATGTCCCCAAGTAATGAAAAAGTTTACATCGATCTTCTCTACCCTACAGTGGTATGTTTCCCTATGGTTTCAATTTGTAAAAGAGATGAAAGGTCTCCCTTCGATTCCATTACCTGAGAACAGAAAAAAAAAGACCCTACTCAAAATTGATTTTTGGAGGCAATATCCATCTTTTCATGTATTTCCATTTTTATAAAAAAAAACAGCATTAAGATACAGGAATATCCAACCTTACACAAATATACGTATATATTCAAACAATAGCATGGCTATACGTATTCATTTGTGTATGTATCCAGCAAATGTATTTTATATTTGGATTACACTAGATGCTTCATGCAAGTCTACTCATATGTATAGGTGCTAAGCGTCAACATTCAAAAACAGAAATTCGGATGTATCTCATCTGCATTAGCAGCAACAATTGGCATTCTAAATGAAATAGATTGAATCATTAAAAAGATGTCGTTTACAAAGAATTTGAATTCAAAAACGAAAAAAATAAAAGTGGGGAATAGATGTTAAAGCGATCTAATTAATTGAAACTCATTGAAATAAGGGAGTATAAAAAATGCAGTTGGCAAACTCCAAATTAAATCTGTAAAATAATACGACGGGTTCTCATTTCATGAGACTAGTTGAAAAACGTTTTTTTTTGTTTTTTTCTTCCATTTTTAAGATTTTTTTGTCTTTGTTTTATAATTCTGTTGCAAAGAAAGATACTATTTTGTCAATTAGCTTAAGGGAGTCAACAGCGTTCAATTAATACGATGGAGAATGTTAGGGAAAGATGGACATCACATTGCAATTTCAAGAAATAGGAATATTTCTTATAAACATTTTGTAGATAGTTATATGAGAGATATGAATACAAAACTGAGTGTGATTGAAGAAAATGAAAATCACCTGATGTCCCTTATTTTAAAGAGGGATAATGAAAAGAATGAAATGGATTTTACGGAAATATAATGAACGAGTTATTAACGCGTCAATTAATAATGAACATCGTCGAAAAATGGATAATGATAAGTTATGCAGAAGATCATTGATAATTGTATTTTCATCTAAATGCATTATGCATTATGATCAATTTCCCAGGCTTCGATTAAAGGTATTTGCCTTTCTTGATATTTTAGTTAGTGCTCCAGATAAAATCAAAGTTATGTATACTGCAACTGAATACAACTCTTCGACGGTTACGTTTAGTTGCAATGATCTATATAATTTTCATTTTCAATCTTCAGTAACTATACTATGCTCCAGATAATCTTCGATATATGTACGTTTCTTAATCGTTCAGGATTTTGATGTGTTCATTGTCGATTAGCTGGATTCGTTCAGTGTCTTTGTGCATTGGCTATCCCGTTTATTGTATCTTTTTTATCTATAAATTATCAGGTCGATGTTGCTGAATGCACATTTGAATAGATGCTGGAAAGCAACCAAAAATACAAAACGAGATCATAAAAAAAAAGCAAATTGCAATTTGTGCATTAAAATAGTCGGGAAAACAAGATGTTAAGAGACAGGAAACAGAAGAATTGAATTATTGAGGGGATATTATTGAGAAAATGCCAAATGATTCCATAGAAAGACACGATCTTCACAAGTGCGTCACGTATGTGCGAAAAACAACTTATTAATTGGAAAATCCTTTGGTTGAAAGTTCAAAAGAGGACTAAAATAAAAATAGTAAAGGTATTATCAATACAATTAATGAATACACATGAAGATAACACAAAAGGATAATAGGAAGGAGGAGGAAAGAAAATAAACAAAGAAGTACATGGAAAACGAATAGCAAAAAAGAATACAATGATATACGTCGGGTTGAAAGAGAACGTTCTGAGCAATTACCAGGTCTGGATTATTTGCTTTGAAAGGGGGTCAGTTTTGATGCGAAGGCAGCAGAGTAAATCGTGGATTCTCCTTCCAGGATCGTCTCTGGTTCGTGCTGCATCTTCAGTTCCCAATCGTTGGTAAAGTGCCAAGCGTCTTACAGTTACCCTGTTGCGTCTGTTCTTATAAACCCTTTAGGCTCGTGATTCCCTTGTTGTGCTGTTACCAGTGTCACTTTTCTTTCACGCTGTTGCATGTTTACTTGGATGTAGAACCTTATGCATTGTCATAAACATCCTTGTTCACTGGTCTTTTGATTCGAGTTATTCTTTCTTTCATTAAAGAAACCTGTATTTCTTACTATTAACCATTATTTCTATTAACTTTCTTCTATTCAGCTTGGTCACAAATATCTATCTTATCCCAAACTATTGTTTTTCATATCCCTGTTCAATCCCTACTCGTTCAATTGCGTCCAATACGAAATCTCCTTTGTATGCACATCAGTCATGTGTGGTTAAAACTCTGGTACTTGTTTTCTCATTATCTGACCTTCAAGCTTTTACAAGCCCCAAAGGTCTGTATTATCATCAGCTAGCAAACAAGTGGAAGATGAGAAAAAAGAAAGTATTGAAAAATATGAAAATACCATGTTTCAATTCGAAAGTTATGTCTATTATTAAATGAATGCTTAGATTTCAAACGAACGATTTTGATATTTGATCCGAATATCAAGTGAACGCTTTGTTTACATACTTACTCGTGGTTGGCAAAATATTGAAACATGAAAGATTTCAGTGTCCTGTAAAAAGAATATTGAAAAAAGTACCCTGGCTACGAATGTTTGATAACTTATAATATCTGATATTCGAAGCCTTAGTTATAGATTGTCACAAATGAATCAATTAACTGCCAAATTATTTGAGACAAAAAAAAAATGAAATCTCACTTGGATTTTTCTCCAATCCTGCTTTCTTTGTGAGGAAAATACATGACATGAAAGTAAAACCTTGTTTAGAATGGAATAAACTAAGAGATTGAAAACAAAAAGAGAAAAAACTATAGAAAAGGGATTCAGAAGAAGAATTATAAGGAAATATATATATATATATATATATATATATATATATATATATATATATATATATATATATATATATATATATCGAGAGTCCAACATCATTCTCAATTCAACACAAAGAACCTTGAAATTGGATGAGGATTCAAGCAACCTGGTCTAATATAAAGAACAAGAAACGATAATTTTCATCTTTTGCAAATCCACATTTGAAAGGAAATTGAATCTCACTCACGTACGCAAAAATTACCTTGCTTCCCAATCATACTATAAAATCAACTGCAAACAAATCTCTTTTGTAGATGTCCGCCATTTAAACTGCAAAATAATTTCTCGGCACTGCATCAAGTGACTCTGAAAAATATGACTGGTAACTGATGAAATGCATCACAATATGCCCACGTAATGATCGAAATTCTCGAGATTTGACACCAGGTTTTTTTTTTTCCCCTTCACCTTTGATTTGTTATGTTCATACATAAATAAGCCACTTTTTGATATCTCTTATTACCTTACGTGTTATCGTGTAATTCTGTAAAACCTTTCCCCCTCAATAAAAAAATCATCATTAACTGCCACTACACTTAACTCAATTCTGGTTCAGACATGGTTATATAGAAATTATATACTTTTGAATCGCTTCTACAAAAATGTTTGTCTACTGTATAACTTTATGTCATATATTACAGAAATCTTTTAGGCAGCAATATCACGCCATCAGCCATATCAACTCGATTAATTATCATCGTTATATTTTCTTCATAATGGACCTTTATTTGCCTTTTTATTTCCTTCTGCATCAATTGAACCTCGACCTGTATGATTTAACACTGCAATAACAATATGCATCTGATTACCACAACGATTATAACTTTCGACTCATTCACACATCTGCATTATTCCCCCCCCCTGGACGATTTCCATTGAAAGAATAATTTGAAATGGCCCATTTCTATACAAAGAGTTCATTGTGACGACCACGTTTATTTGCACTTGTCTGTGCGATTAAGCGGGACATCGAAATAATACCATTCAAACACTGTTTGTGTTCATGATAGACGGAAAGATATCATTTTTGAAATTTCAATCATTCATTTTGCATTTGCATAATATTGGCTAGTATCTTTTTATCGTATGTTGTCCTCAAGTACCATTTTCTCCACAACTCGTCTTAACACTCTACTATATATATATATAAAGTCTTTTGTGATTAAATGTTAAAAAAACAGATAACTTCATCACGTTGTGGGGTGAGGGGTGATAAGCAGACTGTGCTAATATCGACGTAGTGTTATCAATGCTCACTGTGTGTATGGCACTAGTTGCTTTTTGTCCAATAGAGCCATACTTAATTTATTGTTGAAATTACAAGATACTCTTATTTAAACTGAATAACTTTTTACCATGTTTTCTTTCCCTGGAGTTATGTCAGCGTTGCTTATTATGTTTCCATATTTTTTCTCAACTCAACTGAATAAATCAATTATCACTTGATTTTTATCAGTTATTCACACATTTTATATTCCATGACAGTGGTTTCAACCAGAAACTATAAAACTGCACTTTTCGATGAAAATATCTCATCATACAGACACAGCATTATTTGACGAAAGTCCACAAAACACTACTGCATTAGCACTTCAACCGATAAGAATACTAAACAAATTGGAATTCACGAGAATAAAATATATACAATCTTTATATGAGTGTACCAATTCACATTTCAAATCGATTCCTTATTTGTATTTGGAATGAATATGATCGAGTTCATTGAAATCTACTAGGACATTTTTCCTATTCATGCACTCTCGTATCATTTATGTGCTACAGGCTGCCTGGGCATTATTGCTATGGATGTCTTTTTCCTTATGAGTACGTGTTTAATTTAACGTTGTGTGCTGAAAATGGATATGAAAGGAATTACAGTGATCAAAAAATACTCCCTGATTATTTACTATCGATAGGAGATACTAGAATTTAATTTTTTTCTTTAAATGATTGGTTTAAATGATAGTCTTTTCAGTTAATGCAGAATATGTATTGATATTTATAAGTAAGAATTGTGTCAATTGATAGGTTTTAATGTTTTTTTTTATATTGATAATAAGTGGAATCGAGTAGCTGTACGATTGAATCACAGCAATTCTCGAATGTGCAAGTCATTCGATAATGTGGAACACAATACCAAGCTTTGTTAATCAAGTAATGTTTTTATATGTATATTTTTATTTCCACATACATTCTCTCTTTTTTCTTTTTTTAGATTTTTGAGTCATGCTATATTAAAGATTATTGAGTTTTGTAGAAGTGTCCCTATTTGACCAAGGATAATGCAAGCTGACCCGACAAAAAACTGATAAAATAAAAAAGTGATTTAGGATATCAAAACATAATGATTTGTGATAAATCAAGACACAACGCTCTATGGAAGAAAAGAATAAAGATATCTCGATATTGAAACCAACTATTCAGTATGTGGTGCTAATGCATTTTATTCTTAGTCCGCTGGGATTAAATGACTATGTTATCTGATTTGAATTTTATCACTAATCAATATCTTCATTTTTGAAAGTTCTTTGCAAACATTCAATTATTCAGAAAGGCTATGATGAAGTGCAGCGTTCAATAAAGTCCGTTTTTATGCATATAATGTTTGGGAACATTGCAATTTCAATATGCAAACTTCATACACAAACCGTATTCAGAAAATGAAATCAAATGTTCAAATCAGTAAACTATCAAATGTATGTTTCTCAGAATTATATCACAGAAAACTATTGCATAAGAGTTCATAGTGCCTGCTATTCCTATTATCTGCTTGAATGCCATACACTGTAAACACATTCTTTTCTTCTTATTGGATTCTTCCTGGATATTCTACAAACAGCATTTACTTGCCTCTGGAGGAGTGCAATATAGGAAAAACTCCTTGACTACAGAGACATTCTGAATAAATCAAAGATGTAAACAGTGTATTACAATGGAAAAGGTGTTTATTATTAAAGTAATGAGGCATACTTGTCAATACACACACTTGGAAAGAGCCAATAATGTTCTTTGGGTAATAATGGCTGGTTTTATTAGAAAATAGCTCTATAATAGAAAAAAATTATTAGTTCACCATATTCAAATAATGATTGATTTGAACTTCACTCTCCGAATGAATGTTTTTTTTTTATTAATCCAACATCTGGCTCGACGAACATAGCAAGTAGAATCTAACAGTGAAGGAAATATTCGTGAATGTGCGTGAATGGCGATATCTGGTCAACAGGGTATTGTACAAAGTTGACATTTGATGAATATCCTATGGAGCCAATATTGTAGTCTCAAATTTGGACGAATTTTGATAAATTTACATATGTAATATCCACAGTGATAGAAAAGCAGAGGAAAAAATGTGATATTGAAGTGTTTGTTTCAAGCAACAAACGGAAACTTATTTCATAGGACAAATAGAAGAGATTGCTTCACACAGAAATCACTTCGAGAAAATGTCATTCTGTTAAGAAAATCTTTCGATTGAAAAGACTGCAATCAAATGCAATTCATTTAAACGTCTCAGTATATATTATGTCGTACTGTTTTTTCATACGTAATGCATTTCATTAGTCATGAATGGACACTTTACATCAGTCGTAGAATGGAGAAATGTCAGAGGATCAGCTAGTAATAATATTAGCTTCACTTCTAATCGTTGGATGTATGAGAGACGGTGTTACTTTTTTTCTTAACAGCCTGACAACTCAGAACAAAAGGTTACAGCACCTCTTCTGTTACAATATGAGGGCTGGTGAGGACTTTTTTTTATTAATTATTCAATTTTGTCTTTGAAAATTCTAGGTTGTTTTTTTTTTTTTTAAATAGCATCTCTTGTATTAAAAATACTTACGGTGTGGGTATAAGTATGTAGACAAAACTGCTTGGTAAGGTATAAGAAGTAACTAACTAAACTTTTTTAGATAACAAAAGAACTATGAAAAAAAAAAGATTTATGGACAAGGTAAAGCATGGTGGCTTGGAATCCCTGTGGAAAGGTAGCCAGTCACGCACAAAATTGAGAAAATACAGAAGAAGAGAAAGTGATACAGGGTTAAAAAAAAAAAAATGATGGTGTGTAAGGATTTTAACGGCAACAGCTGAAGTATAAGAGAGATTTTAAGTTTTTGTTGCGTACTATACGAGAGTGAGCAGCAAAGGGGATACAAACGATAAGTGTAGATGATCATTTGATTCCTGTATAAGGCAAAAGGAGTGGGTGAGTTCAGTAGAAAAAATAGCAAAAAACGATCCCTGCCTTAAAAAAGGAGATCAGAAGTCGACGGTCAGAGTCGGACCAGAGCGATCAGAGTACACTGAGTAGGCAAGCAAGGAATGCCAGTGTCCTGACTGCTGGCTCCTGCCAGCTCGCAGTAGCAAGAAATTAAAATACAATTTTCTCTTACTCACTTTCTACAAACCCACCCATTCGCTCTCATTCCTTGTCTCTCAGAGTGAGGATTTTATATCATTTGGATGAAGAAAAAAAATGGTTCAATTCAAAATTTACGTCCATCGTTCCTTCAATATTGTAGCTGCAGTATCACCAGAATAGTAAATGATTCAAAAGAGAAATAAAATAAAACAAAAAGTCACTGCATCACGCTTCGTAGTGCACGATAATTTGGAAACACAAAAAGTGGGAATAATGAATAATAACTGGCCATTTCCCTTATCCATATCCTTGCAAATTGAAAAATATAGAAAAATGTAATTAGTGATATTTTCCAACGAGTTGGGTCTTCCTGAAATCAGGGGATATTATTTGTTCCAAGTGATGCGTTGTATGTTCATGCTATTACTAAATTATGTCGTATGAAATGGTTCAACATGACGTTTCACTTGCAAATCAGAAAACATGATTTCTGTGAATGTTTAGGAATATACAGGATGGGCCAACGCGCACTTTGATAATCCAAGGAAAAGATAGAATCTTGGAAAAAAAAGCTTTTGCACAAAACTAAAACTGCCTGCAGAAAAAGCCCAAAGAAACATGAGTTTTCCAGTCAGAATAAAAAAAATAATAAATGCAATGACATCATTATTTTGTACTGCAAGCAAGCAAAATTATGGTAATGGTATGTATATCAGATGTTTACTCCCAATGAAAATAAGAGGATGCACATACACATACTCAAACATTTGTGTGTGTGTATGTGTGTGTGCTAATGAGTGCGTGTGTGTGTGTGTGTGTGAGTGTGCGTGCGCGTGTGTGGACCGTGTTCCTTTTTGTAAACACAAATGCCAGCATGCCTTTGTACATACAATACATATCAGATCAACAATATGCATATATTTAAAATTGCAGCCTATGCTGTCAAAATTGCATATAATGGGGACCAAATCCACAACCATGGTTTGTAGAAAAGGCCAAAAAATGTCAATATATCTGTATCTTACTCTATAGAATAAACCATTTCTTATTTTAGCCATTTTAGCATAAACATTGCCTGAAAGTATTTCTCCTTTCCAATCCAATGAACGATCAAAGTCATGTAGAGCATATGGATGGAATTATTCTATATATCAAAAGTAGATTTATTGAATTTCCATATCACAATTACTGATGATGTTTATTCCTAATTTCAAAGTCCTCATACTTATTATAACAGATCAAATTAAAATTTGGATACCAATGCCGTCATCAAATCAAAATAAGGGATCAATGCAAAGGAATAAAAGAAAAAAAAAGTAATTTTTACTTGATAGTGAGTATGTATGCTCTTAGATGTCACTGGTCTGCTTTTCCCGACGTTGCACTATGAAATGAGAATATGTGTATTTCACACTTAGTAAATATCATCGATACAATCATTAAAAGAATGACGTCCCTGCTGCTGTGGACCCATGCCAGCCATGAAAGTTTATATGTTGTTGGAAGGAGCTCACATTTATTTAACAGAGCGGATCTTAATCCCAACTCTTGACTAGTCAAAAGTCACAATGAGATGTTTTGCCATGCACATATCATAATTCAATGTGGATCTTTGTTCTCTTTTTACCGTTTATATCATATTAGTTACCTATATTTCCTTTGGATTAGGGTGACTTACGAGTTCTTATGGCTTTTCATTATCTCAACCTTCCTCTTGCTTTTTTTCTTATTCGTTTCGGTGATGTCGTTATTTTTATCAAATTCACCCACATTTCCAACATGCAGAGGACAAACAATTGTTTAGATTTTGTCAATATTGTAAATTGTATTTGTATCGGGGAGCATAATGTTAGTTTCATGAGAAAATTGTTTTAAATATAATGTTGTTCATTGCCCTGCATATACACAGACACTCTGACACACACGGGGACACACACACACACACGTATACACAGGGACACACGCATGCACACACATATATATATATGAGGGGTAAGTATGAATTTCCTGCGTGCTTCCTTCGACACATCCCTCAGGTACTATGCGAAAATGATTTTTCAACTGGAGAGAGCTGCAGTGAAAAAAAAACGCATCATAAGAGGCCAGGCTCAAAGCATCCATGGGATTTTGATCACATATTCTTATATGGAAAGAGGTTCGAAAGGGCTTTCCCTGCTGATGAAGAAATGCTTTTCAGCTGATTCCTGATATTTGTAATGGTGCAAGGAAAAAGCTCCCTGAAGAAATGAAGATCTCTATCACAATTTTGTACAAGACAGACACACATAGGATAAAGGGTTTGCAAGGTTCACCCCAATTACAAGTAGAGTCCTCACTTGAACTACTGTGTCATAACTAAATGGTAACGGAGATTTCAATGAAATTTAGTTATATACTTTATCCAAGTTTATTAATCGCTAGGCGATAGGTAGAAACCCACACCATTTTTTTCCTGCTGATGTATAAACTCTTTTGTGCAAAAAAAAAAGAAACTTCAAACTAGAAGAGTATGTAATATGAACTGGCCTAATAGAAAAAAAGAGCATAAATTTTGCTCGGTTCAAATTTTGAAATATTTTTAATATTCAGCATTTATCTCTTCTTAATTTTTTAAAAAAATTCTTGCGCAGTGTCAGGAAGGTAAGTCGTGCAGTTTTATCACAGCTGTGTACTCTTTGCATGAGCTGTGCATCTTGTTCATCAGTTTTCCTAGTTATTTATATGTTTATCATCTGAAAGATCTTTTACCTCTTGTGCACCGATAAAACACAGATTTATCTGCTTATCCATAATACTATTTTGATCTGTTGGCCTTCTGCAGAACGAATCAATGGGGTTACATTGAGTCACATGTTATAGCAGGGTTAGGATGACCTTAACAACAGAACAAATAATCAAGTTGAAAGTCCTTAAAATTTATTTGATTTTCATGGCTCACTGAGGGATGATAAATTTAAATAAAAAAATCCCAGGTCTTTATTCTTTTCTTCCATAGAGCGTTGTGTCTTGATTTATCACAAATCATTATATTTTGATATCCTAAATCACTTTTTTATTTTATCAGTTTTTTGTCGGGTCAGCTTGCATTATCCTTGGTCTAATAGGGTCACTTCTACAAATCTCAATAATCTTTAATATAGCATGACTCAAAAATCAAAAAAAAAAAAAAAGAGAGAATGTATGTGGAAATAAAAATATACATATAAAAACATTACTTGATTAACAAAGCTTGGTATTGTGTTCCACATTATCGAATGACATGCACATTCGAGAATTGCTGTGATTCAATCCTACAGGAAAGCCTCGTATCATGGGACACTATTTATCAGTTTTAATCCATCTTTACAGGACCTAAACGTCTGATATCGATGACACTGGAATCAGGAAGCAGATAATGGCTACCATCAACATAAATTTCTTTCCTTATGGGTGATCCCTCAAGTACTCATTTCAGGTTATTGCTGAAGAGTGTAAATCAGTGACTCAAGGTTTCAATGCAAGTGAACATCTTCCAAGTGGTAAAAAGTCTGTAACTAAGGATAATAAAACACATTATCGAAGGTTTGTCGTTATTTTGCATTTCTCCCAGCAAATATGGCGTGAAATAACTAAATCATATAAAAATAAGGAGATATACATCAATGTTTGGGCGCAAATCAACTTGTACAGTTGGTAAGATACTGGTAAACCAACCATACACACACACACACACACACACACACACACACACACACATATATATATATATATATATATATATATATATATATATATATATATATATATGATATAGTATATAAGTATTTCTGTTTGAATCTATATGGCAATAGGAAGTGAACTTGAATTATACATAGGCAAGTACTGTTCGATTTTTGTGAAATCGTGACTTTTATCTATGATATAATTCTGTTTGGTCCTGCATATTTGATGCATATTATAAGAATGATGATTATAGTCTGTTGGTATATATTGTATTATAATTCCGAGCAACTGGAATATTTTTTCTTCTGACTATTACGGTTGTGAGATAATGTTGTAATTTCAACTATAACGGTTGTTTCTGCAATCCAATGAATGGACAAAACTGCAGTGTTATCAGCCATTGCTTTCCAAATCAGATTTCAGAGACATCTCAATAGTTCTAAGGAGTTCGAACATTGAATATAACAAAAGGATTGACCCTGAGACAGGGTCCATGTAGCATGCACAAGAAAGATGGAACTGAACTCCACATACAGATATCAAAAGACAGCGTAGTATATTGGACAAAAAGAAGAGACTATGATATCATAGAAAATATTAAAAAATTTATCTTTCAACATTACGACTATTGCTCATTGATAGTTTTTTTCGACAATCCAGACATGCAAAACGCACTATGGTATTTGCTTGCAAACTGTCCTCGGTCAGATCTCGGTGGCTTTAGTAAAATCAGACACTAACGAAAAAATATACCTTGATAGAAGTGTCAAGAATACTTTACGTCTCGTACAACGATCAGTCAGCTTGATAAATGCGTTTAGGTCAGCTTGATCGATATTTGTAAATCGGCTTAATCAATGTCGCCAAGCCAGTTGAATTAGATTTAGTAACTCGATTAATTTGGGTTGGTTGGCTTTAACAATTTTGGCAAGTCAGCTTGATCGATGCTGATGAGGCAGCAAGATCAATATTAGTAAATCAGTTTGATCAATGTTTTTAAGCCAGCTTGATCGATGTTAGTGAGTCAGCTTGATTAAATTCTGTAAGTCTGCTTGATCGATTTCAGTGAGTCAGCTGGACTGATTTGGATGTCTGTTTGATCAATGTGTTAGTCAGATCAATATATTTAAGTCAGCTTCATTTATTTTGATCAATGTTGGTAAGACATCTTAATAAATGTTGGTAAATCAGCATCATTAGATTTCGTAGAATTGATCGATTTTTGTAAGTCAGCTTGTTGATTTTCCCTGAGCTCAATTGACGTTTAAAATAAGTTGAACTATGTTGATAAGTCCGCTTGATTGATTACTCCACGCCGGTTTGATTATTTTCTTTGTCATTCCAAACAAATATTCTGAATAAATTTAGTAATACACACACACCCATCCACACATACACACCCACACCCACACTAACACACACACACACACACACACACACACACACACACACATATATATATATATATGTACTCAGCTGGATACATGACTAAAACTGGATACTCTTTCAGTTTATGTATAAACTTAGTATTTACAGCATTTGTCTGTCCGTGCCAATATATTCTAACCAGACGTGGATACCAAAATCAGAGTTGGGCATGATCCATTAATTTATCCATTTCAACAGCCTGAATCCACAGCCAAAAGTAACTGAATTGCAATCATATTCCCTCTTGCAATCACAGCACAATTCCCTTCAGGATATTAAAAAGCATTGAAGTTGTATGTGTCATTCATCAATGAGTCGGGTTATCGCAACTTTTTGAGGGGGAAATAATCAACTATTTTGCGTCAGGTAACAGTAATCAAGAACATCCCTTTTTATCTCCCCTTAAAACTGAAATTTGTCATAATTTTCGACGATCGAAAATTCCTTATATTTTCAGATTCAAACAATAATTCTATGAATTTTGCTATAGATACAATAATGTCTCCAATTTTTGATCCGAACAATAAATCCTTGTATTTTTTAAATGAAACGATAATTCCTCGAATTTTTTCAATGAAACTATTATTCATCATAATTTTCCATTCAAGAAATTATTCCTAGTAGTCTCCCCTCCAAAATAATTTTCTGTATTTCCTAATTCAAGTATTTTTTCTTTCATTTTAAAGTCCAAACAATCATGACGTACAGTTCACTCTGATTCGTGTCAAATACATCGGCTGCCGCCCCGTGGTATATCTTCATCTGCTGCAAATGAATTTAAGGCACTGGATCAACCACATAGATTCACAGTGAAATCAGCCATGCAGTTATTGCACCCCCCACCTCAGCCAGATGGAATCAGACGTATAATTACCGTTTTCATATTTCATACAGATCGTATTCCACGTATGTGGGTATGACTTTTGGATGCCTACTTGGCATTTGATGTTATTCCTACCTTATGTATGCAAAGAGCCCATCATGTGAAAATGAATGGGCTTAGATAGACGTGACAAAACAGAATACTTCCTATCCATACATAGAGATGAAATCGTCTGAAATGTATTGTGTGAAAGAATGCACCAACTCGTCCAAAAAGGAGCATAAAGGTATAAGACGAGTGAATGAGTGATCAATGCAACCGCCTTTCAACCTTATACTGAAACTAAAAACTGTAGACAGCTAGATGAAAATTCTTCATTTTTTTTTAAACTGATTTTTTTTATCTATATTCTCAGACCTGAACCTATTAAAATGCGTTAAACCATTTGCACTGTATTATTGTCGACTTAAAGTACTTTGTTGATGCTATCAACAGCTTGGGCAGCAATGTATCTCAGTTTGAAATCAAACTTAAAGAATAATCGAATTCCTTGAATTGACACCATTCACTTTTAGGTGTCAAACTCTTTCGATAATGACTGATGGTGATATGATTAGCCAATATCTGTTATAATGACCATGTCTTGTCAAATGCTATTAAAAGAAAGAGGTTGATTTATTCTTCATACGCTTCGAACAATGGAAAGATTCTTAAGTAAAGAGCTTATAAATGTTCAATATTCGGGTAAGGTCACAATCATCAAATGAAAAATTAGCATGAATCTCTCAGCCAATTAAAATTCAAAAAGGGGTTCAGAAAGAAAGTAGATATTTAAAACATAATTACCTCTTGGATAGCAACAGTCATGTCACCATTGAGATATTTGCTGAGAGGTTTACTGAACATTACCGCTAGCTACGATGGCATGTGCTTCAGTTACGATGATAGAGTTTTGGTTAGCAACACGTCCTCATATATTACTAGCGAGGAATTTGTCTCACTAGATGCTCTTCAATGATATGAGCTAAAATACAATAGTAAATCATGACTTCATTCTTCTAGATTGAAATACAAGACATTTTTGATGATCAGAAGCTTCTTGAAAAAAACTTTAGTCACTTTAGAGTATTTTCATTTCTTGCTTTATGTTCTATTATATGAAAATATGAAATCAAATACCCACTGCTACACACTTATTTTACAGCTATGTCTTTCAAATTATTCCAAGTAATGTACGTTTTAATTAATATGATCATAAATTTATCAAGAGATACCTATCAATTGGCTTCTAACGAAAAACATTATATCTATCTTAACCTAAATATCAGTGTTCACATAAAATGAAAAAAATACGTTTGAATTATCCGCCTTTCGTACTGATATGTTTGACAATTACTTGATTTTAACATGCAACTAATGTTTGTTAAAGCCGTAAGCTCACTTAACAAAGCAAACGCCAGTGTAATGAGATCTTGATTACCATCACTTGGATTTAACTCTGATCATGCATTTCAAGTGAGCAAGTATTTTGCCCTCAAATGACTTCAATCGTGGAATTGGCAAAGTAAACAGGGAACCAATGGATTAATCATGGAACTCTGAAGCAGAGACTTTGATTACGCACCAATTTCTTTTGGACCACTTTCTCAGGGATAAACCTACAATCACCAGTTTCTATCAGTGAGATATCCATCTGACCCCAGGTTTTGTAAACTTCGATCGACAATCATCAGTGTTGTAGAGTTTTAATTTTGAATGTATCGTTTGGGATTTCGTGATCGGAATCCGTCTCCTTTCGATCGTAAGAGAATTGTGATGGGTTGAAGGATGGAAAAAAAGATTATTTCTTACATTTATTTTGGTTAGGAAGGACTTACTGAACTTACTCAAAAGTATGCAATCTTTTAGTGAGAAAAATGAACACGGGTACTATGTTTAGCAAACAATTTTGATTGGACAAAATAATCATCTGCTCAATTTTCAAATCGATTGGAGATTATTTTCTGTTAATCATCCCACCCATTTTGGTAATTTTTCCAACAGACTAATACTATACTGTCATCCAGTATAAAATGTTTTTAATCAATTTATGACATCAAGCAACGCTTAGTGAATTTTTCCCGACGATAAAGAAAAAGAACGGTTGGTTCAGAAATGTAACTGATCTGATGCATCTGAAACAAAAACATGCCTTTCAGAGAATCATAGAATCATTTGATGAATTCAGGATAGGGCAATTTCCTATCGATTACAATATATTGCTTTTCAAATGATTTCTTCGTGATTAAACATTGCTTAAAAAGATTTTTGGATCGTAAAAACTCTATTCGCATAAAATCCAACTATTTTGAGGGTAATAATCATTTCCTAACCGTCATTGTCTTGTTTTTCTTTGAAAAATTTATTTATTCATGATATGCACGTAATGATGAATTACATTAGTGACTTCAGGAATCATAGATAGGGTGGCGGGTAGGAATACAGGAGATTCTACACCGAGAGACTGATCAAGTTGAAAAATTTGCATTTGATTATAAAGTTTGTAGGTTGATGGAAGTTTCCACATTGATAATTTAAAAAAAAAAATCAACGCTATGCTCATCCAATTTGTTCTATTGTCAATATAGCTTTGCTACATTGTGTTATCTTTACAGAAGGTGGCGTTTCGTCCGTGTATATCAATATCAGCACAAAAAAAAGTTGTGTACAACAAGCTTCTCGGATATAGAGGCATAATGATCAAACAGAAAAATTCAAAGCTGGATAAAAGTGACCACTGAATTTACATTGGGCAACAAACCTCCACAGGATTCCAAACCAAAAGGAAAAAAAATCAAACAAGTAACGATTCTAAGAATGGAAAGCTTCACAATAGTAAGTTCAACCTTCAAGAACAAAAAAACCCTCATTATTCCTAAAGAAAACAGAAAACAACCAATGTATCCTGCCGATATTCGCCCTTAGAAACATGAAACTTGATCAAAAGACTATCTTACAAACTGAGTGTCATGCAACATGCTCATGATAGAATGCTGACCTTATCTTTGAGAGGCCATAAACAGCACATATATACATATAAGTTGTCACATAGTTGAGTGTGTATGAAGCCACCCACTGATCACATGTTGTGATGTTGAATTATGCAGCGGGAATGTTGTTTTTTCTTCTTTTTAATATATATATATGTTTTTTTCAAGGCAAAGGCAGAGAAAACATTTAAATGTACACTTCTTCAAATCAAATGAGGATGTTCTCTTTTCTTGTTAAAGTGCATATCAATTTGAACTCAGAACTTTTGCTGGGATTTGAACGCATTTCTTTATGGTACTTTTTAACTATATTGTGTCGAAAATGCAAATGAAAATCCTAAAAAATTCTTTGTTATATTGACTGCTGAGTATTTCCGTAGTGGAATAAATGCAAAAAATGATTTAATGATCGAACAAATTCGATGTTCGGCCAATCTTCAGCTTGCATCCCCTTTTTGCAAATCTACCTTTTCATTCTAAATGCAACAAACACATGTTCAGATTATGTTCAAACATTGTCGAGTTTCAATAGTAATTATACATCTGAAAAGTGTGATAAGATGAATATATGAATAGTGTAGGTAAATAGAAAGAGGAAAAAAGCTTTCAATATTGGATTTCATTTTATGGTGATTTCATTCATCATGATTGGTGAGTGGAGTGGATGCAAGAATTTTCCCTTTACTGTTCTTGACCCTAGAGATGACAGTCTGGGCTTGTAAATGGATTTTACTTAAATATATTAGAAAATATGTCTGATTCATCATTGTTCAAGCACATCAATAAAATGCAAAGTTTTGTTTCAAAATACATTTCACATATCTACCAAGAACATTATAGTTTATGGAAAACCTGAAAGATTGAGAGACGAGTTCCAAACCAGTTAACTCTTGCTGAATATTTTTTATCTAAATTCCAATTAAATTAGATAGAATCAACAAAATAACTTGGTCTTTGTCTTCTACAACCTTGCTGATTAGTTGTTATGAACAAAAAGTTTCAATATATCACAAATCTCAAAATATAGATACCTGATTCAGCCTGACGTCTAATACAACGATACGCATTGTATACTCAAAAATATGTAATTCATTTAACACAATCGACTTGAATACAATTTGGGAACCAAATCATGTGTAAAAGAAATTTAGAGCAAACACAAGCTCTTTTTTCACGATTGCTCCGTAATGCCGTTTGGTTTCAAACTATCAGAAGAAATGAGAACATTATCTAAGCATAAGTAATAGAATTAGCTGATGTAAACTCAATTTCCATTTTGTTGATACAGTTCAGCATTTACCTTGAGGAATTCTTTGCATATCGCTATTCTTTACATCTCCCCACTCTCTCGATATATATATATATATATATATATATATATATATATATATATACTCACACACATTCACACACACACACACACACACACACACACATATATATATATATATATATATATATATATATATATATATATATATATATATATATATATATATATATATATATATATATATACATACATATATATCGTTAGTTTTTCACACCAAAGAAAGCATGAGCAGAAATCTGAAAACAATCATTTTATTGGACACATTTTATATTTTGTTTTCGCTCTATTTTTTTCTGTTAATGAACTTTACTTATGTACGTATCTTAACTACCCCAAAGATGAAAAATGCGATTCCATCGTTCAAAAGTCACTGGACTATGCCACTGCATGGTCAAGGTTGTCATGCATTTTACTCAGAATTACTCTCTGCTTATAACTCAAAATCATGCTCCGCCCCTAGTAATTTAATACAGTTTTCTCCTCTGAAATGTAAAAATTTCAGTCTATATATATCCATGTTTACCTACAAGAAATTACTGGTTGATTACAACTAAAAAAAATTAGATAAACCGGATGATTCTCCATTTTTTAAGCAATGTTTAATCACGAAGGAATCAACGAAAGTCGATTAGCTGCAAATTGATAGTCGATCAAATGTAGCATTGTCTCTCCACATAACACATGGATATTTGCAGACCCCTTTTTTCTAGAAAAGCATATGAATATTCCTGATCATTAACGTTACTCTTTTCCGGACACATCATACAAGTTGGTCATGAATCAAACCAAGAATGATTGACCCAATAGTTCATGTCATAAAAATAAATTTTGTAACTCCTATCAATTAGCTTTCTGGGTTTTTTTTTTTCAATTGAAAATGACCAAAGTCTTGCAATTGTTGGTTGGCAAATCACTCAGCAGCTAAAATTAATGTCCAAATCTGAACTGCATATATCCAGTTTAAATGCAGTCTACGTTAATGTTCAACATCTCATTTTTTCTATTCATGACATGGCTTTGTCTAATAAGAAACATAATGATATAAGTGGCGACAAGTTTATCGTTTTATCTAAGCATATCAAAAACAGCAACACAAACTATTATCTTTTAAAAAAAAACAAATACCGTATATCTATCTTTGAGTTATCCCTCCCTCATTTGATGTTGTTGATGTTGTTGTCGTCGATGTAGTTGTCTTCGCTATAGCAGATTTTTCGAGTGTTTTTGTCTTTGTTGTGGTTGTGAAATGGGCACGCACCAAATATTTTCATTCCCATCGTGTTTAAATGGGTATTGGAAAGAAACAACTCATACTGAACACCGACTAAGTTAAAAAATGGGTGCTGTTCATCCACTATGATAATTCTTGGTATTTCTTTCTCCAATTTTGTTTCACTCTTTTGTTTCAATGTTCACATAAAACAGTTAGAAAAGTCCAGGAGGGAATGGTCTATTGCGGTTCAACTGATGACAAATCAGTCCTACTGAATACACTTTCATTATTGAAGCATCACCATCGTCATCAGTCTCTTGGGGATCATCATCCGATTATTTGTCCCTGCACGCATTCAAATATTTTTCTTGTTACCATCTAATCCTCTACAAACCACATTTTAGCATATGATTTTTCTGGATTGATGCTGTCAGTTATGATGTTCAGCATTTTTCTGTCATCATTGCAACATGACCATGTTATCGGAATTTTATGTTTTTAATCGACTAATCTCCCCAGGATTCAAAAATTCAAATAACTTTCGAGGCATTTGAGACGTATTCATTTTCCAACATATCACATCACAACTTAACAGCTCTTCATTATGTTTTCCGGTCTAGATGCACTTACACTAAAGCATGCACCGACACATGCACACACACACGTGCGCGCGCGCGCACACACACACACACACACACACATATACACACATATGTGTGTGTGTTTGCTGAACTCATTGTGTGTATGTATGTATCAATGAACAAAGGAACAGTGCAAGTGTATGTTCCATAGGGATAGAGCACTCTGCTGGATGAGGGATTTCTGCGAAAAATGAATATATTGCGTAAATTCAGCCTTACTAACCGTCCAGTTCCGTAGTCCAGAGGTAGGAAATCGGCCTGCAGGTCTGAAATGAAGGTTTTAACTCTGCCTCACGGTATTTGATGGGAAGTCTATTGCTACATGTAATGCATGTGGAAGGAAAAAAAAAATAGCACCAGGGCTGTTTAGTATACGAATTGTATCAAGAACTCATTTAATCAATATTTTTGATGATCACAGGAAAAGACAGAACTGGAAAGATAATATCTCATTGTATTTGACTGAAATTTTTCATATTTGATACGTCAGACTAAACAATAGTAAGTTTTGAATGCAAGAATAAACAATTTTTACTTATTGATAGAAATGTTCAAATAGATTGTTATCACTGGAATGTGGTGTTAAATTGGTGGATTTTACGGTTTCTTTGAGAAACAGTATCACCTAATTACATCCAAGGACAAAAATAGAATATTTTTTTTGTGAGTACACACAGATGCACACAAACATATACGAGTTTATTACTAACTGCATATGCACGCACAATCAGAAGACGAACACATACTTGTCAACATCTGTTTACTGATTATTTTCAATATAATAGCAAGACAACTGAGCATATGGTTCGGTCTCTCCTCATGCAAGGGTATATATTAGGTTGAGGGATCGGTAGTCCTTGGAATATTGACATGCAGAAAATAGACTGCAATTTCTTGTTGATGTGTGTCCTTTTTTTTCAATTCCACAATATTTGCTGCAGTCATCAAATATTATTCTTCCTTTCCTAGCTCAATGTTTTCGTAAGATGCTACAGGAGGAGATGCAAATATTTCATCAGGGAAGTCAAGTTTTGTTACAGTCTTCTCTGCACTCAAAATGCTGGAGGCAATCATGAAGGTTTTATAAAAATTTCCAACTTTGTATTTTTATCAGGAAGAAAATGTATTTAAGAAAAAAGACATTTATTTTTTTGTTTGGTAGAGTCACCGTCTTTTATCGAGAGCTGATTTCTTTTATTGCAATACGTGGGGAAACAAAATGTGATAAGTTCACTGAAAAGAATCGGCAAATCACATCCGTTGCTTCTGTCATATTATACTCTTCTTTGGAATTCTTTATATGCTTTCTTTTTCCGTTCGTCTTCACATCTTTGATTCAATATCTGTCTTGTCTATTCGAATTTTGTCTTCAATGATTAGTTATTTGTCCCGTGGCATCTCCCTGACAGAAAAAAAGTTTTACTGACGACGTTAGGTATTGGGTAGGTGCGTTGCTAAGAATCATGAAAAGGGATTCTGAACACGATGATCTTGTACATTCAGTTACATGCTATATATATATATATATATATATACTTGCTGTCATTGAAAATAGTGTTGTTTGAATAGATTGCATACTAGGGCAATGTATAACTGCAATGGTCTTCAAAATTGGTTTATTGAAATAGCTTATTTTATCCCGGAGTCGCGGAAATGAATGCGAGAACCTGAGGAAAACGAGTCTA
The DNA here is from genome assembly GCA_963457665.1 of Thysanoteuthis rhombus. Taxonomy (NCBI): domain Eukaryota; kingdom Metazoa; phylum Mollusca; class Cephalopoda; order Oegopsida; family Thysanoteuthidae; genus Thysanoteuthis; species Thysanoteuthis major. Next base: position 61,803,022 of record OY735202.1, read on the forward strand.
CAATAAACCGAATCACCAAAATGTTAGATGAAAACAAGCTATGGTGACAGGTTAAATTCAGAAAAAATGCTCAACCATTGAAGATATACGCACAACAAACATGTCGAGGACAAATGCACACAACATAGCTAAAAACCGTCGGCCTGAAAAAAGTTAGGTACAACATCAACCTAGGACAACAAATCTAAATGAAACCATCAAAAAGAAGGAATAATCATTCAAAGATTGCAACATTTGAGTATAGCAAGCTCAGCCTTTAATGACAGGAAAATCTCACTAGATTTAATAAGAAGGATCTAAAACCAATTATTTATCTGGATGGTTATTTATAGACCTGAAATGTAAAATATAACCAAAAATGACCTTCAATCTCGGAGCCATGCAATGTGTGCAAAATAAAATCATGGCCAACATCATATTGAAAGATCACAGAACAGGACAGCATATTGAAAAAAAAACGACTGTCAAGAATATCATAGAATCCATCCAAAAACTGTAGTTGCAATACACTGCTCATGTTGCAAAGATGTCACTCAAAACGATTGACATCAAGACGCAAAACATGGATCAACGGATATCATATGCAAATTATTTATGGTGACATGATGGCATGCAACTGCTCAAAAAATATTTTTTCTCAATGCCTGCGATATATAAGTCGAGGGAAGTCTATATCCAGCAACGGACGCTAAAATGCTTATTCTGATGATTAATAATTGTCTACGAAACTGAGGCTTCGTCTGTGAAACTTTCTCCGGAACAATTGTAATGTCATTACGACGGTACTTTCATGGATTTTAAACTTTGATATGTTTACTGAGTTGCTTACTGATGTCAAATTGGGATGCCATCCATCCCAGGTACCACGATGACAATTACTGGAATTATATTTCTTTCAATCATCTGTCCATCTGTCCATCCATATTTGGAAAATGTAAGACCACAGTTGTCTATTTGGAATTGTAAAATGGCCACCCTCAAAATCCATACATAACTCGGAATGATAAATCCCGAAATCTCGTGTTTCTGCCTATGATTTAACCTGGCTGTAAAGATTCTACCCTCGCCAAATGATTTCTCAATATTTTCAATGTACTGTAAATTGATTACTTTTAGTTTATATAATTCTCCTGAACCTGATTATGGCTGATTTTATTATGCAGACACCATAACATGAGTTGCTGAATTATTTAGTCAAATCAATCAGCATAATCTCAAGGTATATTACATTGCCCCCAGGTAGATATCACATGATATGATTATCTATATATTTCCCCCTCCTCCATTATCTCCCATGTCTGGGTTTTTCCTTATATCGAATTACACATTACGATTTTCATATACATAAGCCCACATCTTCCAGAATTAAATATCTAGATATCGCATACATTATTTCACCTAGGCCTCTTATCAGACTTTATGATGCCAAAACAGAAATAAAGAGGCCTCAGCTCCTGGACTATGATTTTATAGCCTATAAGCGCTATTATTGAGAGAACAAAATTTGAAAGGTCATATATTGGTAATTGATAGCTGTTCAGTGTAGGCAAATCGTACTTTTTTCCTCACTTCACAGAGTTATTCATTGATATTCATTCATAAGTCAACCATTGACTTCGGACGGATATCAATATATTCGTCCAAATCGGAAAAAATTGAAATGTTTTGAATATTTTCATGGCATTGCTTCCAAATCAAAAAATTGTATGTATTTTAGGCATGAAAGTTTAGTCCCTCAAAGTGTGATTGATTTATTGATTATCTATTCGCTTATGGATTTTCGAAAATTAATTGTGCAAAGAATAGTACTTGATAGTTCGAATTACTCAGCAAATCTTTAATGTCAACCGTAATGATGTTGTTGATCGTTTCATGTTCTGTATTTTTGGTCGTGTTAACAATTCAAATCATCGTGTTGTCCTCATGCAGCCTTATCTACAAGTGTTTTACAGAAATCTGACAAGCCACACATTTTAGTGTTCGTGTTAACATTCTTTGTATTATTTGAATTACACTTTATTGATGGGACCTTGCAACAATTAAACTGTTGTTAACTCCGTCACCATGAACTGTGTTTCTTTCGGTGAATAATATTATTTTTCCAAATTGACATTTCTTCTCACCAAGTTTCCTTCCCCAAGCCTTGGTAAAAAAACTAATTTATATTCCTGAATAATGAAAACCTCTCTACATTGACTGTGTTCAGTTTCATAAAGAATGGATTTTACTGTAATCCATTCAACGTAATGTGAAGTTCAATGTGCCAAAATTTACTCATCTTGGATATATCAAACATAATGTTTCAACCATGTGCCTGGTTGCTTCAATGTGATTTTTTCATCTTTATTCCTTCTTATCACATCATTGACTACGTTGCACTTACTGTTTCTTTGAATTTTTGAGCAGCATTATTATTATTATTATTATTATTATTATTATTATTATTATTATTATTAGTAGTAGTAGTAGTAGTAGTAGTAGGAGGAGGAGGAGGAGGAGGAGGAGGAGGAGGAATCTCACACCAGTTCGCTAATTTTGAACATTCTAAGGCATTCGAGTATCCAGCTATGTGGAATCATATCGTATGCCTTTTTGTAATCTATCCATCCCATTGCAATATTCTTTCTCCTTTTCCTTACTTCTTTCAAGATCATCTGGTCTATGTAGAGTAAATCGTTTGCCCCTTTGGTTCCTATCCTACACCCTTTCTGTTCTTCTGGTAGTAGCCCCCTTCTATCCATTGACATGTATATTCTCTCTGCTATTTGCCCGGTCAGGATTTTCCACATAAGTGGTAGGCAAGTGATTGGTCTATAGTTGCTTGCTATGTTCCCTTTCCCAGGTCTTTTTGGATGAGGGTGGTTCTGCCTTTAGTCATCCATTCTGGTGCTTTGCCTTCATTTAGACAATTTTTGAGTAGGTGAGTGAGTCTGCCGTGTAACGTGGTGAACTTTTTGAACCAATACCCATGGATCCCGTCGGGACCCGGTGCTTTCCAGTTGGCTACTTTCCTAAGAGTATGTTTCAATGTGTTTTCATTCAGTACTATTGGTTCTCCCTTGTCTATATCTTCTAGTTCTTTTCTCATGTTTCCTAACCATTGCGGTGTTACATTGTGTCTTTTTGGGTGCCCCCATATGCTATTCCAATAGTTCTTGGCCTCTGTGGCATCTGGTTTTATGTCCTGCCTTCTTTCCCCATTTAAATCTTAGTAAAACTTTTTCTCATTGTTTTGGAATGTGCGGTTTTGTGTGTATTGGGCCGTTCTTAGTCTGTATCTTTTTAGTCTTGCCTCTTTAGCTAGTCTTTTCTGGTGTAACTCTTCGACTACTGTTGCGATGCCTTTTTGCGCTACCTTGTATTTGTTATAAAGTCTTACTCGTGGTCTGTCTGTGTGTGGTGTATTTCTAAGCAGTACTTCATCTCTCTGTAGTTGGGAGATCTGCCTTTGTAACCTTCTCTCCCAGTTGGGTTTCCCTTCCCTATTATTGCTCAGGTTCCTATCTTGTGTTGTGAAGCTTTGTGCTACCATTTTCGCCCCTGCGTAAATTAGGTTGTTGAGTTCTAGGAGGGTGTCTGTTTCTATGTGCTGTAAGAGGCACTTGACCTGTTTGGTCACTTCTCCGACTTTCTTTCTGTCTTTGTCTCTTAGGGAGGGGAGTGTTGTTTTCTCTCGTCGCATGATCTATTTCAAAGCTTGTATTTTGGTTTTCTCTTCTTCCGTTGGTGCCTCGTCATCACCCTCTAGTGCGTAGCTTACTGTGGGGGTCTCATGGGGGATTATTCTAGTTTTATTATTGGTACTAGGTGTGCTGGGGGGCATTCTTCAGATGTGTCACCTGAACCTCTCTCTACATTAATGCAAATCTCTAGTAGTTCAGTCTCAGACAGCCACTTCTTCTTTTGAATTTGCTTTACTTGGTCAGCAAGGCGTTGGTTCGATACTTCTACAGCAGATTTTTCCCTCCATATTTGGAGAATACGCTCTCTATAAGATCGCACTGAAGGCTTGCTTTTATAGTAACAGTACATAACTAGTCTATTCTCTTCCCTTGTCCATCTCTTTCTCTTGTTCTTTATAGCAGTCACCCTGCGAGGACTGCGCTTTCCCTGGGTGTCATTAGTGGTATACGAGTTTTGGCCAACAGTAGCTGTGTGACGACTGTGTCCCTCCTGAAGGCCATTAAGGGTACACGAGCCGAGATTTTGGCCAGCAGTCAAAGGATGACGACCGGGTCCCTCCTGGTGGCTAACAAGGGAACACCTGCCGGTTACGACACACAGGTCTTGGATCTGTGCCCCGTTTTTTGCGGTAAAATGGTTTGGTTGTACTGTCATGATTGGGGTTTTTGGTTCTTTGGAGGTAGCACCAGACCTTGGTGGGTTGGTCAAGACCGATGTGAGTCGGAAGTAACCCAAGAGCCCCACCGGCCCTTTTGGTTCTTTTAAGGCAGCACCAGACCTTGGTGGGTTCATTGAGGCCGATGTGCACAGTGGTGACCAAAGAGCCCCACCAGCTCCTACCATCCAGGGTATGGCCTCACAAGGACAAGCCATTCAGGCTTGCAGAGATATCTATTTAGTGATATGACATTTACCTGATTGTTGAACTAAAGAAAAAACACTAAGCCTTTTTCTTGGGGAGGGGGGGTTACATACATTAAAGATCATATGTCTCCCTTAACTGTTTTAAGTCTCGACTTAGTTTCGATATTCGTTGTTTTTTCTTCCAATGCCGGATGGGTTGATGGCCAAGCGACCACAGCCAATTTATACTATACTAATCTCGAGGGAGGTTGGGGGTGCCGCCAGTGGAAAAGTTCATTCACACACATATATATATATATATATACTCGCCCTTCGCTTTTCTATACTTCTATGGGACAACTCATTTTGAATTATAAATTATAAATATGATAATTTTAAATTTAATTTTAATTCCACTTACCCACGTGCAAGTCCAAAAACCAACTTTTTTCGACTTGGCAGTGGCCTTTTCATTGCAAGAGAAAATTTCTCAGACTTACAAAGAAAACCATCTCAGAGGTACAAAGATACCATCAAAATATCAAGGATAATCAACCAAAGAAAAATATCATTAAAATGTTCGAAAATAATCAGAGTTCATCTCAAAGCCAAACGGTAAGTATCATTAGAATCTAAAGAAAACTTCTTTAACTAAGCCCAGAACAAAATCATCAGGGGCAGCCTGTAGTCAAAGTAGCATTGTTGTTATTATTATTATTATTATTATTATTATTATTATTATTATTATTATTATTATTATTATTATTATTATTATTATTATTATTATTAATAATAATAATAAGACATTCAATCACAGAGTATTATTATTATTATTATTATATTTATTATATCTTTTATTATTCAGAAATGTGTAACATCAAATACTACAAAACTGTCAGCTGAGGCTTGGGGCTCCTAAAAAATTAGCACATGGGCACATAGCGTAGTGGTTACAGAATCAGACAGAATTATCTAATGGTTCTAGGTTCAATCTCAGTATGAGACAATAATAATTTGAAAATACTACTACCAGTTTTTCATTCCATCAACACATGCCACAAAGACAACGCTCTCCATGCATTTCAGGTGATCCTAATTTTTACCCAAGATAATTTCTGATCTCTTCCTTACTGAACAAAAAAAATGATACACTCGATAGAACAAAAACTTTAGATTACAATATTGTGTTGCGTCTACTAATTGGTAACAAAATGCATGTCCAAAATATGAAAACCCTGCTACGTAGTCCTGCAAAAAAAAAAAAAATGTACGAAATATTTCCCTTCATTAATCTATTCTTTGTGGATAATACTCTGATTTTCCATGGTTAATCCAGGGATATATCCATAATACTTACCTTGAAATAGAAAATTCCACTTTTCCCTCACAAAGATATTTTTCTCTTTTGTTTTTTTCTCTCTGAATGGCAATCACACTTCTAATTGTGTCTCATCTAATCCTGTTCCAACCTTTCTTTACTTTCAGTTGTCTGAACATGAAGTATAAGTTTTTGAAGCGTATGTTGGTTTATTTTGATGAGGATAACATCTTGTCTTCGTTAGGACTTGGTTTGTTACGCTGAAATGAAGTTAAACATAATGTAATCCAAAGCTACCGAAAATTGTTAGACGCTAGAAAGTGGGAAATGGAAGTATAGTTCCAATAGCAAACAGACTGCCTCAAAAATAACAGCCAAGTCTTTTTTCCGTATAAAGGAAGATAGAAAGGAGCAAATAAATTGTATGGATATTCAACTATGGTTTTTCTATTGAACAGGTTCAACCAAATGACAAATATATCAAAACGTCTAATCACGGGTTCAAGGTATTGCTTTTTAATATCACAACAGTGCGTATTGAAGTATTCTGATTATAGAAGGGGACCGCAAAGCGGATTTAGGGATAAATGGTTCCTTTTTTTAACAACAGAAAAACTCCGTCACGCTGGCATGGAATGAACTCGAGCCAAATTGGCTGCAATGCGTAACAAGATAATGCTCCTGATTCACAGGGCTGGAATATTGCTAAATAAATCTATGGAATAAGTAATCTCGCAAGCTACCTGGGATATGTTTAACTTCATCGCTTATTCCCTGCAAATCGCATTTCAACAAAATGTATTTGCATGCATTAGTCATGTATATCTCAATGACACTTATATAAGATGTCCCAGTGACGATCAAATCTTCAGATAATACCTGTGCAATCACCTTGTAAAGCGGTGCTGTGTATTTAATCATTGATAAATTTTGAAGCTGCAATACAAAAAAATTCAGTTGGTCGATCTAACAGTCAACTGAGCCAATAAATGATGATGATATAATAATAATAATAATAATAATAATAATAATAATAATAATAATAATAATAATAATAATAATAATAATAATGATAATAATAATAATAATGCAACATATCTCAGCTACAGAACCTAGATAAGCGTAACACATTTTCCGATCAGTCTGAGGCATCATTGGCTATTACCAACATCACAGCATATGTTGTTACAATTAAACTTTCGGATCGTTTGCATTACTTCAATAACAAGAACATTTGCTAAGAGTAAAGACATGCACAAAATATTTCATGCAGTAGTTTTTGGAAGGGACACTTTTTGGACTCTTTTTTCGAAAATACATTGATTTGTCAAGATGAAGCAATGATCGTGCACAGTTTTTTTTTTTATTTTGGTTGTTCCGTTATCACATCTATCCCCAAGAAAATCTGCCACTGGCTCTAATATCTCCACGATATTGATAGTCAGACCTAAACAAAATATTTATGTGCAGGGAATACAAATCTCGCTACTGGGAACACTGAAAAAAAGTCATCGCTACGTTAAAAAAAAAACAGGGCTTCTGACATGAATTCGGTTGATTGCACATCTAACAACAAGGTTAAAAATTTTCGGAAGACGTATGATGCTGCATAACAGGAAAAATACTAGGAAATTACTTTGATTGTGGTAATTTCATGATAGTCATTGTGGATTTTTGTCTAAATACATTATGTGAAGGCGTTAAACACGAAGCTTTTTAGCGATCATAAAAAAAAGATAAAGATATTTTATTGTATTTTGTCATTCCATAATATCAAGAAATGTTTTTGAAGACTCTTCCATCAAATTGGACCAAAAAGATTCCAAAAATTATTTTATCCCAAGTGGATTGTCTTGTAGCGCTAATAAAAACAGTTAGGCTTAATGGGTCGGTTTAATTCAATTGTTTTGAAGACAAGACATTACAATTGGAAGAATCTCCGTGTGTACTGCGTGGTTATTCAAATGTTTTTTCAGTGGATATTGTAATGTATAGTTCTCTTAAAATCTAATGAAAATGAACATATTCCTATAAGGAAAAATCATTACACGTTAGTGTGCATGTACGTGTGTGTGATTCTATTTTCTTCTCTCTCTCTCTCTATCTCTCTCTCCCTCTCTGTACAATAATATACATTTGTATATAAATATATAAAATAAAAATAGATAATTAGTGTCTTTACGTTGAGATACTAAGATTTCTGCTACAGTTCATCATGTCAGCTAACTCTGGCAAGTATCAATCTGATCTTTTTGTTGAAAATTTGATATTTTCAATAGCACATAATGCACGTTTTATGGAGCCACTCGGTCCAATTCATATGTATTCATGTTTGCTTCAACCATAACGGGCAGTGATTTGCCCAAAAAAAACAAATTATAGCACATCGGCCGTAAATGCATTTTTCCAAAGAGCCCTTTTCCTGCGTACCAAGTTTTGAATCAATTTCCACGCTGGAATCCTTCTCTGCTACCTTCTTCAGTCACTCTCTCTTCTATCTTATTTTCTTTGTCTTAGTTCCCAGTTCAATTCTGACCAAAGGTCCTTTGCCCAGCGTAACATTTATCTCCTCAAACAGATGCAACACTATTCATGCTCACCTCTGCTCCGGTCTTGAATGTAAAACCCTGTTGGGAGGCCAGAGGCTGTTGTCTGCAAAAGGATTTGACCTGTGCATCAATCACCCAGAACGAAGTAAGATCACGCACAGTGGAAACAAATCAATGAATCGGATAATGCAATCCTATCTAAACAAGAAGTGAAAAGAAACCTTTGACGGAATTTGGCAAGTCGAATTAACGTTGACATTGATTGTTAGATGTATCACCTACCTTCCACCTCAAATATGAAGCCTGCTTAGACGTGACCTGTTTCCAGAAGAGAGTAATATGCCTTCCAGGTTAGGATTATTAAAGTAATTTGTCAAGACACTTTCGTGTGATTTATTACGAGGCGTCGAAAGGCGTTAGCCAGCTTTTGATTCCACCAACCATGATCCAGACATTGATTTCCTCCATACCTTCACATTGCAGAAGATTAATCGTCCTTATGTATCGGATTCATTTCGATAAATAATATGGAAAAATTTATTCAACTTCTTACTCCAACATGTATTTGATGGAAGGATCGTTAAAATAATCTTGTAATAAGAAGGTGACCCCATAATATCTGATGTACTCATCGCCAGTAGTATTTCCGAAATCACAGCTAAAAAAAAAAAGAAAGGATATTCTGAAATCTTTTTTTTAGTTTTAAATCATTTCGGCAGTTACATGTGTTGACTGCTGCGGAGAATTCTCTTGTACACTGGGAGAATTAACAAGGAGATATACAACAGTATCTGTCATTATTGATCCTTCTTAACTGATGACTGCACTGAGACATATGTTGACTTTTCAATCAATCGACTATCAATTAGCTATTGCATTATGATTTATCGATTGATAAAGACAGGTTCAAGTATGTTCTCGAACTGGTGAAATATATTGAGCAGAAGATATCTTGCTATAATGGAAAAATTGAATCTGATGTATTGCAGAATCTATTAGATAACGACAATCGGCTGGCCAACAAGAAATACAGGAGACTGATACAAATCACAGCTCATGTAATTGAACCCCAGATATTGTATGCAAAAATTTGCCCCACAGAGATAAGATGGCATAACGAGCTAGACAAGTTAAGACAGCATTTATTCTGTAACGACAAAAAGGTCTGGTAAATCTCAAAGTAGCTTTGTGTCCAAAGAAAGATGCTGAAAGGCTGATACTACTGTTGGTTATAATGACTCTTTGTTAATTGTGAAATGAGAATATCATCTAGTTGAGAATGCATCAGTGTCCAACAATCTATCCAAACGTCACTATCCATAGCTGATCAAATAAAATAATGTTAAGGAATATGCAGTGGAAGAGCACAAATCATTCGTTGCAGTTATTTTGTGAAGTTATTCCACAAGAGTAAAGAGCTCAATTTATGTTATATTCTGTTTATAGGCATACTTTTCTTAGACCACATTAGGTATTCTTATATTCCTCTGCCTTGTGTGGTTATAGACTAACTTGTATTGATAAAAATGCATATACATTCATAAACTTACATTTATATATGCACTAATACACATACAAAATCGAACCCACATATGTAAAGTGTATAGCATCTCATCTCTCCCTCTCAATTTATTCATATTTATTATCATTTTTACATATGAGCATATGTGTGTGTGCATGTATTCAAAAAACACTAAACCTTAAGACATTTAACATTGAAATATATAGGGAAACATTTTTCTCAAAGATTCTCATCCCAGTCACTTATCCGCCAATAATTATTGATGCAAATTATGTAGTTTTTCAGTATTTTTTCTCCATGTTTATGTGTCTTTCGAGGCTATAAAGACAAAACAGTGTTATATAGACGTCACTCCAATTTCAACAATGCTTGTAATGAATAGCTTACATCATAGGGTTGGTATATTTTTTAATCCAGGGTATCGTCATGATGCATTATTTTTTGATGTCCCTCTGTTGTACATATTCAAAATTTTATAACATGGTATACTTGCATAGCTATCTTTCAATTAAACGGCCTCAAGGAACTAGTTCCAAGTACAAACTGAATCCGTTTGTCTCCATCAACCGAAGCTTTCAGATAATGCTAATAGCACCCGCTTTATATTTTAAGGGATACTTATGTAATATCAGGGATTGTGGCTCAGCCATTTATTTGATGAGCAGGAGAAAACATTCCATACTCAAATCTGTATTAGCCTGACTAATGGAGCTAGCTGATGATCCTTTCCAAGTCATCTTTTCCTATTTTCGTATTTGTGTTTGTGCATTCGTGTCTGTGTGCGGGGTGGGTGGGTGTGCGTGTGAATTCTTACCTAATTTATTTTGACAGGCATGACATAAGCTTTATATTTTCTGGCATCCCTCTATATTTCCTCCAAAAAAGACAACAACAAATATGATGTCATTGTCGTATAAGCAAATTAAGTGACAGGTGTGTATTCATGTTTTAACGAAAATCCGGACCGTTTATTGTGTTGAATCCGTCAAATGTTGCCAACATTTTGCGATGAAACCAATGGCCCTTTTTATGTACATTAATCATGAGAACACCATATTTCAGTATTTCGTATTTACCTGATTTATTTGTGCTGACTTAGATATAATATATAAATATATTTTTGGATTTGACACAAAAGTGACTTTTCGAGAAACTTCTCTTAAATAGACATAAACATATCTGAGAATAATTTCCTTCTCTTTATAGTATAAAAACAAGAAACCATGTTATCTTATATGACCGATAAGCTCGCTATTGAGCTACCCAGACACTGCTTCCAATATAAATGTTATGTATGAAACGAAATGTAAGAAACAAATAATGATTATAGACTTTGGATAAGCAACACATGAGTATTTGGAATTTGAAGAGTAATTTTGACCCCTGCTCTCCTAGTTACTGTTTAGCTCAATTGCGAGCGCAACCCTCCTTTGAAATGGTTGCTCAATCGGTTGCAAGCCCGATTTCTACAGTAGTCTCAGTCACTTCGATTGCTTATTCATTCCAAGTTGTCTAAATCAACAGATATGATAAACGTGTAATGACGTCCAACTCTTTGAATGTGAATAGTTTAAAAGAGAGACAATATCTTCCCTCGTGCAGTCAGTGGCTAAAGAACAAAGACTGGGAAAGGGAGCACACCTCTATGAGTTAGCCTGTGATACCGTAGTATTAGATGGTCTGAAAATCATAACACAAATAGATTTAAATGATTTACCTACTCAGATGTTCCTCCTACTATCCACAGAAGACGGATAGGAGGAAAGAAATATGAAATCATCTAGCCTCGATTTCAACATTTTTTTTAGTTTGACCTCTTTAATGAGACGTTTGTTTCTACTTTTGTTCAAATTCCATTCTGCACCTCCTGCTGATGAAAATATTTTCTGAACGTCAATTCAACTTCCTTTCTCTTTTATTTGGCTGAAAATATCTCGTGGGAAAAAAATTCCCTCTTCCTGACTTCGATTTTATATCTGATTTACCTTGTTTTGTGTTCATGAACACTAACATTGCTTTGAGTAATGTACATCCAAGTGGAATGAAGTGCAACCAATTTTCAGAAACGACCCTGCATCAAAAATGCATTTAGATGGTGAAATAGGAAAACTAACAGAAAGTGGTAGAAAGAGCGAAAATTGAATAAAAGTCCATTGATATTGTGCAGAAATACATGAACCTGCTTTGATGCATTTCAATGGGTACCATCCACTTCTCTGTGTGCTATCGGTTTTTTGGGTAGGAAAGGAAGGTGATATATTCGTTTTTATGGAGGTGTAAGTAAGGTTTAGTCCCGACAAAGAACAGTACCTGAGAAAAATGTCGAGTGTGTTTGGATTTGGTTTGTAGGTATCAGACTTGTCAGAAAATATGGAGCGGTGGAAGTGTCAAGACGATTTTTTGAATGGAGAAGTGCAGTCTTACAGTAAATGGATTGGTGTTAACATGCATTGGTCAGGTGGATTGAAGTTGTATCGTTATTCAATCTTTTTGTATTAATCTGACTGACACTTTCCTTTTTATTTCTTAAATATACTTCTGTAATATTCTTTGAAGAGTCAATTCTTTGTTAGTAAATTTTTGTATGTCGATGCAGTTATCTTTTGTTTTTACGTGATCATGTTTCAGGTTAAAACAGGGTTTGTAATCTTGAATTGTCCTTACTTCTAGGTTATCGTATTTTAATTGGCATGTAAGGGCTGCTTCGATACATCTTTGTATTGAGATTTCATGTACATTTTCGATTAGATGTTTTTTTTTTGAAGTTCAAAATGGGCTTGTATGTTTCTATGATCAAACAAAACTTGTATCTCCCATCATACTTTTTCTTGAAACGGATCGACATCTCTCGGATGTAGATCTTGTCTTAGCCCTTTCATGGCATTGCGTTCATACTAGGGTCTGGTGGTGGTGGTGGGTTTTTCTACTCTCTTTATCAATCTTCTGATGGCTGCAGAGATGGCAATGTGTATCTCAAGCTTGGTCAAGTAGAAGCCGAGGTTGATGGTGGTTTCGCTAGAGAGTAAATCGATTTGCAAGATGGTGTTGATTTTCTATTCATTTTATCTTTTATGCATTCTTATTGCGTTGTATATGACGGTTATGGAAATGGTTAGATGTATTTTTCTTTTCCAGCGATATATTAGGGGTCTCATATTCTCGAAGCCCTTACGTACAAACCCATGATTATTCCCGATTTTGCGTGGAGTATGGTACAAGTAATGGAGAATAGATACGCTGTGAATAACTTGAGTGGTCTGATGATGAAAATTTGTTCTTCTCAACTTTTTTTTTCAAAATCTGATATGAATAATAATTGGAAAGAATCATTCAGTTAGGAATAGTGATCACCTACATCAGGGAATTTTCTGTGTCTGGAACAATATTGACCTGATACCTACGTTAGAAACCGGACTTTTCAATCCACCATTGTACTTCTTCGGTGAAATTTGAGTGACAAGAGCATCAAGTGTCTAATCCCAAGTGGGTATTGATACAGTCATAAAAGGTTGCAAAATGAAGTGGTTGGCCAATGTATAGCCTGCAATTAGTCACCTTATAGACAAAATCATTTATTGAACTGATTAGTAGAGATCAATGAGACAACCTGAGTCATTTTTACCATCAGTCGAAACGCAATTACAAATAGAGTTATCCATTAAGCTAAGATTTGTTAGCTGAAGGTCAGAGATGTTGGACCAAAACATAGTCACTAATCAGAAGTAATCATCTGACAGACTAATTGCATTCAATTTACTCATACACGGACGCCTTCAAAAATATAATTATTCACAAAAGTTACTATGGTTAGATTACAGGAATGTACGCTTCAAAATTAAGATCAAACACTGGTAATTAGTCCTAACTATTTTTGGTAAAGGTATCTAATTATAAGCCAGTGCAACTATTGCGTTTACTCAATGTGTCTTTTCATCTCTTCGCAAATCTCTATCTATATTAGTCTAGTTGCTGCTAAAAAATCTGACAAGCACACACAAACACACACATACACATATATACATATATATGCGTGTGGTGTGTGCGTGTGTGCGTGTGCATGTGCGTGTGCCATGACAAGTATATGTTCTTGGTCCTTATACATATGTCACACATATTCTTTAGATACGATGATATCCGTCCCTTACTGATATCTAGCTATTTTATCAAGCTGTAGTGTCATGTTGAGTTAATTCCTTGCTCGAGATACTAGACAAGAGTTCTTTTCAGCCTTTTGGATCTGAACTCCTAATCAATGATACAATTTTGATAACGATCACGTTTTGATCCCTTCCTTCTCTATTTCTCTCACTTCATCTCTTTCTTCGTCCGTCTGTCCATCCGTCTGTCTCTGCTCTGTCTGTCTGTCCGTCTGTCTCTCTCTCTCCCTCTCTCTCTCTTTATATATTTGATCATTTTCAATGATACATGGAGAAATCAAACTTTTGTAAAACTGTCTTTTGCTATAGCTTGTCCGTAAAATCAATCGTCATCTACAAAATACATTTTCCCCTGTTTTGCCTCCCTCTGTTAGATCTCCGTTTATTTTTATGATGTACAGTGTTGTCAGCTAGTGGATACCATTCCAGTCCACTGTGTTTGTTTGAAACTGAAATTCAAGTGCTTCCCCATTTCTGATAGTCAACAAACACTAAAGATAGAGAGAGGGAGAGAGAGAAAGAGATAGAGAGAGAGAACTTTTCGCCTTTAAAGAAAACATAGCAAACTGTCAGCAGATACGTCATTTGATTTTTCAATATTGTGAATCGACGTGATGCAAAAGTCAAATAAGTTAACGCAGGTTGGTAGCTAATCATCAACTGTCGCTGGTCCTTACCTGAGAGGAACATAGACTGCAACGATAGATGTTCACTCAAAATTCACTTGAATTAACGCTGCTATATACTCCCACTGTGTGTAATCTCCTAGAGTGCACAATAGCCACCTAATCAATCTATTGACTACTTTCTTCCGTAGGTGCCAACCCCCAGTCTTGAAGCACAAATACATGTAGTATATCCCTTACAAAAGTCTTGTTTTTAGAATCCAAGTTGACTTTTCTATTGAACTCAGGTATATATGCATGCATTCACAGATTGGATTCACCAAAACTCTTAAACAAAGGAAGGGGACTCGTGTTCTGGCGTAAAACCAACCGTGGCAGGTACAGGTACATTCTGGCTCAGGTCTGTGCCAATACCAAGGCAAAACCATGTAAGCCCTCCTGAAAATTACCTCGAAACCAAGAATGTTAACAGCTGTCATCCATTATGGTCATTCGTCAACTTTTATTTAATTAATCAATTCCTGGAGGAATATTTAGAATTCATCGCCACACAACTTTATGTCACCGTATAAAAAAAATGCCTTTCTTTCCCAGTTTAGCAAGAACCGTAGTGGTACCTTTGATCTCAGTCAACATATTATATGATTATCCCACCTACTTTTATGAACGACCTTTTTGACTACTCTGGTGATCATTACACCTAGACACGATAAAAATAGCATTACTCAATTGAAGGAAGGTTTACAGTCAATGCTTTTCTTGGCAGATAGTAAATGAAATCGTTTTGTCTGATCTTTTTGAACTAATGTAATACAATATCTACAAGTAGTTTCAGTGAGAGAGACAGTGAATATTTTTGTGTGTCTAAGAGGGGTAATGAAGTTTGACAGCTGTTAGTATGTAAATATAAATATAATTAAGGTTTCTGTTTAAGATTATGTCTTCCTATTTTGATATTCAACGTGTATTCTGTCAATGATTTGTGCTGAAAGTGTTGAAAAAAGAAATTACAGGGTTCTTACTTTGAGAAAAGAGGGAAAATGGAAAAAGAGTTAAACGACGAACAAACAGACCGACGATATTATTATTTTTCCTCCACTTGCATGTTTATATGCACCTTTCTGTGAGTTCAGTGCTTTGCAAGTGAAAGTGGGATTAATATTCAAGTAGTTCACTACGAATCAGTCATTCCCCTGCATCCATACTAATATAAAAAAAGTATATATAGTTTTTCCAATATCTCACTCTGCATTATATATGATACCATCACCCTAACTTCATCCTCTCCAACTTCAATTAGGAGTTAAGGGACAAAAAAGCTTTGATAGTCATTCATATTGACATTTGTCACGTATGTAGCCGGCTGTCCTTACAGCTTCCAACGGGCTACGAGACATGTCCTGAATATTGACGAACTATGTAGTGCTTTCTGTATGTTAATACGTTCGGATATCCTCTGGATGAGTGAAAAAATTGGTTCTTTATAAAAAAAAATACAAGAAAATGTTTTGAACCTGAACGTTGCATCTCTTCGGCAAATCTAATATCGTTATCTCCTTCAATGACCTCTCAGTTGTCCCACATGGTTTCAGATGCGACTCGTAAAGAAAATATTGACTTGCTCGGGGATAACTTTCATAATCTTTTGCTTTATATGTTTTAAGATGTCCGAGAAGAATTACAAAAAAATGTAAAGAGAAAAAGAGTTAGGGTAACAGAAGGAAGAAGGGAGAGCAAAAAAGTGAAGGGGGTGGAGAGAATGAGTGGAGGAATATTTGAAATGCTGAAAGGTTCAGAATGCTACAGATGTGATAAATAATTTAAAGTAACTTCCATTTTCCATATGGTAGGAAAAGAAAAAGGTTTTGCTAGTAGATTGGTACGGATAAGTATTAGGCTTTCATGTTAGTCTCTGGCATACATTAACGTCCATAATGATAAAAAAATACAAAATATATTTATGACTGACACGACTAATCCCCGTGTTGGTATAGCAGCCACCATTTTATTCAGATAGGTAAATACACTGGTTAACATTTAAAATGAATAGATTAGGAATCTAAAAGGTGAACATATAATCTGTAAAATAACATTATAAGCCAACACATTGACTGAGAGATATTGAGCAATCGAAACATATATATATATATATATATATATATATATATATATATATATATATATATATATATATATATATATATGTATATATATATATATACATATGTGTGTGTGTGTGTGTGTGTGTTGTGGGTGTGTGTGTGTGTTTGATCATTTTAGAGGATTTATTTAAATATCTCTATCGTTTGCTGCTGGCATTGAGTGAGCAGCTAGTCGAAACGCCCTCCAAATAAACTGATGATAAAATTTACACTGTACTGGACCCGTGATGTACCCCCAAAAGAAACACTTTCAGCACCACTGGGATAGCGCTTTTAAACCACGCGACATTCTATTTTGTAGTTTTCAGCGTAAATATTCACATATTAAAACTAAGAAACAAACTCAAAATAAGGAAAAGCAGCACTATATATTCTTTCAGCAATGATATAAATGAATATATAAACAAATGAATGAACACACACACACGCACACACACACAGACATATATATATATATATATATATATATATATATATATATATATATATATATATATATATATATATATATATATATATACATATATATATGTATATATGTATATACATGTATATATGCTAAACCTGGAAATTAAAAAAACAACAACTTGAAACCTCACGCATAACTGCACTTTTCAATAGTGAGAAATCAACTAGCCAAGTGTGAGCAAAAATACCGTATGTAATCAAGCAACAAAAGTGAAGGTGGGCATAACACATCCATGGAGCGATGACAGGGAACGAAGAAAAATAAAAAAAATAAAAAAGATTCCAAATGAGATTAAAATGTCCCCATACAAATACATAAAACTCTCTAAATTTATACATGATATTTGAAGATATGTTTTAATATTATATGTTTAATATCATTGCAATTCCTTACAGTGCTTATTCGACTGTTAGCAGCCTCACCTGCTACCTTGGAGAAAGAAAAAGATATACTTTATGTTTTCACGTTACAAACGCCCGCCCACTCCAAGATGAGAAACACTTAAATTGAAAGAAAAAAAAAAGATGCTGCCAAAGGTGGAAGAAGGCATCACAGGAGAAAAAAAAATAACGTTTTTAATCAAAGAAAGTGATGTTAGCACGCTATCGATGTGAGTGAATCACGAACTATCCCGACCCCTAACCGACGCCCGTGCCTTTGTTATCGCCGTGGCGCAATGCTTGCAAGCAAATTGGATAATGAAAGAAGTTGAATGGAATTTTTGCAGCTGCATAGTGCAAGCACGTGCATAGGCCGACATGAGAAAGCCGAAAGCCCATCCAACAATAAAGAGAGAGGGAAAATTACATATACGATACGTGAAATAAACACCTGAAAAGACCAGCATCACGGAGGATTCCAATCGAGAAGAATCCGACTCTCGGAGATTGATTCGCATTTGATATGCACACAAACACACACATGCACACATGCACACACACACACATACATACACACACGCACGCACGTACACACACGCACGTACACACACGCACACACACAATACACATTTTGTTTTTTTCCATCTCAGACTCTCTTAGTGTATTGTGCTTTTTGTGATATCTCCGAGTAAGGTTTGAGCACGACTTTCTCCTGTTCACGTATATAGTTCTCAGCTTGAGGGTCAACTTTTTGATTGGGCTCCAGATTTCTGCTCCATACATGACTATCGGAGAGAAGCATCGGTTTTAGGATTAGCAGTTTTTTTAGTTCCTACAAATTGATGCTTCCTTGACAAAAGCTTGTCATTTTCAGATGATTTCTTGTTTGTTTTTTTCTCTTTTTGGGATGATTTCAATAGAATTCATTGTCCCAGGTAGATTTGATGCTTTACTTCTTCCTGTTCTGTTTTTTTTCCTATTTTGATTATTGTGTATTTGTCATCAACATGGTTGTTGTACATGCCATTCGTTTTATTGAAATTGAACACAAATCCAATATTGAGTAGAGAAGGGTGATTCGAAGAACAATCAGAAGATTGTTACTATTATTATCCTTATTTTTATTACAATTATTATAATTATTATTATTATTATTATTATTATTATTATTATTATTATTATTATTATTATTATTATTATTATTATTATTATTATTATTATTATTATTTGGAATCTCACACCAGTTGCCTGGTGGTAACCACTGGAGTTTGAGTGACAGCAAGTCTCCTCAAGTCTCCAGCCCTCCTCTCCTAGTACTCATAGGTCGCAGTAATTCTGCAATTTACAGTTTCACACCGGTTGCCCAGTGGTTATCGCTGAAGGCTGAGTGACAATGAGTCTCCTCAGGTCTTCAGCTAACGTCTCCTCTCTCTTTCGCATATCATGACAGAGCTACGATTCGTTGCAGTCCTTATATCTCTAGCACCTTCCTCAGTATCCGTGCAGTTCCCAGTAGTGCTGTGGTTTGTACGGTCATTATCCTCCCCCTAATCCCGATCTCCTCCAGTCTCCCCCTCTGCGTTTTGGGGACAGTTCCTAGTGCTCCCACTAAGAACGGTACTACCCTGGTTTTCATGTTCCACATTTTCCTTAACTCCCTTGCTAGGTCCTGGTATTTTTCCCTTTTTTCACCCTCCTTCTTTTTTACTCTATGGTCTGCAGGTACAGCAACGTCTACTATTTGGCAGGCCTTCCTTTTTTTGTCTACTATTACTAAGTCCGGCCTTCTTGCCTGGATGAGGTGGTCAGTTTGGATGTCAAAGTCCCACAGTAGTTTGTGGTTGTCATTCTCCAAAACTGCCTCTGGCTTGTGCTGATACCACTTTTCCCCATGGTTGAATCCCATTTGTTTACTTAGTTCCCAGTGTATCATCGTTGCTACTCTATCGTGTCTATGCTTATACTCCTTCTGGGCGAGCTGACTACATTCACTAGTTATGTGGTTTACTGTCTCATCTCTTTCACCGCACATGCGGCATTTGCTGTTTGTCCGTGTTCTGTCGATTTTTGCTTTTATGTAGTTTGTCCTTATGCTTTTGTTTTGGGCTGCCATGATGAGCGATTCTGTTTCTCTCTTAAGGTTTCCCTTTCGTAACCACGTCCATGATTTCTCGTCTGCTATATCTTTTATCTGTCTTTTAAACTCGCCGTACAATTTTTTCCCTTCCCACTTTTCATTTCTAGTTTGCTGTACTGTTCCATTGTTTTTCTACTTTATTGTTTGTTGCACTATCCCTCGCGCTTTTTATGATTTCTTCACTATTTGTTTGCACATATCTATCTAGGACTACTTTAGCTCTCTGGACACAATCTTCTATGCTGATGAGCCCCCTACCACCTTCTTTTCTCTTAACGTATAGTCTATCTGTATCATCCCTAGGGT
Organism: Thysanoteuthis rhombus; assembly: GCA_963457665.1. NCBI lineage: Eukaryota > Metazoa > Mollusca > Cephalopoda > Oegopsida > Thysanoteuthidae > Thysanoteuthis > Thysanoteuthis major. Next base: position 61,823,175 of record OY735202.1, read on the forward strand.
GTAATGCTTTATGCATCGTCATAAGTTTCCTTGTTCGCCTATCCATTGATTGGAGCTCTTCCTTTGTCCATCCTAAGAATGGTCCTGTATACCTAACTACTGACACAGCCCAGGTGTTCATTCCTTTTATTAGGTTTCTGCTATTTAATTTGGTTTCTAATATTTTCCTCATCTTTCTGAGGTATTCTCTCTTAATTTTCTCCTTCATCTCTTCCCGTTTTATCGTGTCACATTCAAGGACACCTAGGTACTTGTATCGGTCTTGTGCAGTCAATGCCCTAATCTTCTTGTTGTCTGGAAGTTCAATTCCCTCAGTCATTGAAAGTCTTCATTTGTGCATCACCATGATTGCACATTTTTCTATCCCAAACTCCATTCCTATGTCCTCACTATATTCCCTTACTTTGTTGAACAGAGTCTCAAGCTCTCCCCTGTTTTTTGCAAACAATTTAATATCGTCCATGTACATTAAGTGGTTGACCTTTCCTTTTGTTTTAGAGAAGTGGTATCCTTTGCTGTTTTTCAGGATTCTGTTAAGCGGTATCATTGTTAGAACAAATAATAGTGGGGACAACGAGTCTCCTTGGAAGATTCCCCTTTTTATCCCTACCTCGGCTAGTTTGTCCCCTGCGGCTGTCAAATCTACTTTCCAGTCTTCCATCGAATTACCAATAAATTTAACAACCGGTTCGCTAATTTTGAACATTCTAAGGCATTCGAGTATCCAGCTATGTGGAATCATATCGTATGCCTTTTTGTAATCTATCCATCCCATTGCGATATTCTTTCTGCTTTTCCTTACTTCTTTTAAGATCATCTGGTCTATATAGAGTAAATCGTTTGCCCCTTTGGTTCCTATCCTACACCCTTTCTGTTCTTCTGGTAGTAGTCCCCTTCTATCTATTGACTTGTATATTCTCTCTGCTATTTGCCCGGTCAGGATTTTCCACATTAGTGGTAGGCATGTGATTGGTTTATAGTTGCTTGCTATGTTCCCCTTTCCCGGGTCTTTTTGGATGAGGGTGGTTCTGCCTTTAGTCATCCATTCTGGTGCTTTGCCTTCATTTAGACAATTTTGGAGTAGGTGAGTGAGTATGCCGTATTATTATTACTATTTTTTTTATTAGTGGTAGTAGTAATAATAATAATAATAATAATAATAATAATAATAATAATAATAATAATAATAATAATAATGATAACAATAATATTGATCATAATAATCATGGTAATAATAATAATAATTATAATAATAATATTAATAATAAAAGTATCAAAAGTAAAACTGCTTTGTCCAAAACAACTGTAATAATAAGGAGTAATAATAATAATGGGATCAGAAAGTAGACCAAGTATAAAATATAATAATAACATTGCACCATGCACAGTGAACAGATTTCCGTATATCAATGTCGCAGATTATTATTAATGTGAATTGTTCAATGGCTGGCAATTGGCTGATTTCGAGTTTAAGGAGCTTTAAAATGCGTACAGAGGCTATAGGTATGGTAATAATTGGGGAAGATAAATGATAACCTTCGCTAGGCTACAATCATTGATCATTTGATAATAAAATTATGGAATACCCCGTAAGCCATTAACATTAGGTTCCAATGATAAGGAAGCTATGCACCTTTGATTTCATTTTCCTCCAGTTCTTTTGTAATGAGTGTCTTTTATTGATCAACTATGTCTATCAAGTACAAATAATTTTAACTTCTTCCGTTGGAAACTTACTTTTTGATCAGTACTTTGATATTTTGAAATTTACCTACTTTTCACACAGATGTTAACAAGGAGGTTAACCAGTCGCATTGACGTGACATTGTTCATCCGCACATCAATTTTGGGCAGTCATGATCAGTCCTATATTTAATTGTGTACCAAAGGGCTCCTTTCGTCTCCAATGCGAATATAGCAAGGGAACTTGAAGGTCCATCAGTTTTGGAGTTTACAATGACCTCATAAGCCACACTCCTCTTACTCCAGTGTGTTGATACTCATGTTTTGAGGTGAAATCATATAACCAGAATTGGTTGTGATCCCTGTTAGGCATGCGGAACTATGCCCTATGGGCCCAACACATTTTAAAAGAATACTTCCCAAGGCAACTGTTAAAGCCAATGTTTCCGTCAGACCGAATATATAAAGAAGATCTTTTAAAATAGGAAGGAAGTAGGGATTGAATAATAATAAGCAGCTGCATTTCCAACATACAGCTTCAAACGACCGTCGTGTTTCTGGCAATTGTGTTCAGGTTGAAAACCAATCGGAAGAATGACTTACTAATGTAATCAAATCCTTTTCCTACGAAAAGTATTATCCATTTAATCAGCAGTGTTGCAAGCATTTTGCTATTTCAGATATTTTATGCTATGAGGTGAATTTTGAAGTTCAATCAGTTATCTACTCCCTCTAAGTATTATCTCAGCTATGATTTAATGGCTACTTGGCGCTGACACATTGGTTTTGTCAAAGATGGCGCCCTGATGTTGAGAAAACATAAAACTGTTTGTTCTTTTGTTACTTCTGGAAAAACAGCTTTTTTCATCTTTTGGGGGCTTCACTTCAACTTGTTTATTAATAACATTTACAATTTCAAAGATATATGTTTTCTTTTATTCTATTCTGGTTATTTTGCAGTGAAAACACCAGCGATGCCATGAATAGAATTTATTTTGACCGAATTCATAGTTCAATGGAAATATTTACATGACTCCAAATTGTGTACAATAACTCCCTTTCATCTCAGTTTTTCACTTGTTTATATATATATATATATATATATATATATATATATATATATATATATATATATATATATATATATATATATATATATATATATATATACATATATTGTATATTTGCTATGAATAGCATCTCTTTTAGATTTTGGTTTTGTATACTCTGACAGTAACATCCTGTCGTACATCATTTCAAAATTTAGAACAAAAAGAAAGAAAAATAAGAGGAACTATGAGAACACTCCAAAAAACACATCACATGTGCTGAACAAGAACTACCATTCACCATTTACTATGTAAGGAACAAAGGTGACAAATTATTTGACATGTTTCTGTTCCAAAATTACCAAACCACATTTTTTATCATAAATTTTAAGGGAGATTAGGCATTGCAAAAAAATCATCATTGATTTTAACTATTTTCAATGCTGTTTAGTCTATCTTTTTTCAGTGTCTCTCTCATTGCAATATGATGGGGATGGCCGCTGGAGTATTAAAGTACGGATCATACAATAGATTAATGTATAGATAAATAAAAATCTTCAATTAAGATTGAAATGAACAAACAAAAATATGTTAGAGATACTACTCAAAAAATGTTAATATGTTTTCAATTCACAAATACAGTAGCCTTAGTTTAGCCAAATTTAAAACATGACGTGAATGTTCATATAGAGTGGTACGCAAATGACCAGAGAGGAGATAATGCAATACACAAATGTCCAGACACTAGAATAACTGGTTGGCAAAATTAGAGTGCATGCACATGTCCAGGTGCACAAATGACCAGTAAGTAGTTATCCAGCATTTCTTGTTATAGCACCAATACACATGCACCTCCATTGGCGCAAATGAAAGCATATATGTATTCCATAAATGCAGTCAAATATACATTCTTTCACCCCTGCATTGTTTCGCTCATAAAGTAAATCAGTATACCTTTGCCACGAGTAAATATTCAGAAATTGGGAGGGGTATGAAACTGAATTACTGTGCAATTGTGAATCATGGAAAGGAATAAAAAAAAGGTTTCAAATCATTTTATATCCATTTTGCTTCACATTAATGACCATTCATTTTGATTTCAGATTTATCCATTGATGTTTTTTTCCATGCAATCATTCATGTCGAGAAAAATGTGCAGAGATGAATTTTCAAATATCATTGACTCTGTAATAAACCAAAATTTTCATTGAATAATAATACGCAAAGAAAAAAGTGCATTGCTCTACGTAAAACTAAAATCAAAAAAGTTATGAAGGGAAGATTCCGAAAAAAAAAATATTATTACAACGAGCAAATGCATCAAAACAGAATATATTTTGAGGAAAATAAAAAATCAACAAATACTGCTTTTGAACAAAGATGAAATAATGTATTGACAGAAAAGTCCAATTGGCTTGAATTTGATTATGAAATCAAATACCCTCCACAAAAACCAGGAGCTGATTCAGATAGACATGAATATCTATTGGCATGTCTATGCTACAATGTTGCTATATGTGCGTTGAGTTTTGTATTCATCCAGTTTTTGAAAGTCAGTTTTTCAAAAAATATTTCTATCAGTATAGATCCGAATGAGCATAAGGGGATTGAAAAAAACATAACCCCAAAACAAACAAAAAATTCTCTATTTTTTTTATATTACTCTATCCATCTCCAAATATTACTCCTGTTAAAATCAAAAAGCAAACAGCTAGAGAGAGGGAGAAAAGAGGGATAAAATCTTCATTTCCTTGAAGGTAGAGGAAATTGCTTTCAAATATGTTTTCCATCGAAAGTTAATCTGGATGGTCTGTTACCTTCTTTGCTAACTCGAATAGAAGCATGCATTCTATGGCTCCGTCTTAACAGACGCTGATGATATCAACAGAAATGCTGTTCATGCAAAAAAGGAGGAAACATCGTACATTATGCATGGTTTTTGAGAAACCGATCGATGCACTGCGGAAATGTACTTACTTGCATAAATAAGGAGTGATGTAACAAGCCACTGGATATAGAAGAAATTTTATCTAAAAAGCCCCTTTTTTCTCTCTATTTTTCTTCCTCTTTCTCTCTCTCTCTCTCTCTCTCTCTATATATATATATATATATAAATATATATATATATATATATATATATATATATATATATATATATATATATATATACATATACATATACACATGCACACACATATATATACATATATGTATGAATATTTATATATATGTATATGTATATGTATATATATATATATATATATATATATATATATATACATATCTTTACTCACTGCAACAGACAAAGTAGTCTTTGCTGCAACCACCATGAGCAAGCTAACATGTTCACTCTATTCCACATACAATCTACTATATTCTAATTCCCAAAGAGAACATATAATATCCCTCAACCAAAACGTGATAGATGCTAACTGCATAGCTTTCGTACGCACCTTCACTTAGGTAGATGACAATATAAATCTCCGAACCACCTTCTATACCAAGCTTGCAGACACGCTTTTTTTCACTCAAAATTGGCCTATCCTAAACAATAATTATTAGAAGCACTTGAAATGAGGGGAATATCCTCTACAGCGACTCAACTTGGAAAAAATATAACCTACAACGACGAATATATTAATTTGAAAATACAAATACCCAAATAAAAAAGCCACTACATTACCAAGAAAATAAATTCTTATACTCCCCTATGAGGAAAAGCCCGCCTGCATACCACTCATCACTACCGTCATCAGCCAACTCTTTTCGGTCACACATTATTAAAAAGAGATAGAATACACTTACACTCAATACAGAAATCAGAAATATTCAGATGACAAAACATGGAAAACATGCTTAGCAGTAACAATGTGAGAACAACGAAGTTTTCTATATCACTATCCTTAAAACAGTTAAATTCTTCCAACCCTGCGAGAAAATAGTTTATTCTGCAGCAGATTGAAGCACAATAACACCTTGAATAGGTCTAAAATTAGATTCTCATTCACATATGATTATCGTCACAAAAGAACCTAGCCTTATCTTAAGCCAATCCAATTTATAACCAATATCGGGAACTTCACACAGTCACACAGACCCCTACCGATAGAAATGCCACGTAGCTTGTGCAACTAAAACCATCAGACTTTTCAAGGACACACATAATGGCCTCTTGGGGGTACAGGGCAAACATTTCTCAACATATATTCAATCATACCTTTAGCCCCCTTTACCTATCTTGGATAACCTAACTTGCCAAATCAGCGTAGAACAAAATGATTATTCTCTGGAGGAATCATTATCACCATCAGAGTCTAAATACATGTAGTATGATAAATGTATACAGTGTAACTCCAGTCTCTGTATGAATAGAAGTTATTATGATATGCAAAACAGTGTCTGCCCATTATGAGAGCTATTGTAGAGTTTCAACAGAAAAAAAAATTCTGCCACCTTTTGTTCAATCATCCTGAAAACATTTTTTTTAGATCTGAGGGGTGGTATGAATGCTGCTGGACGCAATCTATGATACCAGTTTTGTATGAACGTATACTGAACATTGAATTTCTCAAAACTCCAGAGGGAGGGATCCTCAGAGAGACAAATAGTTTTTTTGTTTCAATCGTGAGCTCTCTAATTTCATCAGTCCAGCCAATTTACATGACTCATATAAACAGAGTCAGATAGCCAACCAACGAAAACGATGTAATAACCGGAGAAACCCATGTTGACAAATTTTTACGTTTTTTGATGGTTAATAATGAATTGAAATATCATTTTTCTTACTGCCAAGAAAAAAATCCGAAGGTACAAAAAGTATAGTCAATGCAATTACGTGTAAAAAAAAAAAAATTACAAAATATACATAACCTATTAATGTTATCAAATTATGACAAGAAGATGATTAATCAGACCATACACTATAAGGAAGTAGAAGCAAAAGCATTTGCACCGAAACGGGTTTCTTTTGTGAATAACAAAAATATGATAACAAAAATATTACAATGGAATAAAAATAGATAAAAGATAAACAGAAACACACCGTTTAAAAAACTGAAAATCAGAAAGAAGCATAACTCATAACATTTTGATGAAATGAAATTCTGGAACATAACAGGAACATACCTTGACATCAAGTTAAATCATAGTAAATGTAAGAATTCAAAAGATGAAACAAATCACTTAAAAAACAATGACCTATAATCAGTTTTAAAACATTTTCTCAAGGATATAAGGGTGGTTGAAAGAAAAAAAAAACTGATTCATAAAAAATAGTTACATAAAAAATGAGTTATTTTACTTTCTCTCTTAACACAAATACCGATGCCAGAAAGATTATTCCAAATCACCATCGGTCTTTCAATGCCTGTTGTTTTCTTTGTTTAGATCAAATAGCATTCCAAATAGCGTAATTGAAATGAAATGAATCGTTAGAATTAAGCATAACCATCATCACTATACAAATATCAACCTCAATTCAATGTCTACTTGTATCATTATTAGTTTGATAGAGAAGCCCATATATATGATTGTGTGTCTCTGTTTGTGTAAGTAGAACACTGATTTATCATATTGGTGTAGTATAATGGTCCGTTATAGCGTGCCTAATATATTGAGTCGAATAACTGCATTCAAATGGTGGTATAATTTTTTAACATTGACCTGCTTCATTTTTTACCAGCAATCAAAATTAGTTACTCATAAGAAACCGTTTTGCAAGTAAAATCTTTTTTTGCAGCATGCCATGTTCGATGTAATCAATGCTACATTTTGAGTTTTTGCTATTAAGTGACATCAAAGGTTGACGCTTTCTAATGCAGCTAGGAAGTAAACAGAGGCTGTTTACATTCATACATTTATGCATACATACATGCATTTACGTCCAATCTAACTTATAGTCATTGTCTACAAGTTTTCTCCAGATAAATACAAAAACAGATATGGCTTAGTAAAAATTGTGATCCCCTGGAAAATTGAGCCAACGATATCACCATGCAGAATGTGTACTTAATTCATAAGCAATGTTAAAGATCAGGAAATCAAAGATTTCCCTGTATGAAAAGATTAAAACGAATCACCTATACATAAAGCAATACCCAATAAACATTATTGACACTCAGCTATGATACATACTAATGAACATGCCTTTAGTACTTCATTTTGTCTCATAATCTTGTGTCCAGCTAAGCAAACAAAAACAATTGGTTAAACAAAAAAATATCACTAGTTTTAGGAACAATATCCGTTGATTCGATGTTCCAAACCTAATATCCGCCGGTTAGTAACTAACCAGAAGTGTTGAAAACTCGATACGTATCACAATGCACAGTGCATGCAGTGTTGGAATGATATAAGTGCATACGAAATTGTTATTAAATGTTCCAACCACACGATTTGTTTCTATATGAAACACAGTAGCCCTTCCCGGTGGCAACAACTTCTCCTGACCTAGAAATTGGCCGGTGTAATCAAGATGCATTGCTTGCGTTGGGTTGATGAAGATTGACCACTGCAAGGAACTTGTACACTCAAGCAATAGCAGTTCGACTGATATGCAAAGAATTACTCATTCAATAATCTCGCCTGTAAGAGCTCTGCTTTAAAGTTAGGACTGAATTTCCCAATAGAGTCTTGTATCATGCTGACTTTGTTGTTTGGTTTTGTTTCGTGATTATATATATATATATATATATATATATATATATATATATATATATATATATATATATATATATATATATATATACATACATACATATATATATATATATATATATATATATATATATATATATGTATATATATACATATATATATGTATGTATGTATATATATGTATATATGTATATATGTATGTATACATATATATATATATATATATATATATATATATATATATATATATATATATATATATATATACATCCATCCATCCATACATACATACATACATACATATATTGATATGCAAATATAAATAAGTTTTTCGATATTCATGGACAATTCATTCCCAACAGATTCTTTGCTAACTTGTGGCTTGTCACAGTGTGTATATTGGGAAGTATTGCCTCAACATTTGATCATAAATAATCTTAAAATAAATAAATAGTTCCCGAATGGAATATATCTTTATATTCTGCGAAAACTGTACAGAGTAAGTCCATCTGAACATTTGAAAAGAAAATGCTATGATCAATTCTCAAAAGACATGCAACTGCTTGATTTATGCCCACCGATCAGACATAAAGACGGGCTTGAATCATGTTACTGTTGGCTCAGCAGGTCACGCACGGCCTAAACAAATAATGAAGACTATTGTTTTTGGGGAGGGGAATCGTATGCAATCAGTATGGAATCATATCGTGGGGTCAGTATCAAACACTGCATCCCCAAAATATGTATATATATATATATATATATATATATATATATATATATATATATATATATATATATATATATATATATATATATATATATATACATATATATATACATTGGCACACACAATTTGATCTGCAAGCAATTCATTGCATTTTGTTTTCAATACTTTTTTTTTCTCAGAACTCTATGGATGCAAACACACATTATATTGTTTTATTCCAGCGTTTGTTTTCTACTTTTGATCAGCTGCAATAGAGTTGAAAAGCAATAGGATAGGATAGACACAATGACTTGTGACAGTGTGCAGTACTAGCTTGCTAATAATCATACCACAGGTAAACCTCATTGATAGATAAATATATAGATAGATGGTTAGATAAATGAATGAAAACAAAAAGATGACCTGTTGCATAGATGCAATACCCTAATTTTCTCATGCACAGATTACGAACAGAATTCGGACACTTTGCTAAACGTTTCGCATGCTGTACTTGCAGACCATCATTACTTTGTTGTGAGTCAAACATGACCAGTGTCCTGCAATTTCAACTTGATGCTGATATAAGCAAGGTTAGTCAATAAGCATGACTCCCCTATCCTTGGTCACTGACAGTGCGTACCATTACCACTGTTATACTATTTCATGATGAGCAACATAAATTATGTTATGATTATAAATTAATAATACGGCAGTTTTACGTTTATAACTATTTGGTTTGACAAGATATTTTCCAGATATTTTGTTTTGGCGTGGTTGAAATCTGTTCATCAATTGCAATGTTAATTTAGGTTCGAATCGAGTTTGTTTGAATTATATGTGCTATTTGACGTATTCTACTGCGTACCCTGACAAGCATGCAGTTACATCGATGCACAGCAAATATTTAGAGATCAAGCCAACAACTTTGAGGTTTTTCTATGCAGTGCCCTCATTCTCTCCCATTAGTTTTATTTGTATTATCATTTTTTTCAGAAGTATTTGTACTGAGGGTGTATAATAAATGAACAGTGTATCAATTGCAATAGCACTTTCTAAAAATGTATCTTTTGGGGAATACGCAAAAAAGTCATATATATATATAATTATATATACACACACACACACACACATACACACACACACATATGTGTAGGTGTGTGTGTTTGTGTGTGTGTATGTGTGTGCATGTATGTATGCGTGTGTGTATGTATGTGTGTGTGTGTCTGTGTATGTATATGTGCGTGTGTGTATGCATGCTAGTGTGTGTGTTTCTTTTCATTCTTGTCAGGAAGAAATATACTTATATAACCCAAACTCACGGGGGTATAAAGATTACAGAACCGTTTTGAAATCTGAAATATGATGTTCTACTAATCAAATAATCATATGGTGAACTAGACCTCAATGCAGCAAAAATATTCCTTTTTGCTATAACTACTTTGTGTAGTAAGTAAGCAGTCAAACATCTGGGTACATTTTCGCTTTCACTGCATCCAACACCATGGGAGATTTGTCTTGGACCATTATCAGATTCAATAACATCATGAAACTCTGACCTGGAAGATTCATCACGATAGATATCATGTCAGTAGCTCAGGGATAATTATTTTCAATTCATCCCATTGATATCTGCAAGTAGCTCAGAATCACTATTGGTACAAAAACCTCTGACTAATGATTCTTAACCTGATACCCCACAACTTGCTCGGGAAGAATAATGTCGATGTCAGAAAAAAGAGGTGAAGTAGAATCCAAATGTTTTTCATGCTATGTAATCAAGTAACATTGTATCCAAAATCTGGTTCAGATTTGTTACTTGTATATTTTGCAGTAGTTGGGCAATTTGAGATCCGACGACTCTCATGCAAATAATACCGTTACGTTCTAAGATATTATGCCCTTGATATATAATATAAACCATTTAGATAAGAACTCATATTTCATTCTCAGCTGATATCCTATTCCAAACTTCTGAAATCATAACTCAATAACGTCTTGATGAAGAACTCCATCAAATCTGGTACTTAGTCCCTCAAAACACAACAAGTTCTGGTTTATTTATTGATCTTTAAGTTTAATGAATGAATTTCTGGCGGGTAATCATCCTACTAATTCATAATTCACAAATATTGATATGATAACAACTCCCTATATACTTCAACTAAGGTAGTAGAAAAAAGGAACATCATGTTAGAACAATGAACAGAAGAGAAAGACTTCGTGCTAGGGTACGATAAACAGTTATTGTTTTCACAGCATTTAGGTTTGTATAAGTGAATTTCCAAACAACCATTTGTATAAGTAAGTATTCAATTCAATAGTTTCTCCCTCAAAATGATTACTTAATTAAGTGACGTGCATCTGATTGTAACCACGCATATACATACATTTCTTTGTATGCGTCTGTTTGTGTAGGTGTTATTTATGGTGTATTTCCGCACACGTGCGTGTGTGTGTGTCAAAAGTCAAAGCCAAAATTTTGATTTGTCACAAAACCTAGGCCATATTTAGATTCTTAACGACGATTTCATACAGCAGTTCGCATGAAAACTCTCACACCCACGTGCAGAAATGTACTCATACTTCTTTACGTACGAGTATGCGTGTTGTTTTTTCTTTGTTGATGTGTTTGTGTGATTTATTTCTGATCACATCTAGTAAAATCAACTGTATGACTGCAACAGCATTTGATGGGACAAATGATTAGAAAAACTTGGCGGCATATTGAAATTTCCGAGTACTTGAAAAAAATCGTTTTGTTTATTTTTCAATTTTTCCCTCTTTCTCTACCTTTTTTTAGACTTCAGATTTAAATTGGGTTATCTGGAAAATATTCTTGGCAATTATGTTGAATTGCTCTCAGAAAAAGAAGAAACATACGTCAAGATGTCTACCTTCTCTTCAAAACCTTTATAAACAATAAAAACAACTCTACACAAATCTCCGAGGATAATATTGAAAGAGTTTACTTGTCCTTAAAATCAATGAAAATATAATACCAAAATAATGAGACGGGCTTGTTGTCACTCGTTACTGATCAAAATGATGCAAGTAGTAGTAGTAGTCGTAGTCGTAGTGAGGTGAATAATGATATTAATCATCGTAGCAACAATAATAATAATAATGATGATGATGATAATGATAATATCATTAATATTGATAATGATAATAAAGAATAATATCACGTACCTGCTGCTACTGCTGCTGCTTATGATGTCAATGATGATGCCTACTGTTATTCGTCTAGGTGCATCAAGTTGGACAAACGAAAGTGTTGAATAGGTGTTGTTCCAGGATTTAGAAACAGTCTCACTGAGATGCCCAAAGCGTTGATGGATGAAAGCCTATCCTCATTCAAAATAAAGAAAAGGAATAATTCTTCAAAAAATATGTATACTTTCAAATTCAGAAAACGGAGTGTTAAATTAACTATAAATGCAAGGTGATGAAAAGACTAATGCAGCTAAAATAAGGGTGTGGCCAAGCACACTGATTGATCAATAATCAGAAAAATCAATAAAATATCATCAGATTTAACAGATGTAAATTATTGCAAGCAGAATGCTACATGGAAATATAACGATTGAGTAGAGAAATCAATTTAAAATTGATGAAAAAAAAAATTGGAAAATTGATCTCCCAAACTTAAAATTAAACAACGAACTTATGAAATATCATTGTGTTAAAGATGAAGTCAACAGAATATCGATTATCGTGGGTGCAATCATTGTTATTTTCTTTTTTCACTTTATTTATCTATTTACCTTTCATTTCAAAAACTCATTTAATGGTGTCTCATCGGACTTATTGATCATATATGTGAAGTATTTCCCCCATTTTGTTGGTTTTAAAGTTACATTAAATTTGTTAAATTAGTTTCTTGAGGTATTCTGGATGGCTGCACATTTTCTTAGCTAAACTTGTAGGCTTGAATAATTCATTGGCACATATACACTCTCTTTGAATCGGCTGATGGTTGTATAAAATTACTTTTCGAAACGGACCTGCAGAATCTTGGTATGTTAAAATTCGTAGTTTATACGCACACCACTATTTCCTTTTTTATCTTTGAAATACCGATCAAGTCTTGTACTACACTCACCTTGACTGGACAGATGTCTATGTGAAAACTTTTTTCTTTGTCTTAATTTTATTTTGACTGAAACAAATTGTTCACGGATCGGGTTGTTCATTGTATTTAGATCAGTATATCGTTCTGAATGAGGATCTACTCTCCGTGTCTTCATCTTGAATCTATCAGAGCAAACACACACGCATATGTAACTGTCTCTCTGTTCATCTATCTGTCCGTCTTTCGATCTGTCTCTCTCTCTTTGAATGGTCAAGGTTGAGTCAATGTAACATGAAAGCTAAGAACATATTGAAGCCATATCTTTTATAATCATACATGATTGTGTAGTTTCAATAATTGAAATGCATACATTGGGATCAGCTAGCTCAAGTTAAAGAAACAGGTGAAGCAGGAGTAGAAATAGAAACGACAGAGTAAGGGAAATATCGTCTTGGTATGCATTTATTCGAGCGCAAACAGAATTTGTAAAACAAAATGCGTTCTTTGTTTCGATGGAGAGTGGAGAAGAAACCTAATTTCTTGTTAAAACGTTCAATATCTCCCAAACCAACAGTTCGAATGATGTGAAAACATAACCATGATAAAAACATGCTTCTCATTCCTGTATTCTTACAAATCGTTTAAGAAGATCACAGGATTGGAGAAAGGCATTTTCGTCTTTTGATGGTATGCTGACAAACATCTGATAAATAATCCTTTGACTTAGGGTAATTCTCACCCCTGATGTTGCAAAGAAGACAGTCGTACAAAATTCACATGAATTGAAACAATAACATTATAAGCCTTTGCCTTATTCATTACATTTGGTGAATTTTTTAAAGCCTCTCTTCCCTGCATGGTTGGCAAAGCAACACCACAATGCTCATCTTACGATGACTAGTGATAAAACATGGATATTCAAGGGGGGCTCCTATTATAATGAACCTATACTTCTTCCATCTCACCAATGTCCGACGGTCCTATGCATCGTATTTAACATAAATAAAAATAATTCTTGAGTTTTCTTCCCTTTTTTTTAATTACATTTCAATGTTGAGTCGTTTATAACAATGAATTCCATTACATTATGATTCCCCAACAAATGGATTGAATTGTTCGAGATTTCATATTTGATTCTATGTATCAGCCAATTAATATTATCAAAATGACATTGTCCAAAGGTTATCATAATGAGCAGCTATCAATAATGTTATGCTGCATCTTATCCCTCGGGTATGAATTGATTTGAATCAAATGACTGTTCGTCTCCATATTTCTCACTATCCATCGTGGAGATCGAATTGTCTTAAATCCCCTTTGTACTCAATTAATCAAATATCTTTGCTATTATCTTCAGAGCAACGGTTGATATTGTGATTATTATTTTATATTTATCATTGGCACATTGAAATGTCAGTGACTGAATCATATTTTTTCAGAACTATTTCAATGCTGGTTTAAACATAATTGTGTATGCGTCTGGAGGATCTACGGTGACATGGATCCTGTCATAGTACAAGAGCATTAGTCATGTCATAGTGTGAGTAAGAATGGGATATTTAAATATCTATACGTGGTTATGATACTCCTGCCTACTGGATAAGCATATTCTTATGATATACAAATAAAATAATTTGGAACTCTTTTAGTTGAATACTCATCAGCTGTCATACATAATAAAGTATTATAATATGTATACATGCCATTTTCTAATGGGTTATAGCCAGAGTATTAAAACAGCAGGATATTTTCATCAAAAACATATGCTTATTTACCTCAGTAAATGAACTGAAGAATTTCCTCAAGGCTGTTAGTGTAGTTGTCAGGGTGGCGTAGGGGATGCAGTTCTAAAGTTAGTAACTTTGTAGTTCCTATATATTGACCTAAACCTTGATAAGGTCATGTTATATCACTTAAGTGTTAACTTTCACTCCTGCATTTGCCGTTAATGATGTAAATGGGAAGAAGGATAACTATATCTGCCACATTAATGTAATTCAGTCAAAGTTCTTATTGAAATTTCTTGTAGGGGCTAAGAAGCAAACACGAATTTTCCATTTAAAAGTTGGTGGTATTTGATTGGTTGGTGAGGTCTAAGTGGTGAATAAGCCGATGATTTGTGTCCGACGAGTGGAGATTCCTTAACATACTTTCAATTGCTGCAATAACTGGATCATAAAGTATTGTAACTGAGACAACATTGATATAAATGTAGAATCAGCAAGTTGATATTTGGTCGTTTCACACAACTGTAAGACACAATGAAATTTATTTCCTGGTGGGGGAACAATAAATACTGAAAAAAATAAAATGACATTCGCTGTCCATCCAGTCAAATCACGCACGCAATGCTTATACACACACATATATATATATATATATATATATATATATATATATATATATATATATATATATATATATATATATATATATATATATATATATATATATATATATGTATTGTATGTGTGTGTGGGCGTATCTATATTCCCATTACTTTTTGAAAACAGAATATGCATTCGATACTACCCATAAGCCAAAATAAAGAAGAGGCCATTAAAATTTACGCTGAAATCATTTTTAGCATTCCAAGTCCTGTTCAGTGACATTCCTTTCCAATTTTATGTCAAGTGTAAAACTCTTATGAACTCTCCATAGCTTTTATGATACTTCATGACCAATTCTTCTCGTGGTTAGCTACTTTTTTTCAGTGGTTAAAACTGCTTAACAGATCTGGAATACTGTATTGACTAAAATACAGACCCCCCTATGGTGATAAATCAATAGAGTTGCCAGTAACGGGAAAGATTTTCAATTTAAGCTCCATGTATGGCTAGTGGATTGCATTTCTTAACAGGAGCACGGAGGAGACTTTTTTTCCTGAATTTTATTCAGCCAACATCCGTCAAGATTCTCTAATCCTCCTCATTTGATGGAAATGCTGGGACAGTAAACATTTAGTTCTTCTGCATTTTCTCGGATGATTATCATAATGGTTATAAACTGATGTCGTCAATCACATAATGACGTCTGTGACTCTCCTTATCTTCAATGATTTTGAACCCGTTAGAAAATATTTCGAGCTAGTGTTGGGCAATACGTTCATGTACAGTCCATAGTTAAAAAAATCTTATTGAAAGATTTTGTGAGTATCTCACATCTAATTTTGAAATAACGAAATGAAATTTCTCGAATGTGCTCACTCAAGTAATCATTTTGACGATTTGGCATGATAAAGAACAAACACTCAAAATAAAGCATAGTACATGCACATAAAAATTTTAAAAAAATTACAACGAATCGCTTATATGGAGTCTAATATGTCTGCTATTCAGTAGATGGCACTGGTAAAAGACATATTCGGGTACGATGAACCCTTTTTCCTCAAATACTTTGTTTGACGGAAAATGTGCAAAAATATTGCCTCTGTAAATGTGGAAGTGTATGCTAAATGAACTTGTCCTAGAATGACTCCAGCCTTGGCCAGTTATTGCTATTGCTTTCACTAATGTCTTCAATATTTTATTGTATTCATTACGGACGAAAATAAATGACTTAGGAGGACATATTGAACATTCATGATATCTCAACATATATTCTAAATTCAACAAAAATTGCAAAACTGGCTTTAAAAACTTGGCCTGCAAGATTTGAAGGGAGTGAATCAGAGAATTTTGTTTATTGTTTTGTGCTCAATCAAACAGCAATTTTTGGCGAGACAATTTATTGTTACAGCCTTCACAATCTGTATTTCGTTAACTTCCACATTAGATTCTTTTCCCTTGGTCGTTGATGTTTTGTCATTTCGAACACAAAAAATGTTTCTCAGTTGATTACCATCAAGTTGAGCGCGCTGATTAAGCGCATATGACAAGAATACTGATTAATGATTGTAATTTGTTAAAATGATCAAGATTCGTTTAAAAGTATAGAAAAGTCCATTCCTACAGATAATTACTTGACACAGCATAAGCATACATGAGATCATCGGTGAGTCTATAGTTGACTAATGAGAAGAAATTCATTTTTGAAAACATACTAATTCCTCATATGATATATCGTCACTTGCTGTGAATCACTGGCTAGAAATTCATTCTTTCTAATTCCAGTTCCTTTCAATCAACAGTTCCTCTGACTGTCAATTTACGACTGTTTTAAACAGCATTGTGTCTTATATCACGTACACAATCTTGGTGAGACTTGGCCTTGCATCAATTTTACATTTGCGTTCTTGGTTGCTGTTTTAAGCATTTGAAACACTACAGTGTAATGGTTGGTCGCTCCAAAAACATTGGCCGTAACAAATATTAGTTGAAGAAATAGATACCAAGTCCAAAAAATCTACGATGTTATCTTCCTAAGTTGAATTCAGCTGCTCGGTAGCATTTGGTTTAATCTCATCGATGGCAATTTTAGCTCTTGCCTCTATTCTCTACTAATTTCGGTCTTTCCACATCACTATCCATCCAACTCTCTCTCTCTCTCTCTCTCTCTCTCTCTCTCTCTCTATATATATATATATATATATATATATATATATATATATATATATATATATATATATATATATATATTTTATGCCATGTAGTGCAAGTAACAAATTAGAAATTATTTGAATTATGAAATATAATATAACGCAATTTTTAATCACTCCGTTGATTATACATATCCATTCATCAATACATATCTATTGTGTTGAAAATAAATGATTTGGTAGATAATAAATTATATGATTTTTTTTTAGATGAAAACGGATGATTGGCCCTATGAATTACCGATGGCTGTTATACTCAATGTTGAGAGCAACGCTACATTGGAGCAGCCACCCAATCAGTTTGCTGCTTTCAATTCTTTCTATGGCACCATTTTCTTCAGTTAGTTTTTTTTGTGTTGTTTCGTGCAAGTGATACATCAACTTAATACCAACAGGTAATCACTTGAAATGAAAGGGTCTGTCTTTCTCTCTAAATATATACATATACATATACATATATATATATATATATATATATATATATATATATATATATACATATATATATATATATATATATATATATATATATATATATATATATATATTGAGAGAGAGAGAGATAGATAGATAGATCGATAGATAGATAGATAGATCGATAGATAGATAGATAGATATCCTAAAAAATGATTACCAATAGATATGTAAGCTCTGTCGTAATTCTTTGGATTAATGATAAAAAAAACTTCCCCTGATGTATGATGATGGTCGATTTCAAAGCAGTTAATGTTAACTAGGATGAGCTTGATCATACATTCATCAAGCATGTGCTACTGCAGCATGGGGACATTAGCATGGTGCAGTCAATGAGGGTTGAACACACTTCTGTAGTGATGTCCTTAACGATTACGATGATACCAATGGCTTCATAATATGGTCGTGATTCTATATATTTACACCTTATGTAAATGCAGAAAAATGATATCTGTTTGGTGCAATCAGTAGCAAAAAATATCACTACGAAAGTAATATTCTCTGAATCTAGCTAGCTAACACGTTGTCCACGTTGGGATGTCCTTCTGAAATGATCATAATGTGCTGTCTTGATGAATTATATTTTTTCCAGTGCTTGAGCTCCAAGAATAACTGATTACATCTTTATCTTAGCCAACGGTTAGTCAAATGTTATCGTCAGAGTCGGTATTGATTTATCATGAATGGACATGTGAACTGTTTTTCGTCATATGATGAATTCAGGACCAATAGAAACAAAGTCAAAACAAATGATTATTGGATTTATTGCTAAATATTACTATCAGTCTGATTCCGTCCGTAATCTGAAAGACTCAAATTACAAACCAGAGTTACTTGGGCTGTCACTTAAAAGATTAATTTGACTTCATTCTAATTCTGTTCACTGAATTTTTTGTATTTTGAATTGTATTGATCTAACAGTGTGTTAGAAAAAAAACACCAATATTTCCAAGATGTACCCTTCTGTTGAGCTGTGATTGATCCTGCATTGTGGGGATTCTCTTTATTTTGTTTTTGTTTTAATCAGTCAAAATAGATATTTAAAAAGAGGATTGTGTTATGTAATGTTTTAAAGTTGATAATTTTATTTCTTTTGCAACGTGCTAACACATGAGTGTATACTCATTATAATCTTTGTTATTCCTAAGATTTTTTGACACATTTGTCAACCAATTCCACCTCTTGTGTTACAGGTTGCATAAACAGCTTTCTAACACTTTTCTTTACCAAGCAATAATTCACGATTAATTCTTTCTTTTTAAATACAATCAGCATCAGTATACATCAGTCGATTGAGACTTTAAACACATCTTTGTTGCTTCAGCCAAAAGATCCGTGGGATTATTTTATTCAGCCTTCTTTTAGTGATCGTTGTATTTGGTAACCCTATTCGAATTTCCAAATATGATTTCATTCCCTCCCCTGGTCAGGCAGTGAAATCCATTATTGGATAAGAGATGGGTCCAGATTGAAACCTCTAGAATTTATCGACTTGAGATACAAATGAGGGAATGCTAGGCTACAGCTATACAATCTCCGATCTGAAATTCTCAAAACCAAAAAGTCCCTTTAGATCAAACGGTTTCCAATGGATGTGGTCTGCATACCAATGTTTGCATTAGACATCAAACATTAGGTTACACACCCTACTACAATTCATTGTTTAAAGACACACTAAACTGACACAATTGTGTATTTGTGCACTTTCCGTTGCTCTCAGATAATAAGATTTTTTTTGGTATTATTTTTTTTTACTTTTGAGATCATGGAAACGTTTGAATAAACCCCGGATTTTTTATGGGTACAATAAAAAGAAAAAAAGGAAGCATCTTTCATTATCCAAACTGTGTCTGCATCATCCCTCAGAAGTTGAAACAATTCTGAATTTTTTAATATTATCGCCCTAAGGAATTCACATGATAGATTGTATTAGAACAAAGATAGGAAATTTGGTTCAAATCAATTCATGAAGTGTAACGTCGATTCGAATTCATTGAACATTCATTGAACCAGACCAACCGAAAGACGAAATCTCAACTTCCGTTCAAGATTTCAAAATACCAAATATATCAACATTCAGAGTCATGTTTCAGTTGGTGTTACACGTCTTGATTTCATGTAAGTGACGAGCAAGTGTAAGGTTTTGTAAGAATTATAAATAAATTGAGTAATTCAACATAGCACTAACTTTGAGCTTGAATTCATAATCATTTTTTCAACCTTGAGTTTTTGAAGCAAATGCGCTTCAGATCAAAATGTCTGACAGCTAGAGTATTAAGGAACAACAGAATAATCTTTTTTTTCGAATATTTTTGTATAATATTTCGTCTTTTTTGACGGAAATTCCTCATGCCTATAAAGTATCTAGGTATATATATACTACTTTCAAATAAAAACCAGCTTTGAACACACAACAACAACAACAACAAAAATGTGTATATGAATGTGAAGAGTGGTTTGTGGGTATGTTGCAAAATTAAGGACAGAATGAATTGTCAGCGGCTTTTGAAATTTATAGTGTTTTCTCCTAGTTTTATGAAAATTGTATGAAACAATTTGTTTGCTATCCTGTTGGATATGAATTTTGTCAGTTTTTGTGGGTACGTTGGCCTAGTTTTCAGAACTACAGTTGGTTGAAATGCACAAGATTAGAGTTTAAATGAGGGGGGAATATTTCTTACTGCTTCCCTCCAAGGGTGTGCAGCAAAACAAATGCCCCACGTTATTCTATCTCCATTACAGTCCTCCTAGACCAACCCTCATCATAAGCAAACCGCCTTCTAATCAGCTTTATCAGTTGCTTTCCTGAATTATTTTGGCACGAATGATGAGCCTTCGTGCTAGGATAATTTTCCAATAAATTTAAGCATTATTTGCTAGTCTTTGTTTGCACTCATCTCATCTTTTCCGACCTCTTGTCTAAACCTTATGAGCCCTTTGTTGACTCCTCATCTCAGAAATAACTGGTCGACCCCTGAGTGGCCTATGGATGCACTGGTCGCTATTAACAAAACCGGTGGAAATCGATGACGCGAAGAAACTGATTAATATGACTGACAATTGGAGATGAGATCCCACGCCGACATTCTGACCCTCAACAATGAAACTAGATAAGGTATAGTGGCCCAAGAAACGAGAGTTCAATGCCCAAAGGGGTGGGCTGAGGCTCAGTGGAGTTCTCAAACAGACATTTGGTAAATATCTTAGCCTTGTAGGAAAACAAATGGATTAAGGTGCTTACAGTTAATCACGTTCGCTGTAAATATTTTGTTGAGATTGGGTGTGGCTTGCATTCATTGTTGTATTTACCAGTACCAAGGAATTTTCTGGTAACTGAAGGTTCAACGTTTCTTTTCTACCAAACAACAATATTATTTTGATTCATTTTTAGGTGGAGCAATGTCAACCTTTATTGATCTTTTATTAGCATATATAAACTAGTGATTTTATTTGCTTCTTCATAGCAACCACTAGGGCGATCATTATGCAGCCATTAGTAAGAAATGGATGTAAGTTGGGTCCTCCATGGGAACTCATTTTATTCTTTTTCGATTTTTCATATATGCCAGTTACTGAGGACTGTCGACACTCAAACAATAGCCTGAAAAGCAACTAATATAGATGTAGGGAATACTAATAAAATACTATTCATATTTTTCTTTTCAATGTGTCATTTGGATTGATATCTTCTTTTTTTTCTGTTGTCGTTCCTAAGTTTCCACTGTTGCATTCTTGGCCTCTCATGTACACTTAATTTAAGAAAATTATTTCATCAATGTTTTTTCAAAGTCACACAATGATTTGATTACAATTTTGAAAAAGGTCCAGATTTGATTATGCACATTCTTTAACGCCAGTGTCTGGAAGGACTGGATAATTTAATTGCTTTTCAAATTGCATTCCTATTATTTTTTCTCATTAACGTCCACATACAGCCCTATACCAAATCCTGCATTCAGCATTACAATTTTGTTCTGTACCAATGGATTAATAACATTCAACCATGTTAAATCTCTAGAGTTTAGCCCCTATTTTGGATAAGCAAAGTTGTTAAATGTTTGGAGTAATTATCTAATGAACATATTTATCTTGTTTTCGATCAGTTGCATGGAGATTGGGATGGTCACATACAATGTTTCATCGTTTCATCTCTATAACTATATACTTATTAAAATCCTTTCAAGTCTTTGGGAAAAAAAATTATAATGATTTCATAAGTGCCTCATAATGACAGTTTTAAAAAGCAAAAAATGGGATACATTCAGTACTTTATACCACAATGTGGCCAGCACTGAAAAAAAAACAGATAATTTTTTAAACCCCAAAAAACAATTACGCAGCATCGGTATAACTTTGAACTGAATATAGTTCTGGTTTTCACATACTATCGACAATGGAACTTCTAACCATTGATGCAATTAAAAAAAAGGAAAGAAGGAGCTAATTGATGTAGATCACTGTTGTAGAATTTCCAGACTCTCTTGATGAATAAGAATCTGGTTGAGAAAAGAAGGTGTTGGGTCCCAGACTAATAAATCTTTTAGGGATCCATGTTAGATTAGGACGGACAATGAATACTCCGGGCAAACAAATAGAAGCATACCACAAAATCAAATTTCAGCAGCCAGTATTACAAGGTTTCATTTACACAAGTTTATTAAAATTTTGTAATTGCAAATGCTATATTATGAGAGGGAAAAACTCCTGCAAGAAAATTGTCCAAATGATGATGATGATGATGATGATGATGAGATGATTTCCACAGCCTCCTACTGAATTCTTTTCTTTATTTGTTTCTCTCATCTACTGAGGACACTTACTTGAGCTTCTACAAATTTCCACGGGTCACTTTTCTGTATTTGTATGTCTACAACACTCATATTTTGTGGACCGCATCTAATTTTCAGATTCTCCATAGCCCATTTCGTCTGAAATGTCCCATAATAAATTTTGGATTTCATGATTAGCTTTGTGATGCTCAATGCTACTCGTATTAAAAGAGGAAAACAGCACCAACACCTTATCAATCTTTGACCATGCTCGACTTGTGCCTTACATTTGTTACGAGCTTTCAAATTTTAGAGGATTAACGACTCAAACAAGTACCTGATCTAGCTTAGACTCAGTCTTGGCTGCAGTTATTGTTGAAAATATTACGGAACCCATAACCTGCAGAACTCGATTAAAATATTTCTGAAAGGCTTTAGAGCGAAAATATATAAACAGTTTCAACTCAAATTCAAATACAAACTGTTTGCTGATTCTTGTTTTGTATGTAATCATTACCTCAGTACGTTCGTCTTACGTACATTTTTTTGCACATACGTTAGGAAGCTTATATCATCTTTCTATCCCCAACCAGTTATAGTAATATGATCGTTCAATCGTTTGATCAAGCATATTCAGAATGATTTTTTAAAAGAATATAACAATTCACCCTAATCAATTGACTTTTTAAAAAAAATGTCGTTTGAAATAAATGCAATGATGATTATGATTGGATAATGAATTTCAATGTAATTTCAAATGTAGTTCATGAAAAATTACATGTTTCAACTCGTATAGATTGAATTGGTATAGATTATAATATTATAATTATAGAGTTTATATAAGTTCAATGATTTCTTAAACGATTCAAAGAATTCAAAATTCAACCGACTTCACCTTGTAGGGAAATGCTATATAATCTTTTCCTTAGCCAATTTGTGTTCAATTTACACTAATATTATTATGAAAGTCCTTATTCTGCATCTTTAGGGATCACAAGGCTGACATTTTTTATTTTATGTAAAATAAGTTAGAAAATACCAATACAATGGAAGTATTCTAAGTTTACTAAGCTCACTGGCAGGCATGATTAGGATCTGGTAAAACTCATTTTCTAATACGGGAAGGCAACTCGTAGTAAATGCATATATAGTTATAGAGGATGACCCATGGCCAGCCACACGGTAAACACTGGTTGTCACCGAAAACCAACGATAACCAAGTCAGTATCGAACTGACTAATCACTTAAGAACATTGATTGCTCTAAGGTGATTCTGGCTTTGGGTCAGATTTAAGATAACCAGCAAAGTAAATTTGGTAAAAAAATGATAGGTTGGCATGAACAAAATAATACGTGCAACTGATCGTTAAGAACTGCTTCTAGTAGATATGGAAATCGTGCAATGTAATATAATGTAGGCATAGATTTACAAAATATATTATATCATGCATATCTATATGCATATACATAGAAAGAGGGTTTGGCCTGGAATTAAGTGACGAGCAATTTAAATGAAATACCCTTAATATAGATTTATCTATTCGAAAAAGGATCATCATCTTTCGTTTCATTTGCAATGTTGCAGCAATGTATTGATGAGTGCTTATACTTCATCAATAGTAAGGTAGCAAGGATTTTGTCCAGCTTAGTGTAGGAGTCACTTTTGTTACTTACCTGTCAATTATCATTAATTTGCTATTCCTCTCATAGAATTATATCAGCAACCAAAATGCCTTCAAATTATAGATCGATCAGAGGATGCATTCCAATGTTGCATTACATCTAATAATTTTCTGGCCTTCCATACTCCTCTCTGACTAAGTCTTGCATCCAAGTTGCCATCCTTGTACTTTAAGCTTCTCAAACCATATCTTCACATCAAAACATTGGTATCAACCCACACATGCAATTTCCTTTGGTGCATATTCTGTAGCGCTTTAATGAACATTGAAGACAGGCAGGCGAACAAGGAGATGGAATGAGTTGTGTTCTGGAATGAGAGAGACGTCGCAATTTGAAGGTTATTCACAAGCTGTAAAATGTTAAAATGAACAATTCGAGCTGATTAAGTGTGAAAGATTTGAACAAATATATTTCTTATGCATTTCACAATGACAGGAAATCCACGGCATTGTCAAAACTAATCATTTCAATTATTCTAGATTTTTGGAGGAGGTGAAACATTCGTGCACTGTGCGTGTGTTAATGCATCAGCATACAATGTATCTGCTGTGAAGTTCTGCTACTTGAAACAGCTCATAATTGAAATTTCCGTTGTAAGAGAATAGAATCAGGAATAGTCTCTGCATGGAAAGTAATAACAATTTGAGATTAGATATATCAGAAGAAGGGGAAAAACAGCAAAAGATCTCATGATCAGTATGATATATATTATCGGGATGAGTGCAAAAAGCGACCCTCGAATAAGGCAATGTATGAGACAAGACGTGGATGGTGGAAAATGCACAACATAAGAAGGAAGGGAACACGCCAACTTCTGACGATACAGCTGGACCACCACCTGTTTGATGTAGCAACCATTAGAACAGATTTATGAAAGAAGCTTTGCAGTTCTACATCGAAATTAGTTCGCATGTTGATTCAATTTCTCATCTCTCTTCATTGCAATTATGAGAAGAGTTTTGGTTTTGTTGTGTTGGTAATAACGGGATCGAACTCTCTGTGCATGAAAAGTTGCTTTTACATTTTGTTAATGCAATTGGCAAGTAATGCATCTAATAGTTTCTTTGATTAACCGTTAATAGTTAGCTTACTTGCATCTTATACCTTTCGTTCACTATACTTTCTTTCTAGAATCACTGGAGTCGTTTGATGGATGCGTTTTCTGTCCTCCTTCTCTGTTGTTTTTTCTCTTTAAAGGTTGAACGGGTATTTTTTCCTCCTTGTTCAGGGTCAATAATGAAGGTTTATTTCTTGTTTATTTATTTTTTAATCTCCCCATCTTTTCATCTCCCTCTATCTTTCTATTTGCCTGTCCCTCTGTCTGTCTGTCTGTTTGTCCGTGTGTATGTCCGTCTGTCTCTCTCTTTATATATATATATATATATATATATATATATATATATATATATATATATATATATATATATATATATATGCGTGTGTGTGTGTGTGCGTATATATATATACATATATATATGGAGTGTCGTATATATAGCATGTATTTTGAATATAAAAGTAAAAAGTGATTGTCCGTCCGTCATACTATAAAAGTACGTAGCTATGGACACAACATGCTATTTGAAAGGACCTGAGTTTTTCATATAGAAAAAAAATCGATTCGTAATTCTTTAATGGGTCAAAAGTGGAGTGACATTACTCCATCCTTTTATGCATCGAATGTGAATCGTTTCTCATTCCGCCCCCAAGGCTGAAGATGCAAATCGATGTTAGCTAAGTGAGGCCACTTTCTCATAAACACACACACACACACACACACACACACACACACACACATATATATATATATATATATATATATATATATATATATATATATATATATATATAGGAAATGTGTATTTTTGTCCCCTTATGAAATAAAAACATACATGACTGCATTGTCCAACCAAATTATCTGAGAATAAGGTTTTTAGGATAAGGGACTACTCTCAAACAACCCTATATAGGGGATCATAATGTGTTCCAGGAATAAATGTCCATCCACAGCATTTGAACTGATATCATTCAATTAGCACTCTAAACATTTTTTTCCAAAGGATCAAAATTTGCTATTTTGACTTGTTGCCAAAATTGAAGTCTGTTAACAATCAAATGATCTTAGGTTTATTGAGTTATTTCCCAAAAAATTTTATATGATGACTCAGCTCAATAAACTTACTTTCATTGTATGGTGAATAATACGTGGAATATCCCGTGTGTAACACGGATCTGAACATTTTAACAGAACTATAGCAAATACATAGATGAATTAGATGTCAATGATTCAAATGATTTTATTGATAGTTTAGATTGGGTATTAGAGAAGGTTATCGCTTGTCTCCATGAACTGATACCATTGATCAAATATGAAATAAGGATTTTCACCGATATTGACTGTAAAATACATCCTGTGAAGTTTTTTTCACATCCCCTGTGCTTGATAGACCTGATTAAAAGAGTCATGCCAAAAACACACAAAAGACAGGGAGACCATTGATCAAGTTCAACCTTTAATCTTACGTTTTTCCTTATCCATACGCCAGTTTTAGTGATATGATCTATTTTTCAGTGAAAATGATACCGTTTTTCGGTGATGCTAGGCCGAGTTTATACGTCAGGTAGTAACCGACTTTAACACAAAACCTCCTAACACCGACAAAAAACGAACTGAGTTCGAATTTTGACTGAAGCTTCTTACATTCACTTCACACTAATTCTATTAGCATGGACATTGGTCAAGTTTCCACGCTCTTTGTCAAAATACCGGAAAGTGTGATAGAAGGTCACAGGTATGCCTTGGCGGATGAACATTGTCTCATAAATAACGCACAAAAAACAAATTGTAATCCCTCTTGCATCACTTAATAATGATCTAATTCTTTTGATATACATGTCTATGTAGATTTATACCCATCTCATTTTGGTTGGACTCTATTCGATCTTAAAATCTGAAGCTGTATTTCCATTACTTTTTGTCTCTGAAATATGCACTTTTTTTCTGAAATGATGAACTCTAATAGAAAATAGAGAAACGTGTTCATTCCCTTCGACTGATTACTCAAGTCGGCTGCTTCATAGAATTGTCAAAAGGTACCCATTTTTAGAGTAAGTGATTGAGTTGCAGTAAAGAAAAAAATGACATTTAAATATGTCATTTACGGGTTTACTAATTTGATAAAAATATCACAGCTGATAGGAAAAGATTTGAAATCGTGTGAATAGATTGTGATGGTATGTTGTCGATTCATCAACGATGTATGACTGATTACCAAAAAAAATTTAAGAAATGCATTTGAATGATATAATCGATTTCATCAAGATGCTCCTCTGTAATCTCAAAATTTCATATACATTTAAGAATTATAGACGCTCTGAAAAAACACATGATCTAGTTGAAGTCAAAGATTATAATTTTTTTTCCATTCTAAAACTCAGTTTGCCGCTTGAAAATAGCTCATCCAGTAGAATCCTTATGGTTCCGACGTAAGATAGTATTCTTTCTTCCGGTGTTCGGTATTGACGTTGTGTTGGGTACACACATCAAGCAAAATTTGTAGTAACAATGTGGAAGTTGTCATTTTCCCAAAAAGTGATGTACAGAAAAATGTGCAGAGTTCGACACTCAGACATTATTTCTCTCCCAAACGAAATGTTAGTAACTTTTTCAGAAACGATAACATGAAGCCATAAATGAAGCTGTAACATTAAGCTGTTATATATCAGATTAGATAGGAACCTTCTGTCCATGAAAGTTCTTACCAGAAGAAATGATATACTGATCGTAAGAAGGATATCATTTTCTCGGGAAGTGGAGCTTGATCGGAATGGCTTTGTTCTGGCTTGGATTTTTGACCGACTGACTCCCGAAAATGATTCATTCTTATTTTTCATGCGTTGTACTACTAAGCAATTGATAGATCTCTGAACCTACGGTGATGTTACTGAGCAAAGTTGTGCAATCGGCACATTGGGCGGAAACACATTATCCCTGGAATCATCCTCATTATATATCTATCTATCTATCTATCTATCTATCTATATATATATATATATATATATATATATATATATATATATATATATATATATATGTATGTATGTATACTCACGCACACAAACAAACATTCATATATCAAATGCTTATGATATCATAAAAATACCATTGGTGAATCTCACATTAGTTAAATATTGTTTGCCTTTTTCTATTTTCAATTCAGTCCCATAGGTTCCTTTTTGTCCCCTTAAAGATTATAAACGGGATGGGTTGGGTTCTGAAAATGTTGACAAATACACATACCTGGAACTGACCAGAAAAATCATGAGAACAAAGTAAAACGCTGCATGGAAATTTTCGACATGTTTTTGTATGAATAGGGACATATTGAAGAACACTTTGGCAACATGATTAATGGGTGAAGTAACGATCGATGCATAATGCCAGCTATGGCTTAGAGATGCAAAACATAGGAATTTACAGAACAAACAAAGAGTAATGGAAAAAGAAATGCGAGGGATAAGTTTTGTAGAGAGAAAGAAATCACCAGTGGAGAAGCTGGATAACAGATATCATACAAATAATCGAGCAACTGAACTGAGATGGACTGGACATTTATGAACAATAATGTGATAACAGAGGGAGTGAATTATTATACGATTAGTTACAATAAGACGCTGAACACAGTACGGACGGACAAGACACAATATGGAAAGGTAGGATAGAACATTTTGCTTGTGAAAAATGGCAGATCTTAGCACGATCACGATCGTCACAGGAAGAGATTAGGGAGGCTTTTTCAAGTAGTGAACTTGT
The DNA here is from genome assembly GCA_963457665.1 of Thysanoteuthis rhombus. Lineage (NCBI taxonomy): Eukaryota > Metazoa > Mollusca > Cephalopoda > Oegopsida > Thysanoteuthidae > Thysanoteuthis > Thysanoteuthis major. The sequence continues at coordinate 61,852,616 of OY735202.1, forward strand.
AATGGCTTTTGATATATATATATCTATCTATATACATATATATATATATATATATATATATATATATATATATATATAGAGGGAGAGAGAGATAAAGATAGATAGATAGTTAGATAGATAGATAGAGAAGGTAACAGTTCTATTGTCCTAAAGTTCTTTCAAGAGTTGAAGTGAGCTTTTATCGGGCAAAACTCCTGGGTATCGATTTTTTTTATGAAAATGATAAAACATTGTATGAAAAAAGAAATAAAAAATAGAAAAAGCAAAGCCATTGAACTTTCCAATTGAAGTCAAATTCATTCTCTTCAGTACCCGACGATACATCTCAAAGAATGGATGAAAAATCCCATACGAACCTATTGGGGATTTGCAGCGATAACAGGAGTTGTTTTATGTATAACAATATTCCCCAACTTGCAATAAACGGTAGTGACAAGATGTATCCGGCAACGTGGGTGTAGTGCAAAGAATGTCGAGCTGAGAGGCTCGAACAGACGACCGTAACTGGAAACGAAATCGTGTAAACCAGAAACAAGACGACGTCAGAACAGTTATTAAAGAAAGAACATAGGTATTCTACCTCTTCACCGTGAATTCGATACCTGATGCATAAAAATTATAAGATAGCATGCTAAAGTTAGGAATACAGAGAATAATAGTTTTTTTATTAACCTTCTGAAGGACCATATTCATTCCAAATATATCATAAATGATTGGAAATATGACCAAAATCAATCAGAAGAATTTTTTGAATATGATCCAAATCAATCAAAATACTGTCAAAAATATGGTTCGAATCTATTAAAAGTATTGTAATAAAAAGAGACAGAACTGTGAAGAAGTATGGTAGGAATCAATCAGGTCATAAATACTGTCTGAATCAATCATAAGTATAGTCATACATATGATCAGAATCAAAGGTATGGTTATAAATATTGACCGAAAAAATACGACATATAACCGAACATTAGGTCAGAATCAAAGGTATGATTATGAATATGGTCTGGAACAATCCAAATATGGTCATATGTGTTGCACCAATCAATTAGGAGTACGGTCATAAATATTGCTTGATTCAATCAGAATTATAGTCATTCATGTTCCGAATCAAACAGAAGTATGGTGATAAATATTGTCCAAATCAACCAGTGTGTGTTTGTGTGTGTTTGTGTGTGTGTGTTGGTGTGTGTGTGTGTGTGTGTGTGTGTGTGTGCGTAGCAGACTGCAGAACTTTATCAAGAGAGGACCACGGCCAAAAAAATGCTTGATGAAGTTAATGAAGGAGTAGAGAACGGGGAAGAGGTAGATATGAGATGATGAAAGAAGAAAAAAACGACATGACATCATCCCAAGTACGAGTACCAACAGTAATCTGAATAATGAAGAAATATTTTTTGTTTGTCATATATATATATATATATATATATATATATATATATATATATATATATATATATATATATATATATATATATATATTCCTAGGGATTATATGCGGAGTTTCCGCTTACTGAAGGTAATATGGTGAGATCAGCCGAACAAATTTAAAAAAAAAACTTGCTTTGCAATGACCAGGAGAGAGGGAAGGAGGTCTTGTGAATCTTTGTAGATGATTTTCGAACAGTGCTATATGCCATTTCCTGGTAAATGGAATATCAAAAAGAATTACTAACCTTCGACAATGTGCACTTGCCGGAAAACACATACATCTGCAAATATCTTTTCGTTGTTAATAATTTTTTGATCGATTCGTTTGAGGAGGAATCGGTTTATCACGCTCATTACCGATAAGTATATCAGAGAAAACATTTTTATCTTGTATATTTTGCACAATGTTAGTTACACTTTTGTTTCATTAATTACAAAGTAAGAACCGATATTCTCTATGCATTTCTTCATGTGTTTTATAAAAAATATATATATACTTAGCAACATGGCATAGAAAAGTCATGCCAAATGTTACAGTACACGTTTTTCATAGTCGGAAGAATGACATGAGGTGATTGAAGGGATTTTTGTGACAAACTAAAGGCAAGTTGTAAAGTTCCAGGCATAAGCAGTCGAGTGTTATAACAAAAGAGCTGTTCCTTTGCAAACCTCACAAAGATGAATTAAATACGAAGTATGGTCAAAGTGAGGAATGTTTTCTTTTATTGATCAATTCTCTCTCCCCCCCTCTCTCTCTCTCTCTCTCTCTCTCTCTCTATATATATATATATATATATATATATATATATATATATATATATATTATAGTCTGCTCTGTCCAAGTCTGAGCATATGTAACTGGGTAGCAAACTACCTGTGTGTTTAATTATAAACGAACAGAAAATATACCTATATAACATGTACAGATTTGCACCAGTAAATGTATTCATAGGAAATGTGTAACCAAGAAGCTTTTTGTTGTATGTAATAATTATATTTATTAGTTCATACGTTTAGAAAAGTATGAGCCTTGAAAGTGAGAAAATAGATAATTGAAAAAGGGTAGAATATCCACAGTACTATTGTTTTGCAACGATGTTGTGTAGTGGTACTACTACTACTACTACTACTACTACTACTACTACTACTACTACTACTACTACAAGTAATAATGATAACGATTATAATAACAATAGTAATAATAGTAATAATAATCGTAGTTTGCTAATATATAAGTTGACTGAAGATGAAGATGGAATCATCATTATCATCATCATCATCATCATCATGGGTCTTTTAAAGTCCATTGTTCGAAATGGACCTTCTCCATGGATTCACCACAATTCTCTATCATGGGCGTTTCAGAGCCAGTATTTTCTGAATTTGTCTGGTTCATCTCTGCATATTGTGTTCTATTGGTTGTCTTTTATTCTTGTAAAATGGCTTGAGTATTATAATAGTTTGTATGCTGTCTCGGGCTCCTGTTTTCTTTTAGATGTACCATGCTGCCTTGTGATCTCTCCTTGTAAGGTTGAGCACGATTCTCTCATGTGCACGTTGCAGCTCTTCAGTTTGTAGGTCTATCTCCTTGTTAGGTTCCATGTTCCCGTAAGTGACGATTGGGAGAATGCATTGGTTGTATAATCTTCTTTCAACGATTATTGGGATCGTCTGGTTTTTCAAAGTTAAAGTTGGCATCCCAGAGTGATTCTTTGCTTGATTTTATCCATTAGGGAGGACCACAGAGATTCGTTGTATACATCGTGGTCTATCTTGCTGAATTTTGCATCTTCTATCTTGACATTTATGTTTTTATTCTCAATACAATTGTTGCACATGATTTTTGCTTTATTGAAGTTCAAATTATTGTGCCTTCGTTTTGTTCATCTAAGACTAGTTGGATCTCGTGTAAATTCTTCGAAGGAACGATGTTGTCTGCAAATCTAGAGTTGCTCAGATATTAAACAAAAGACGGAATCTAAGGGAAGTAAACATAAAAGATGAAACTGCTACAAAATAAAAAAGTTACAACGGCTGAAGCAATAAAAGAACAAATCAATTTAAAACTGCCATCAATATAAAGCAAAAAAAGTAGAGATACGTGCAGTTCTGCTCTCAATATGAATAACAAACGTGTACATCGAGTTTGCAGCCAAGCAGATGATCATTCTTATGTGTCTGGCGTGAATGAATTCCCTGTCTAAATGAAGGAAGATAACTCAGGGCATAATATGTTTGACTTGGTTATTCCTATCTTCTTTCTCTTTTGTTTTTGAAGCCTAGATCTACAGCGATGTGGCACAGTGTCAATGGAGAAAAGCGGATACGAAGTTATTTTGGTGAATCACTGACCCTCCAAATATGTAAGATGGTCGCATATAATTAACCTTTGACCGTTAGTTGTGCTTTTTTTTTCATTTCTATTCATAAGTGAAAAATATAATCTTCATTTAATTACTGTTATATTTTTCGCTTTGACGTTTCTATGGGGAAATGCCTTGGATTTTAAACCAGTTCTTGGAAATTGAGGTTTTTGATCGGACAATCAGTTATTTGGGCTTACTTTTCAACTTGATATTCTTAATATGAATTTGTATTTGAAAATTGTGCATGATTTGAATACATGGAGACATTATCAGTGTCTTTTATGTTTAACGGAAAGCGGATATAACAAGATTACACTTGGCGATTTGACATTTAATGTTCGCTATGAGCAGACAATATCTAGAAATTACCACATATTGCTCAATCCAAAATAGCCAAAAAGTATCTTCCTCGTGTCCCTATAGGTATTAACCCTAAAGCGATACAGCCACAAATCATATTAATTTATGTTTAGGAATCAACGCTCTGCTTTTTTTGTGCTTTTGGTTGGTTTCAATTCTTGATCACATTTTTAATGATCGCAATGTATTGACCATTGTTCCATTCAGTCGTCCACAAAGTTAACTGATACTGTTCCAAGTTCTCTTTCTGTTTTGGATATAATTGTTAGGCTCACATTAATGACCAGATACATGCTTAGGTTCGGATATATTTCCTATGTTCCTCCTGTTTGAACTGTGACATTCATCATTCAACAGCTCTTTTCTTTTCCCTCTGAATTAGGAGATTTCAATTGCAACTGCTTATGGAGTTCTTCTAATTCATTATCAAATTAGGAATTTCGGTCTTGTCCATCATTATTGACTTAGCAGTGTGTTTGCTTTCAAATATCAACATTCTTGGGATGTCAGCGTGACCAAATCAGCTTTGAAATCTCTACAATACACTATATTTACTTTTTTAAGGGGGGGGGATTCATTTGGGTAAACTTGCTCCTCGAAAGTCAATTCCCTATTGAAGGTTTGGCTTTCTACGTTATCCACAGAGTCTAAATACTGCCATTAAGTCTTTTCTCCTTAACGAGTATCATTCAGTGTTGAAGGACTGAATGAATCAAAATAGACTGTGTTCCATCTCCTATTTGCTTGCGTCATGTTCTATGTTGGAATCTTGTTTTCTTTACAAATAATGCAGTCTTTTGCATGTATGAAAATGCAGCCTGATAATATTTACCCAGCTGATATTTTGCTGAATGTTCACGGAGAATTATCAAAAATCTAATAAAAAAATTTCACTTGCGAAAGGTGTATCGGCTTAGGGGATGTTCCGTAAGCTTCCCTCCAAAATATACGCAGGATCATTTTGAAACCACTTATGTGACTTTGTGCCAGATTTAATGTTGCAGTGACTATCAAAAATATCATAATAAATGTATATTCCTTACACTATTTTTTTGATCAAATATTTCTCTTTAATGATACTTTTGGGCAAGTTTTAACAAATTAACAATAACCAAATAAAAAAAACGAATTTCATGGAATATTCACACTTCGAGGATGTTCAGCAAGAAGATAAATTGCAGATGAAACCAAGAGAGTTCGATTTATATTTAGATTCTACCTTTATGAAACAAATTGATTTTTTTTTCTTGAGAATACTGGCGTAATATTTTCTTGGTCAAGTGAGAAAAAATGAATCACTGAATGATGAGGACATATGCAATCACAGTGTAATTTGCATTTCCAAAAAAAATACCAGCATGAGTCCAAGTATGTAAATTAGTCTGTGCTTGAATAACTATGCTTGTTGACCTAATGGGCTATTTTCTTAGGCTGATCGAAAAAGAGCATGGTTACAAACAAAAGTTACGGAAAAAATCAGAGAAAAGTACCATAAAACTATTTTGGTTGGTTGTTCTCATCATTTGCGCCGAAGATTCGGTACATGAATAAAACGTAGAGGCCATGGAAGGGAAACACACTGATGGTTCATAAAAATGTCAAGGTATGAAGGTAAAAAAATTGGAATAATATGCTGTGAAAATAGAAAATACACATAAAGCCAAATGAAAATCATGGCTGGAAAAAAGAGTCAACATTAGAAATAGAACTTTAGGAAATTGTTTGAATGAAATTGAATTCACATGTAAAAAATTCAAATGAGCCAAAAAGGCAAAAAACAAAATAAGATTACTCTGGACTGAAGAGCAGCAATCATTTTGGGTACATGATTGGTTGATAGTAATATTCGTTGATAAATCTCGAGTCTATATTGTTCAAGAGACAATGCTATCTAGTTGGTATGATGTTTTGTCCATGAAACATACAAAGGCGACCGCTAATAAAAGCAATCAAATTTAACCACTTTTTATGTTACGGATTTATATGTCAAGCAAGGGCTGATGGGTGAATAGCAATCATCATCTCGACTGTCAAAACATATACTTAATGATTGGTTTTATGTTACTCCAAACGTTTTGTATAATAAAAGTTGTTTTTTTCTTTTTCAATTTAAAGTTCGAAAAGATCAAATCAGTATTTTTAAGCTTAGTCTAGCCAGGTTTTAAATCATTGTAGACCGAATCATGTTGATTATTTTATGGAAGTCAAATCAACTTTACATCAAAGTAAATATGTTGTAGACTTGGCATCATATTTGAAAGGCTGACTGCTTGAGTCTACGATCTTGGCATAAGTAGCGTTGGGCTATGCAGAGAATATTTTTAAAGAAATAGTTGCGATGTGTCTCGTTACTCGTAGTTTGATTGGCTGAATTGAACAATGGTCCAAAAGTCTGGAGTTATAATCATTATAATAATAACTCTTGACTCGGAGAATTCCACAAGCGTTGACGGATAAGTTATATGCATTAAGATGAATCACTGCATTGATGTTTGTTGTAGCGTAGACAAATTTAGTTAGTGAGTATAGAAACAGTTGGGAGAAAGCTGCTGACCTAAGTAGCTATTGTAAGAGTGATATTTGCTCTTTGGCAGCACTTGATCGTGCAGAAAATATTTTACTGTTTACTTTTATCAGATACAGGGACTTACTAATTCGATTTTATTTGTTGAAAGTAGAGATTGTTATATCTTTTCGAATCCTTGAACGGTGAAGATAGTCTCTATAAAGTATTTTAATCTGTAATCGATAATAACAAAAGTGACTCTTCAAAACAGTACCAACTACTGGAATTACATAGTATAGAACTCGACATTGGGAAACTCCTGATCACTCATTGTTTACATACTAACGTGAATTCTGTAAAACCCAGTAATGAAATGAGCCCTAAGAAGTTTATTACACCAAAGCTGCTGGTTTTGCTCACGTCCATTTAAAAGAGAGCACGGTTGTTGTTTTTATTATACAGCGTGATTGCTGTTACATTTTTTTTATTGCATCCCCGTTTACGCACTGCATTTTCAGAATATTTTCTCTAAACTAAAGCAAATCATCGAAGATGTTTATCGATTTCAAATCACCATAAATGATGATTCTAAGAATATTATCATTTGCTCAGCTAGAAACTCCATTCTGTGATTTATCTTAAATGGCTTCATGGCCATTTAGTTTTAACAAACTACATTGAAACAATTGATTTAATAACAAATCTAGAGAGTGTTTCTCTGAACGATAACATAGAATTGGGTTGAATATTTGCAGCTTTAAACACTCAAATTATGACATTACTCAAATAAAGAATTTTGTTCGACGGAGAAAAACGACTTCCATACATGAGATAATGAATTTAAGCGTTATGAACAGTTCTAACCAGCTTGATTATGTTTGCCACTTCACATTATCACGTGAAATGAAATGGATAGTGAGGCTAGTGAAATGAATTCCCATTTAACGTACATAATCTGCCCTAATCAAATAGTGATTGTGAAGCAGCTTATGTGATAATCTTAAGAAGGGGTTCAATTCTCTGAGCTCCTTTTGGGTGAGAAAAAAATTGATTTGGCCAAGTACTATTTCCTATTAAGCCAACTAAAGGCAGCAATTTACGAACGGACAACGTTTGGTATTAAATTACAACAAAAATAATACATTTGTGGTGCCATAACCTCCATTATTTAGGACACCGGTCGGAAATTGCAACAGGTTTGCTGGGAAGTTTCCTACATAAATGAAGTATTAATCAGACACTGTGCCCAACTGTCTTCACACGATTCTCATAATGATGAAAAAAAACCATCAAGTGGATACAGCAAAAAACATCAAAATTGGTTATTTGCATATGAAGGAAAAACCTCCTGGTCAGAATAATGATATTTCCTGAATGTTGAGAAAATGTAATAAAGCAAAACAGTAAATACGATGTTCAATGAAGTTAATTTTGAATGCCAAATAAAGCTGCTATGTTAGGAAAAAGGCATAGAAAAACTATTGCACAATATCTCATTCTATGAACACAATCAACATTAACAATGAAAATAAAGTTTGATTTTATTTCAATGAAATTGTAAAAAATAGGTGCAAACAATATGATGGCAATTTTCGAGAAATTGACATCAGTGAGCCAGGAAAGGATGTTTCAAAATTCAGCAAATAACATTTTAAGAAGATATTCAATATCAAATGAGGAATTTAAGAAAAAAATCTTTCATGGATTTGAGAAGTTTTTCTTCATCATATTTCATATGATTTTTCTTGTACTATTTATCATTTTGATGTTTCATTTTATACACTGTTGTTTTTTTTGTTTTGTTTTCTCTTAAGAATTCAAAGGATATATCTGATAAAGATATCTATCAATCTTCAAAGGAGAGTATCCAGAAAATGCTCGATCTGATTTTAATCGATAAAAATGATGAAAATATTTTTCTGTTTGGTATGGAGTAGAAAAATGTACATTTAAGTTCAAAAACTTGAATTATATTCGGTCAAAACAAAATTAAAATTTGCCAAATGAAAGAGAACGCAATGTTAGTGTTAGTTTATTTCCATAAGTCAGAATCACATTTAAACTGGTTCTGAAACACTTTCCTACAAGAGAAAAATACAATAAAAGATTTATCTAATGAATGTGTGAATATCATCAGAACCAGTTATGTATAGATGGGATAAATCATCTAAATTGTGAAAAATCATATGAACGACAGCTGTAAAATTTTTCCCTTTAATATATAAGTATCGAACTGATTTTTGCCATAATTTTTATTTTCTCATGTGTTATTCTTGGTGTTCATACCGGAGAGAAAATCAGAGCAAGTTCACCACAATTCTTATTGCTGCATCATTAATACTTCTCAATAGTTGTAAATGATGATGTTTGTTTAAATAAGAAATCCTTTGTGCAGTCCGTGAGCTGAGTTCGAGTTCTCTATAAGAATAATTGAGCGAGGTTCAGTCACTATTCATCATTCGTAGAAGTATTTCTTGTGTTGGCTTTCTTTCATACTAAACAGTATAAGGTAAACATAAAGGATTATCATACATAAAGTTACAGTTTTCAACCTTGTCTTGCAACCTAGTGAGTTTAACCACCTTAATTTGTTTTCCTCTAGTTGCTTTTCGCTCTTTCGAATAAATACATCTTGTTTGCTTGGATTCATGGTCATGATTCGATATAGCAATACAATGCAAATTAGCTCCATCTCACTGAGATTTATCCGTTGTAACTATTGGTAATATGATTTTAGTGAACACTAATTATCAGATTTCAACCTCATTAGGAACTTTTGGGGTTCTAAGCTCAAAAGCATCGAACAATCTAAACTACTACTACTACTACTACTACTACTACTACTACTACTACTACTACTACTACTACTACTACTAATAATAATAATAATAATAATAATAATAATAATAACAATAATAATAATAGTAATAATAAAATAATAATAATAATAATAATAGTAATGATGATGATGATGATGATGATACACTTACGGGGAGATAATTTTCAGATCTAATAAATCGTTTTTATTAGCTTCTTTAAATATGGAAGAACATTATTTGGGTTTGTACGCAGGTGAGGTATAAAACGTGATTTGGCACTCTATGTGCTTGATTTGTACAATGATTCCCGTAAGAAGATGACATATCTTCAAGAAATTGGTGTACTTTGTTGTGTATCGAGGCATAGAAGAAACACACGCGCGTTTGATTATTTAAAAGGGGAAAAAAGATACATCAAGCGGTTGGGATTCAGAAAATTTAGAAGCTGCAAATCATATCAAGTATTAAGGCCATGATTTTTATATATCCTCGGTTATGTTAACAGGATTATCATGTAATATACGAAAATTATTGGTGACCTGTCCTAGCTGTGTACTTTTTACATCCATAATGAGCTTTTTGTTCGTGTTTTTCGGTGTGTTGACCATGAATTGTATGTTTTCATTGACTGACAACTTTTTCACACGAAAAAAAATGCGTTTTTTTTTTTAAATCCTTTTTGTTTCTTTTAGCGGTAAAAAAAAACAAAAACAAAAAAAAAAAACAATCGATGGGAAACTCCTTGTAATTAAAATCGGAGATGTAGAACAGGAAAAAGTTAACTATCCCATACATCCAAGACAGCGAATCTCCTTGAAATCTAAAAAAAAACAAAAACCAAAAACAAAGGAACAATCGAACGAATAATCATTCGAGGTTGGCAAGATTTTGGCAGGGAGAGGTTGACTTTTTCAAGAACAAGAAAACTCCACATGATTGGGAAAAAATGGTTCGGAACAAAAGCTTCTTCCCCGTAGTCTCAAATGGATCTGGAACGTGTAACCTAGCCAAAACATTGACCCTTGAACTGGAAGCCTCAACAGAAGAGAACCATATTCAATAAAACATGGAGAGATCACAAGATAATGCAATATATCAAAAGAAGACAGGGGGTCCAAGGTATCATAGAAATCTCAAATTACAATGGGCTGGTCATTATGCAAGGAGACCAGACAACTTGCTCAACATCACAACTCAAAACATTGATCTCCTGGGATCAAATGTAAAACTTTGGCCGACAAAACATAGAATGACAAGACTAAATCAACAAGTACAGTCAGATGTTGGCTCAGTGATTCCCACATTGGGGAGATCTAGGAAAAGTTTATGTTAGTTACAGACACTGATAGTGATAGTAGTAAAAAATCACGCCTCATCTTGGTCTTTTTTAAAATATCGATCGCACTACAGCTATTATATCGATGGTATTTTCGTTTAGTAAGTAGGATAATGAATAATCATAATTTACATCTATTTAGAACAAAAATATTGAAAAAAAAACGCATTGATCTAAAATTTGCGATCTACTTTTTCCATTCCTTCTTGTAAATCTTTCAAATCTGCGTATACATTTTTCCTGCATCTATTCATTCGTTCATATTTTCAATCTTTTACAAATGACACATTTTTTCTCATCTGCTATCTGGCAACTGGCAGCACATGAAGAAATGAACGCTCAAATTATAGCTCCTTTCCGAACTCACACAAAGGTACTTGATGCAAGAAATATTACAACGTTGATATTTTTTCACAGCAATAATTAAACTGTTTAAATACTACTACATAAAAAAACTCACATGCACATACGCGCGCTTTTGCACATACACTAACACGTTTTGGAACGTCTGAAAAAAATGTTTGATTCATCTCATTGATTGTTTTTTTCCGTTCTGTGGTCCCTGAAAATAGTAGTACTCCCTTTCATATGTTTTTCTTTAAATTGCAAATTTGTAAAACAGCAACAACAACAACAGGGATATCAACAGCAACAACAACAACAACAATAAAAGGGACACAAAATGTTGAAGGGCCACAACAGAATTTTCAGAATTTCATTTCGTTAATATAAGCATTACTATTTACTTCAAGAATACGACAGGCTTTGAAATCTTAACTGTTTTGGATAACAACTTACTAAAGGTTCAAAAAAACCGAAGAAAACATTCGCAATTAACAGACTAATCTTCAGTCAGTATTCAAAAACTAAACATACATATTACTATTTGGAATATTAATATTTGGCCACTGAAGTTGGGACGGAACCTAAGTTTATGTTTTTAGATGATCGTTTGAGTACTTCAGCCCAAACTAGGGTTGCCATTCTACGCAGAAGTGCTTCTGCTATTACCTACACCACTGCAACTCACAGCACTGCTGCTATCACTGCACGTTATCGTTGCCATTCTGAGCCGACCACAGAGCGACTGCCACCGGAACTAAGATAATTTTAAAGTAAATTAAATATATGAAGTATTTCGGTTCTTCTACCAACATTTTCTTTCAGCTACTTTTAGATCTGAATAATTTCCTTTGTCATTCACATAAATTAGTGAGGCGTTTGATTTGGGTGGTATTTTTTCTTATACTTATGAGTTTGATGATTTGAAGAGAAAAAAAAAAGAATGAACAGACCCCCACCAAGTTAAAACATCGGTTTTTAAGTATTATTTTCCTATTAGTCCCTTGAAATTCAGATATCTTTACCATAATATTGAGGAAGTTAAATTGGGAAAATGATATTTGAAAACATGGAGAAAAAATGACCAAAAGAGATGAAATGGTACTGTACGATAACACAGTGATATTAATTTAAAAACAAAAAGTATCATTTATCGGAGAAATGATGTAAAAAGCAAACATTTTCTCTAGAGTGAATAGTGCTGCTGCTATTGACTCGTAAGACTACAGAAACAAACAAAGTTCTGGATGTGGATCTATACACATTTAGAAACCAGTAAAATCAGGATTGAACGATAAGAAAGAAAAAAGGATGAATCCAACTACAGCGATTAACTTTGGATTTTTATGTACAGTTCTGTTTGGAATAATCACAGCTCTGAATCGTGAGTATTAATCTTTATATATATATATATATATATATATATATATATATATGCATGTGTGCATACATATATATATATGTGTGTGTGTGTGTGTGTGTGTGAGTGTGTGCATTCACACATACACATACATATACATTTATATATATATATATATATATACATATTATTGTTAGAGAGAGAGAGAGAGAAAGAAAGAAAGGGATACATATAATTTCTCAGTAACTGAGTACAACCTTTATATCAGGCTAATGCAAATCAACTCTTGAGTATTAAAACGTAATCACACTCATCAGTGATTACTCAAACACACCTTCAAGCGTTGAAATTAAAATTGTACATCGATACATCTCCGAACATACGGAATCTGATCAAAAATTCCCTCTCATGAAACGTAGTTAGTAGTTGTATATCGATCTACAATTTTCCCTGAAAAAAATTTTGTATCTTCGATTTATATTCACCAACAAATCAAATACATTCACAGGGAGTGGAATGTGTTTAAAATTTAGTAGAAAATTAGTACATCACATGTAGAAACAAAAAAAAAATGATTTTAATCATCACAATGTAGACTTTCATGAATTTTGAAAGAATCCTAATAGCACTAATGAAATTTTGTTTGAATTTGTTTGAAATATATGATTGTAACACACATGATTTACATAAGAAAAAAAGAGACATAGAATGCACCCTATGAGGTAGATATCAAGTTCCTCTGCAGAGGACGAATATGTCCCTGCTCTTATCAGAGTAACCAGACATAGTGTTGCTAATAACTTTTTTTCCATGATTTTATTTAAACTGAGACCCAATGGTAAAAATGCTTTCTCTGATGTAAGCTGTGCGCAAAACGGGAATATTCAGCTATATACACATGTTTCCAATACATTTCAATGAACTCATCGAAAGTAAATGATTGAAATGTAAAAATAAACAAACAGAAAAATGGAGTGATGCCACATCTTTTTGATGAATTTTCTTGGGAAACTAACATGTAAACTTGAATCATTAACAACCTGGTTGATTGTTGGGTATTAATTTTCTGTGTACCTATTGAATGATGATAGATTTTTAGGTCTATTGAGGAACAAATCTTGTGGTGAATCAGACATGCATAGAAAAAACACACACATACAGACACACACACACACAGACACACACACACACACACACAAACACACACACTCAAATACAACATAGAAATCAATAGTCTTTCACAAACATATTTACTTGACTCTTAAGATAGTAAACAAATGCATTCGTGGCCAAATGCATATCCATTAGCTTGAAATTAAACTGACTGCTTCATGGTAGAATAAATGAGGTAAGTGAATGATATCTATTACTCAGTGTTCATGGGTGATTGAATTTTTTTGGCTCATTTTCTAGATTTTTTTTCGGGTTGGGGGGTCGGCATGACTTGGGACCTCAGATAGTGGGATCAGTATATCGATGGATAACCACTCTGCTTGTGTGGAAGACTTTCAAGTTGGAATTTAATGTGTGTACAACCCAGCTAATCTTTACAGTTAGTGGTCCAGTTCTCACAAATTTGATCATATCCCTTAGGTTCCACTTTCAACGGGAGTATACTTTATCTTACAGATACAGGAGCTGGAAATGGGAGTGTTTCAACATAATCAAACCAATGATATCTATGTATGTATACACACATATATACATGCATGCATGCATACATACATACATGCATATATATATATATATATATATATATATATATATATATATATATATATATATATATATGAAGAAAACTTTGTTCTGAATACGAACGCAACCCTCTTTACCGGCCAAAAGACTGTTACGTGAAAGCAATCGCCAGTATAAGCCAAACAACTATTCAAAAATATGTGCAGTATCGAATCATTGTTTTTCCGTGCTGTGAATTCATAACAAAACATTTCCACTAACCATTATTCCATGTAAAAGAAAAAAAAAAGTGCTACGTAACCATCTGAGAATGATATTTCGTATTCTCAATCCTGACACACCAAACTGATATCATTTACCAAAGTCTCTCAGATATTTCGACTTAAAAGCAACTAATGTTTCATGATATCATGCAGGATATTTCAATCGCAAGTAGGTAAGTGAATGCCATGTTCATACATAGATGTAAACTTAATCAAAATACGGATTTACGTATTAGATATGCACGTGAAGAATTAGATCAATGTACTTCTTCCCCGAATAAAGCCCATTTTTTTCAATTGTTTAAAATTTGTAACATTGTGATCAAATATTGATTATATATCTTTAATCAAACAAATGTTGCATGTCTGGTTGCTTAACTAGTAAATAGATTAAATTTACTGAATAAAATAATCATTTTCCTGTTATGTATTTACTCATGCTATTGCAAAAAACAGGAAGATAAACAAATTACAAAACAATGCAGATGAAAACTTTGTAGATCGACCAAGCAGTGATTGTACTACGGTTGCTCAGTTGGTAGTGCTTGAACTTATACCCCCCCCCACCAAAAAAAAAACAAAAAAAACAAAAACGAAAAGCAGCGACTGCGCAGTTTAGTGGATGGCTTCGTGCCGTAGCTGAGTACCTGGGGATTTTGCAGCTGTTAATTTGTTGATGAGTTTAATTACTATCTAACTTTCAATGTAAGAATGGGTTGTCAATCTTCGAGCCGTAAAGTAATTCAACAACTTTTGCTGCACATCAATAACCTCAATTGAAACATGTGAGATGATCCAGTTTTCTGTCATATGTTTACCGAGGCCGATTGTTGGTTCACTTTATGTAACAACATTTGGGTAAGGAAACGAGAGTGATAAAAAATGAATAACAAAATCAAAATGAAGATGAATCGGCGGAAATTTACAAAATTCTCTTCCAAATAGAGAGGAAAACATGCTTCTCGGCTGAAATAAATGTGGATTTCCTATCGATGCAAGGAGGCAGGTGGGTTGCAAGAATTGAT
>OY735202.1:61870615-61943115 GCA_963457665.1 Thysanoteuthis rhombus
ATGATATAATCATGTGGATAGGATCTACTCAACAAATGGTATGCTTATCTTTTGTTTGGTTCAAGGAACAAAAGGCCGGCAGACATCCGTAGGATTACGCACGTCCCCTTTCACCACTATAATTGTGAGCACAAAAGAAATAACTTACCAAGAATAGGTTCGAAACATATTTCCTGTAGATGAAAATAGCACTTTGTAAACAAGGAGTAAAAGTCAAGCTCAAGATCATTGAAGTACCCAGGTATTTGATATGAGGTCTTTCGCACTAACAATGCAAAATATCCAAACAGATGAACATTATAGTAAAAGTGTGAAACCTTGAAAAATGTGTTTTCTCTGTGGAACGTAACATTTCTTGAGATGGTTTGAAGCTCTGAATGCATTAGAAACATTTAAAATTCGGTAGAAAAACCCTTGAAACTAATTCTTCATTAAGAATATTGGACATACGAGGAAAAAAATACATTATTTGACAGAAGATAAGATACAGCCCTTGCCCACCAGTCCTCTCCTAATGCTTCGTTATTTGAATCATGGCCAATAAAATATTGCCATTTCATACTTGCACTTTTCGAATGAATGTCATTGAATATCTGTTTATCAAAAAAAGTACACAGTCGCGACGCCTGGAAGATTTCCATACGATGTCAACGTGACAAACGGCGTCCTTCTGGCACGGCAACGACCAACGCACAAACTTTACTCTGTAAATCGTTTCTCACTTAATCTTTTTTGCGACGTTCAATCCAGAATCGGATCTGTTCTATTCACTACGGTTCTTCCTCCGTATGCATATGCATAAACATTTATAATCAGCTACTGATTAATCTATCTTTATATGTGTATGTATGAGTATATGCGTACTTGGTGTGTGTGTGTGTGTGTGTGTGTGTGTGTGTGTGTGTGTGTGTGAGTGTGTGTGTGTGTGTGTGTGTGTGTGTATGTGCTCATCTGTAAGTTCATGTGAGCATAAATAGGTATGGGTTAAAATATATGTATTTGGAAATAGATTTCGAAAGATATTTTCTACCAACAATTGTCCTCCAGGCGTTTTCCCTAATTGCTGTTCCTGTTGCATGGGCGTAAAAAATCAATACAGAATATAGAAGTGACAAACTAAGGTCAAATTTTGAGAAAGCATGTCCTGTAGGTAGCATATTTGACAAAAAATTTTGTGGATAGATAATGAAAAGATATTCTTACAGTTTGTCTGTCTTTACCCACTCTCCATCCTCTCATTCTCTTTCTCTTTCTCTCTCTCTTCCTCCCCCCCTCCCTCTCTCTCTCTCTCTCTCTCTCTCTCTCTATATATATATATATATATATATATATATATACATATATATATATACACACACCAAATATGTTGATGTTTACTTGATTTTATGACTACCAAAAAAGTTTTTGTTTTACAAATCTCATAATACTGGGTTTTAAAGTGGGATTTCAGATTTTTGATTCAAGCCTTCGTTGAGTGACCGATGTAACCATAGTTAAAATTAAAATGATCAATACAAGGCATGAGATGGAACTAATACATATATCCCATTTTCTTCCAATTGTCCAATCGACCACGCTGTCAAAAGATGCTCGCTTGCTGCTGGTTACTATACTAGACTAGAAAGACTTTTTTTTTCGTAGTTTCTATTGATTGGCTCAACAGACTTGTTCCCTCATAAATTCATGCATGAATGTTCTCCTGTCTTTGTTCGTATATTTCAAACAAAAAATCTATTAATCTGGTTTTAATCCATGGTCGATAAGAAAAAAAATAATAGAATAATGATAGCAATTTGAAAATCTAAACAACAGGCTGATCTCTGTGCTCTTGTACATTCTCGTGTTATCTTATGCGGTGGACAAAACACAGCCACGACTGGTTCATTTTTTGAGGGCTAGTTGCTTCACATCCATGCTGCACAATAAAATCAAGTCATATCCTTACACGATAGCGCACAGCTGATAGGATAGTAATTGGGAGGATGTAATGAATATCTTCAATGTAGGTATTTTATGATGCTTCCTCCTAGATGTGAATGTTTTATGTTCGGTCGATTATAAAGTAGTTTATAATAACTGGTTTTCTCATTTATAGTCTCTGGTCTTTTTTACCTTTAAGACTGACAGTAAATTTGTCATTAAACGTAAAAGTAGGTTTGACATTTTTTCTGAGTAAATTTTCGGTTTCGGGGGGTGGGGTAGCAATTTCTCAGCTAAGACAGTAAATTGCTAGTGTGTCTATTAAACATTTTTGAATGAATTGCAACAGCACATCTGATTTAAAAACTATATAACTGTCAAATTTATCTAATTAGAAAAATCGTAAAATTGCATTCCATGCATACATAGCAAAAATATCAGTCTGACGCCACTAACTGCACATGACAAAGCCTATCCTATACTCAATCTTCCACTATTGTTTAAGTACGTACTTACATCCTCATCAATCAAACTATTCTTAAAATGCTTCTTCTTGATGAATACTTACATTCACAGGTATTTGGATATCTATAAATCGATATGTGAGTTTGAAACATATCGACAATGATTGGATTTTGTATATTACAACCTGTACAAGAAAACAATATAGTTCACTTAGTCTGCTGCTGCTTGGCAAATCTGGAGGTCTCAAGAAGAATCAAAATTCATATCGTTCTAATGCTATGCAAAGCTATTTGATTTGCTCGTAATCATCAAGAAAACAAGTAATCAAGTAGAGCAAGATCTGGCTCCGAGAACAAAAACCTCAATTATCCTCAAAACGACGGGTATACAACCGATGCCTCCTCCAAATAGTCATTCACATAGCTTAAAATGAAAAACTTCTAAAACATTATCCCTGAAGCTGAGAGCCATGCGATGCACACCCAGATATCATTGCATAAAAAAGATCACATGACTGCTCAGTACATCAGAAAAATAGGTGAGAGTACGTAAGAAAATTCGAACTACATACATAGCAGACACCGTTTTAAATCATCTTTTAGTTTTTATGACTACTTGTGATACATTTCATCGAATGTCTGGTGAGAAGAAATCGACTTTCAGTACAATATGAGCTCAATGCTGAATATGTAAATGATATTTGGTCGTATGAGAAGTGTTCATTTATTTGTACGGATCTGCTGGTTTCTTCTCTCTCTGCCTTTGTTGCTCTCTCAAATCGAGCAAACATGGAAGCAATGCTTTGTGGATGAGGCAGATGTTCCAATTGGCTCACTTGTTCTCAGCCTCAGTGTTTTCAATCACCAAAACATTGTGCAGGAATAGTTGATTCGTTGCAGGTGCTTTTAAATTGGTATGCATAGACTTCACGTTTGGAAAATTGAAACGTTTGTGTTGGTGATGCTAAGGGAGGAGAAAAACAGTTGGAGATGCATAACGATGATATAAAACAGAAAACAAACACACACACACATAAATATATATATGTACATAGAGAGAGAGACAGACAGACAGAGAGACGGACAGACAGATAGACAGACACACACACAAACAGACACACACAGATGGAGCAGATATTGGGTTAACACGAAGGCAGACAGTGATAGAGAAAAAGAAGGGGTGAGTCAAAGAAACAGAAGATAGTAGAAGAAAAGGGGACTTTTATATGTGTCTTATAGAATTGTGAAAGAAGCCAAAGGAAGAATGAAAGGGGTTGGAAAAAGATAGTGAAAAAATCTAATAAAGGGGTTCTGCTTTGTCCGTCTATGTATTACTTTCTTTTCCATCATTTGCTCGTAGCCAAGCAGAGGAAATAGACTGTTCAAGAGTCATCATTGCATATATGTGTGTTTCATAATGATACACCCTTTACGTAACAACAGCATCAGTTTGCATTTCATAATTTTCTTCTTCAAAACTGAAACAGTAACGGCCCTTTTAGTGAATCCTTTCTCCCTATAGAACACATTTCTCTTACCCTCTTGAGATTATTGGGTTGTGAAGTGACTACCTGTTGATTATCCAAAGAGTATACTGAATAATCTTCAATCTTCACCAGTGTTTTTTTTTCCTTACAGTTGTATGTACCTGATAATATGGATAAAAAAAATGCATATTCCAAGGTTCTGGATATATATCATATACCCTCCTTACTTCTGTATGCTCTTTTGTTTTCTTTTACCTGACATTGTGAAGCATTTTTCATATGGAAATTATCCTTTTTTCTTCCATCACATTATGATAATGGACAATGAAGCTTTTTCTTTCCTTTTTCATTGATGCTCTCGATAACATTATTGAGACTTGTTGTCTTCGAACATTTCCAATTTCAAGAAATGTCCCGATATCTCCTATTATACGGAATATAATATGCATACAATGCTTGCTGCATGCTTGGCCGGTCTATTCCTCACGACAAAAAGGGGGATATAATATTTCAACTTGATTTTCCAAACGTTCCACTTCCTGTTTTCCCTTTTTCCCAAGCAAGTAATGGTTTCATTTTGTCCATTCCTATTTACCAGACAATTGAAAACCAACCTCATGTAAGTGTGTCTTCGTTGATCTTGCATATAATATCATCTACCATCATATAGCGTTCAATTTACGATTTAACCACCAGTGAAAATCGAAGTGAATCGTTCAAATTGACTGAACCTTCACAGTGATGATTATGTAACTCATATGGCAAGGGGCTGCTCATATTGCAAGGACGGCAGGCAGCCAATAGATAACAACTTACAATATCGATCCCTAAAGATCAAACGCAGTACAAACACAGGAAGAATTTTAGATAGGAAGACAAAATGGATAAGAAATCTGAAATAAGCACTTTCACAATAGAATTAAATTAAAGAAAAAGATGAAAAACAGAATTTGTAAACAGGCAATAATGACATAGCTTCAAAATGCCAGTACTGCTCGAATAAAAAATGACTTAATAACCCATGTATTGATGTACCAAATATTAACTACCGCATTCATCTTATTCCTTTTGTTATTACTATGGATATAATGGATACAATTTTCCTATACTGCCAGCCAAGGGGGAAAACATAAGGAGCAATAATCAACATCTAAACCAAAAAAAAAAAAAGAATAAAGCTATAAAAAGGATAAGAGGAGATCCATCAACCTGGATCCCACACACTTTATTCATCTGCATTTTAGATGTCATATGGGCAATTGCATTTTTAATAGTTATAATCATGATAATAATAATTCCAACAACAACAACAATAATGAAGATAATAAAAATAATAATAATAATAATAATAATAATAATAATAATAATAACAATAATAATAATAATAATAATAATAATAATAATAATAATAATAATAATCATTGAAACATACTCTTAGGAAAGTAGCCAACTGGAAAGCACCGGGGCCCGACGGGATCCATGGGTATTGGTTCAAAAAATTCACCAGGTTACACGGCAGACTCACTCACCTACTCCAAAATTGTCTAAATGAAGGCAAAGCACCAGAATGGATGACTAAAGGCAGAATCACCCTCATCCTAAAAGACCCGGGAAAGGGGAACATAGCAAGCAACTATAGACCAATCACGTGCCTACCACTTATGTGGAAAATCCTGACCGGGCAAATAGCAGAGAGAATATACATGTCAATGGATAGAAGGGGACTACTACCAGAAGAACAGTAAGGGTGTAGGATAGGAACCAAAGGGGCAAACGATTTACTCTACATAGACCAGATGATCTTAAAAGAAGTAAGGAAAAGGAGAAAGAATATCGCAATGGGATGGATGGATTACAAAAAGGCATACGATATGATTCCACATAGCTGGATACTCGAATGCCTTAGAATGTTCAAAATTAGCGAACCGGTGGTTAAATTCATTGGTAATTCGATGGAAGACTGGAAAGTAGATTTAACAGCCGGAGGGGACAAACTAGCCGAGGTAGGGATAAAAAGGGGAATCTTCCAAGGAGACTCGTTGTCCCCACTATTATTTGTTCTAACAATGATACCGCTTAACAGAATCCTGAAAAACAGCAAAGGATACCACTTCTCTAAAACAAAAGGAAAGGTCAATCTCTTAATGTACATGGACGATATTAAATTGTTTGCAAAAAACAGGGGAGAGCTTGAGACTCTGTTCAACGAAGTAAGGGAATATAGTGAGGACATAGGAATGGAGTTTGGGATAGAAAAATGTGCAATCATGGTGATGCACAAAGGAAGGCTTTCAATGACTGAGGGAATTGAACTTCCGGACAACAACAAGATTAGGGCATTGACTGCACAAGACCGATAAAAGTACCTAGGTGTCCTTGAATGTGACACGATAAAACGGGAAGAGATGAAGGAGAAAATTAAGAGAGAATACCTCAGAAGGATGAGGAAAATATTAGAAACCAAATTAAATAGCAGAAATCTAATAAAAGGAATGAACACCTGGGCTGTGTCAGTAGTTAGGTATACAGGACCATTCCTAGGATGGACAAAGGAAGAGCTCCAATCAATGGATAGGCGAACAAGGAAACTTATGACGATGCATAAAGCATTACACCCTAGGGATGATACAGATAGACTATACGTTGAGAGAAAAGAAGGTGGTAGGGGGCTCATCAGCATAGAAGATTGTGTCCAGAGAGCTAAAGTAGTCCTAGATAGATATGTGCAAACAAATAGTGAAGAAATCATAAAGAGCGCGATGGATAGTGCAACAAACAATAAAGTAGAAAAAAATGGAACAGTACAGCAAACTAGAAAAGAAAAGTGGGAAGGGAAAAAATTGTACGGCGAGTTTAAAAGACAGATAAAAGATATAGTAGACGAGAAATCATGGACGTTGTTACGAAAGGGAAACCTTAAGAGAGAAACAGAATCACTCATCATGGCATAAAAGCAAAAATCGACAGAACACAGACAAACAGCAAATGCCGCATGTGCGGTGAAAGAGATGAGACAGTAAACCACATAACTAGTGAATGTAGTCAGCTCGCCCAGAAGGAGTATAAGCATAGACACGATAGAGTAGCAACGATGATACACTGGGAACTAAGTAAACAAATGGGATTCAACCATGGGGAAAAGTGGTATCAGCACAAGCCAGAGGCAGTTTTGGAGAATGACAACCACAAACTACTGTGGGACTTTGACATCCAAACTGACCACCTCATCCAGGCAAGAAGGCCGGACTTAGTAATAGTAGACAGAAAAAGGAAGGACTGCCAAATAGTAGACGTTGCTGTACCTGCAGACCATAGAGTAAAAAAGAAGGAGGGTGGAAAAGGGGAAAAATACCAGAACCTAGCAAGGGAGTTAAGGAAAATGTGGAACATGAAAACCAGGGTAGTACCGGTCATAGTGGGCGCACTAGGAACTGTCCCCAAAACGCTGAGGGAGAGACTGGAGGAGATCGGGATTAGGGGGAGGATAGAGACCGTACAGACCACAGCGCTACTTGGAACTGCACGGATACTGAGGAAGGTGCTAGAGATATAAGTACTGCAACGAATAGTAGCTCTGTCATGATATGCAAAAGAGGGAGGAGACGTTAGCTGAGGACCTGAGGAGACTTATTGTCACTCAGCCTTCAGCGATAACCACTGGGCAACCGGTGTGAAACTGTAAATCGTAGAATTACTGCAACCTATGAGTACTAGGAGAGGAGGGCTGGAGACTTGAGGAGACTTGCTGTCACTCAAACTCCAGCGGTTACCACCAGGCAACTGGTGTGAGATTCCAAATAATAATAATAATAATAATAATAATAATAATAATAATAATAATAATAATAATAATAATAATAATAATAATAATAATAATAATAATAATAATAATAATAATAATAATAATAATAATAATAATGATAAAGTCATAATACTGATAATAATCATTGTAGTACTGTGGGTCATTGATTTCGTTCTCAAAAGTTTTTCCAATGCACATTGACATAATAATTTCTAAGGAAAAAAAATAATGTAAACAGTGGCCACAAGACAGTGAAACAAGCAAAAATTTACTTGAATAATTTGTAAAAAAACTTAAAGTCTCGTCAAGTGCTCAACAAAGCGTTTCTCTCTGGTTGCTTGCCAACTTTACACACAAACATTATCAAAATCAACCACATCTAGGAAAAGACAAGAGATGAAGTTTGACTTTAGAGAGAGGAAAAGCCAAAAAGCTTATGAGAATATTATTAGAAATTCGCCCAAATTTATACAAATGAGAGAGAAAGACTCGTAATATTGATGAAATCGTTCTTCGTTTAGAGGAGAGTACAGGAATCAGAATAGACGGGAAAAATCTGAGCAACCTCAGATTTGCTGATGACATTGCCTTTTTTGTAAAGATCCTACGCGACTTCCAACATATGATAAATGAACTAAATGGAAAGATTAAAAAAGTCGGCCTTCGAATGAACTTCAGCAAAACGAGGATCATGTGCAACAACCACTTCGGAAATAAAAACTCGAAAACTGGAGAGAGTAGATCACTACATCCACCTAGGGCAATGAATCTCCATGAGACCCTCTAAAGAAGAGGGAAATCAAGCAAAGAATCACCTTACGATTGTTAGCCTTCGGCAAAGCAAGCTCAACTTTCAAAAATAACATGATCCCAATAATCCTAAAAAGAAGGTTGTATAACCAATACATTCTCCCAATAGTCATTTACGGGCCTGAAACATGGAACCTTGGCAAGAGACATATCTGCAAGTTGAGAACCATGCAACGTGCACATGAAGATATTATGCTGAGGCGTACATAGAAAGACCACAAAGCAGCAAAGTACATATAAAAAAAAGACAAGAGTCATGAGCATCGTACAATCCATTGAAAATTTTCCAATCGCTGTGGGTTGGCTCTGGTATAAAAATGGAAGACAGGCGAGTGACATAGCAACTCATGACATGGAGCCCTGATATCACACAAGAAACCAAAGTCAGCAGAATATTAGATGGAGAGACAATATGGACAAATTTAGAAAGTACTGGCTCTGCGACACCATGATAGATAACTGTGGCGAATCCTAGGGAAGGTCTATGTCCAACGACAGACGTTGAAAGACTTATGATGATGATGTGCATACAATCATTTGACAAAAGGAAAGAACAACACTTGAATGATAATTGTTGGCAAACACAAAACACCAAAGTGTATGGACACTTCCCAAATCTTTCCTCCCCCTTTCAAATCCCCAGGTGTTATTCACTTTGTTTGCCAAGATTCGTGCTCGTTTTGAAAAAGTCTTTGTTGGTATTTTTGGGTTCATTATTTTGAGTCAAGTCACAAGGTTACGATGAAATATTACTTTGCTGCATATTTCCAACTCCCTTATTTATTGACGCCATGTATCAGGAATATTCAGGCATAAATAAATGCAAAATATCTGGTGGAGAGCCACTTATGCATAACAACAGCTATCGTGCTGAGAATTTATAATATCTGTCTTTGAATATAAACATTGATATGCATTCCTCTGGGAGCTTCATGGTGTTTAAGACATGCATGCCAGGTGTCTGTGTTTCTGCAATAGAATTTAAATGGGTCAAGTATTATTTATTCTGACATCTGTCTTCTACTTCAGCAGGAAGATGCAAAGCTAAATTTTTAGCGATAAACACATCATGACAAGTGTACATATATAAATATATCCACTAAAACAATTTTTATCACTCAGATATGTGGCTTATGTTATAACAGGACAAAAATATTTCATTTTAAGCCTCCTGAAAAAGAAGTATGAAAATATTGCTTTATTTGAAATTTGAAAAGAAGGATGTAAATACTCGATTTTCTAAGAATATACTTTTTTCGTAGTCTACTTCACATTGATTCTCTAAGATGTGTGTGCAAATTAGACTCACGTTGGGCACCTCATAGTCAATTTTGATCGAAGCCGCTCATATAGTCATATACAACGGACATAGTATAGAAAATGACCAGTTGTTTATTTTTCAAGTCCTTATTTTGAGCATACGTCTGCAACCACTCTGTAGGAGAGCATCTAAGAATTCATGGGTAAGAATTTCTAACTTTTGTTCCTCATCTCTATTTGTCTTCTGCCTCTTCAATTTTGTAATTAGGGTAAAAATTCCCAACTATCCAGCTATTTAAAAGTAAGGAAAACTAGATTAATACATCCACAACAACATTTATATGAAGTACATGCACACATTGTGAGCTGAAACTCGAACTGTTTTCTATGTCCTGTTCTGATATCCAATACACAACTTCACATCCAAAGAGAATGAGAACCGATGTCTAGCAATGGGAAGCAATCAAATGAAAAGGGAAAATTGCTAAGAAATTTATAATGATAATTTACCTAAGAAAAAAAAAATCAATTTCCTTTCCCATCTCTAAACCAATACGTTGTCTCGTTCAATGAACCTGTTCGGTGCTTCTTGATGGCAACCACGACAATTCTTCCCACAGTTTTATCCCAATAGACATGACTATCGAAAAAAATAACACATGTGTTTGTATACATGCTCATCTTCAATATTTAGCATATTATTGTCCAAAGACATGTCAATAGATGTGTGATAGTATTTGCAGCAAATTACTAATTTTTCCATACATCAGGGTCAGAAACAATTATGATTAAGTAGTGGGGGTGGAATAAGGCATTTCCATCCGTTTCGACAGAAATTAGCTAATACATTTGAATCTTTTTTTTTTTTTAATCACAAATTGTTATGTGCCTGCGTATGAGTGTGAATGATGAAGA
Organism: Thysanoteuthis rhombus; assembly: GCA_963457665.1. Taxonomy (NCBI): domain Eukaryota; kingdom Metazoa; phylum Mollusca; class Cephalopoda; order Oegopsida; family Thysanoteuthidae; genus Thysanoteuthis; species Thysanoteuthis major. The sequence goes on from OY735202.1 coordinate 61,881,274, forward strand.
TGGATTTCGGAATTGATTGAGCTCATCTAAAATGAATTTGAGTTCATCAGTGAAGAAATCCTGTCACGCATCTGAGAATAAACAAATAAAGGTTGATGTACGCATGTACAAAACAGATACTGGAGGGATAAATACTTTTGATTTCGACAAAAAAAAAACGTATTTTCAACTACGAAGCTTCATTTTTTTTTAAACATTCACCTCTTCCATACGGTGAACACCAATATGCATGCTCAGTGCTACCAGTTGAGAAACCATGACACTAATTTTCACACACCCTTTCAAAACAAATTGATGACTAGAAGAGTGTCCACGGAAAAAATTAGGAGGGATCCTAAGATGACGGAAAAAGGTATCCTTCAAACTCATGCTTTCGTGTTTAATAATGTGAATCTTGTTTCCCCATTAGATTTCGTCTTCAATATGTCTGTTCTGTTTATCTCAATCGATCTGCCGTTTCTATTTTGCTTGTTCTGGATGATTTTTTCTCAAGATTCAACTTAAGTTTTTCCAACAGTGATGCGGAAAGTTCAGTTTTTTTAAAACTTCGATCATCACTCATAGCAATTCATTCTCTTCCAATCTGCATACGACATATGTCCGTAAATAAACACAAAACACACTCATGCTGAAACACACCCAAGTAAGATTAATAACAATAATAATAATTATATATGTATATATATATATATATATATATATATATATATATATATATATATATATATATATATATATATATATATATATAAAATCCTTCATTTAATGTTAGAGGAACAAGGAACAATTTCTGAAACAAGAAAAAGTAAGTAGATATTTTGATGCATTCAATCCGTCTTATTTATATACACACGCACATTCACACACACGCACATTCACTCACACTCACTCACATACATACATTAGATTATACAATTAATGTCCGACAAAATTGTAAGAACAATTTATCAGGGGACATAACATCCATCACTGGGTAGCAAATCGGGCAACAAACCAAGTAAAAAGATGGAGAAAATCAGCTCTCTGTCCGATAGGGAGCAGTTTTGATGTCACTAGGCTCTACTGAGCATGACAGTGCGTTTAGATAGCTGGACTATTCGATACATAATGCTTTCCATTGGTCTTATAGATATATACCCCGTCCCCCAATCCAAAATTTGAATTCTGTACACTAACATTGAAAATCATCTTGTGTTAGCTCCCCGTTTTTCCCTGTATTTTACTGCTACAAAATTATATCAATTGATTCTGAAGGTTTAAAAAAGTGTATAATTTGAGAATCATACTTGAAGTCAAGCTCCTTTTCAGAAAGGAGTATTTCAATCACACTTAAAGAAAGATAGTTATCCGTGTCCTTTGTTCAATACATATCACTTATTGAGGCATTTAATCACACGTTTATCGTCTGGGATACACATGTCTGTAGGCAGTAGTAACAGCTGTTCATAAACACACATATGCAGTATGTATATTCACTCGTAGACATTTTGAAGAACCTAATCAAATTTCTCACTTTCTATTAACCGGTTTCATCTTCATGGAGAGCCAAAATTTCCTTCCTTTTCAGTTCAATTTGGTTTCGAGAAAACTCTTGAATTGTCCTCTTTGTCTTTGAAGTTTTTCATGTTATCAATACCATCCTCTCATCCGCATCATCTTTGTTCTTCATCTTCCTCCATTTTTCCACTTTTTATGCTTTTTCCTCCTTGACCTCAGTGTCTGATATTACTTCCATTTGTTATCTGACAGCCCAAACAAAAACCTGTTTTTCTTCCAAACATGCAATAAAAACACAAAATCAATAGACTACAAAACACACACACACCTACATACTTGTTTGCAATCCTGCTTGCACACATGGATGCACAATGGAAGCTACTGATCCAATGTAAAGTCACTTTTTCACAAATATTCCCACATTTTTATTAATACATTTACCAATAAATATAGATAAATCATCATCAATAAGACAGACATGTACTCACATAGACAATGCATGTGTGTGTGTGCATGTGCTCTTGTGGATTATTGTATAGTTATGAGTGTGTATGCGTCTGTTCGATTGTGTGTGAATGCATGGACTACAGCTTATTTATCTCTCTCTCTCAAAATCACAGGAACCAAAGACTCCCCACACTGACAAAAAATATCTGATACACATAACTTTATTCAAACAGTGGAGCAAATTTAGATATAACAATCTAAGCTAGTTTACAATCATTCCTGAGACATCAATGAAGATTGAAAGAGAAGTTTCTGTTTTATAAATTGCATGAACACCGTCAAGCAGAGGGTACATGACTATAAATGGCATACCATAATTGAATCAGAAATGTGCCATCAAATTAGTTAAAACTGCAAAATATTTCCAAACATGAATATATCGGGCTGTCGACAAGAATCAAATGTGATATTTTTTTTATTACATGTCCTTCTATTGGAAGTTGATGTTGACTGATATTGTGGGGAGCTGTTGCAGCGGAATCCTTGGTTCTGCACCTTCTCGTACGACGTTTGGTGGGATAGTGATTCAAAACATAAGTAAGTAAAGAAGCAGGGTGATTAATCATTTTTATCAGAGCAGCTGATGAATAGATGAGTAAGAGAGGTGAAAAGAGAGAATAGAATGGACATTATGAATATGAACCGTTACATAGTCGGTTACCATATAGTTTGGTAAATCCAGACCGTATGCAGTAACCTAATGAATGGACAGACACGTACAACCCCAAATATATCTTTTCAAAGTATCCCCCCCTCTCTCTCTCTCCCTCTCTCTCTCTCTCTCTCTCTCTCTATATATATATATATATATATATATATATATATATATATATATATATATATATACATGTGTGTGTGTGTGCATGTGTACTTTTGCGTGTATGCATGTGTGTGTGAGAAAACAGCGAGAAAATTGTCAACCAAAACTGTCACAGAACATTGGTTTTGCAAGATTTCTCGAGGAGGCGTCTTGCAGACTGTCTGTGCATATAACATCCATGAGAACACGTTGCACCAGCAGTTTTTCCATCAGTCTACATAAAACCACAAAGTCCATTCAGAAAGAGATAATAAGAGATTATACCAGCTCACCCAAACATCCCGAGATTTTTTTCAAAAGACTGGACTCGCTGTATGAAAGGATTAAACAGAAAATATATAATCAACTTCAGATTTGAACACGACATTGCCCATTTACTGCAGAGAGATTACATGATCTCCAACTAATGCAAGATGAACTAAATGATAAACTAAATGATAAACTTTACTAGAACAAAAATCATGTGCAACAGGAAATAAGAAAGACCAAGATCAAAATCAAGGACGTAGAATTGAAGAAAGTAGACCATGACATCTACTTTGAAAAGAAAATCACAATGACACTCTTAAAAGAAGGAGAAATCGAGCAAAAAAACACCCCAGGATGGTAAGTCCCGGGCAGAGAAAGCTCAAACTTCAAACAAGATCTCATTGATCCTAAAAAGAAAGGTATACAGCCGATGTATCCTTTAAAAAGACACATGGAGCGGAACTTTCAACTTAACTGAGAGACTGACTTGCAAACTCAGACTCAAGCTATTCGGTGAAAGAATTATGCTCAACTTCGAATACAGACATCATATACATCTGGGAGGAGACAAGAGTCCGAGGCATCAGTGGATCCATTTAAAAAAAATCCCAAATGGTAATTGCCCGGTTACGTCGCAGAAAAGGCAAAAAGTAGATGGACGTCATGAGTCACGACTTGGATCCCAAGAAATCACACGCACAACTGAAGCTTGCAGGATACTAAAAGGAGAGATGAATTGAATAAAGTACTAGATTTGCAACTACCACAAAAGAGGAGGCTGGCAAATTTCGAGGAGGGGTTATGTTCGACGACTGAATTATAGACACTAATGATGATGACAATGATGATGATGCTGAAAATCTATCATTGTATGTTACCAGAAAAAAAAAATATATATATGTGTGTGTGTGTATGTGTGTATGTGTGTGTGTGTGTGTGTGTGTGTGTGTATGTGCCCGTGTGAAAAATTGTTTTGAAATGGGGTTATAAAAATTATACCTATGCTCTTGCTTCTTTGTTCCATATATTTTCTTTCTTGATCAATGTGCGCGTTGGTTTTGAATGCTTAAGTTCTTATCATTTATGAGCAACTCGTCTCAGTTAATGCTTAGCATTGCTGATGTCAGGAACGAATGAGAGAGACACGAACAAAGTACTGAAATTTTAATAGGATGATTAGAAAAAAAACGCTTGGTATTTCTTTTTATTTCATAACCCAATGATGTGCCATCCAGATATTCCGTAAGGGTTTAAGATCATTGACGGTTTTTGCAGTTGTTTTTTAATTATACTTCTTCCCTTCTTCCATATTTCGTTGTCCCATTTTCCTTAATATGCATTCATTTATATTTCACTCCTATCAGAACTCAGGTAACTTCTTTCTGACAATTTATCCATTCCTTCATATTTTATTTCCTTCCAAATCAATTTTTCCTATCATTTTTTCCTCCATTCTTTTTTTCTGAATCAGCCTTGTATTTTCTAAACGTGACATTTTTTCTCCCCTCTCCCATGTAGCTAGTTGGAACATTTAGCTTATTCTTTCTCTCTTTCATTTTTTTTTACTTCGCCTTTCCTTGCTTTTTTCCCTTTTTTTTTTCCTACCTTCCTACCTTCCCTGTAATCACTTTCTGTAACCATGCTTTGTCGAAGTCTTTAGGTGATAAATTCTAAAAAATCTTTTACACTTTATTTCTTTCCAATTAACTTACTTATCACAATGTTCCTAAATGAAATTATCTTAGATAAAGCGGATTTCTTATCATCTATTCTCCAATTCATTTGCTTTGTTTCAATTTATTTTCTATTTCTCCTTTAGGTTTAATTCTTCCCCTTTTTATTTTCTCAGCTTCCATCCTTTTTTTTTTCTCCTTGTCAAGGGCTCCTCATACTGATTTTTTCAATCATTCTTCGTTATTCCCTCTCCCTCTCTCTTTTTCTTTCTTTCTTCTCTGTTCTAATCCGTAGTTCTGTCATTCTTTTTTTATTTATTTCTTTTACTTTTTTTCTTCCCATTGTCCTTTTTCTGGCACGCTCTTCATGATATGGATTTCACATTATCTTGTCTTTTCATTATCCTCCCTTTATGTTTTTTTTTTCATTTCCTACTTCCCCGATGGATTTTCTCATTTTATATCTATTTTTTGTCTTCTTAAGTTTCTTTCTTTCTTTTCTTTGATCATCTTCAAATACCTATTCCCCATAGTCTTAGGCCAGACATAACCGTTGAAAGTAAATCTCAACGGATTATTTGAACATTCTGACGTTGACAATCGATATTGCCTTTCATTCGTTCGAGACAATCTCTCTGCATGAAGAAAGTAGTCACAAGCCTAAGGCAAGATATTCATCTTTCATGTGGCCAAATCTCTTAAGTCTTTAGTTTGTCCCAACCTCCACGTTTGTAGACTATTGATTTGGCGTTGCTTTTATCTTGAAAGAATCTGTAATTGAAATACCAACTCAAAATTAGGCTCCTTGTATAGATTTTTGTAAAGTCTATGATGCATTGCTCGATATATTCACTAGCTAAATAACTGTACAGGTCATTATTGAAGAAAAATTGATGGTCAAGTTAGGCATGATATTTACAATATAAGACTCTCATTCCAGAATGCTTCTTTTTCAAACTTTTTATGTAATTTTACTATGGGGGAAAGTTTGTTTTATTTGTGTTAATTTTTCAAACCTCAAGTTAGGAGAACGTTACATTTCACGTTTATCACCTTAAAAAGAAAACTCAGATTCAATGTTGAATGTTGCTGTTCAGACTGCTGGGAATACTCCTTATTATTTGACTCCATGGAGAGGGGTAAAAGTTTCCCTCCACACTTGACTTATTTGAAGGAAAATCTTCCTTCATTGTTATCTCTTTAGCAATCTCTAAAGAATTGGATCCAAGAATATAAAATGAAAATATATGAATAGTATATCAGTATTTGTGCATTCTCCAGTAGAAGTCTTTTATCCCCTGTTCTTCCAATCTCGATTTCAATATTTTTGGCATGATTCTAAGTGCACCCACTATAACTGTTACCACCCTGACCCCTGTTTTCCCTTATTTTTTTTCAGTCCCCTTCTTAGGTCCCAGATGTTTCCTGCTCTCTATCTCTTCCGTATTTACTCTTCGATTTTCAAGCACAATTTGTCAGGTTCTCTTTTTTGTCCACAATTACCAGGTCAGATTATCTCAGCTCAATTGGGACGGTCGGTTTGAATGTCCAAGTCCCAGATTAACGCACTTATGGCTTGAATTCTCTAGAGCTGTCTCTGGCTCGTGCTGGTGTCACTTTTCCACATGCTCTAATCCATTTCGTTTGCTCAGTCCCAAGTACAACGTTGTTGTTATCCTGTGGTCTGTCTTCATAATCTTTGTCGCCTACTTGACTACACTAGTTATATGGAATACGGTCTCGTCTTTCCTCTCAGCAGAGGTAATATTTGTTGGTTGTTTCGTTTTGTCAGTCTTTGCTTTAATATAGCATGTTTTCATGTATTTTTTCAGCTGCCATGATGAGCAGATCATTCCAATCTAAATTTCTATTTCCATAGCTGAGTCCATGATTTCTTGTATTCTACATCATGTATCTACCTTTTGGATTTTTTGTATATTCCTTTCTGTTCTCATTTTTCTTTCTGTCTTTACTTTTTGCTTCTCAGTTTGCTGCCTTTTTAGCTGTCCACTATTTGAAAGCATGTACTTTTCTAATCCTTTGGGCACAGGCTTCTATGTTTATGAGTATATTCCCGTTTTTTGTTTTTTTTAAATTTTCATGTTTAGTCTATCCACGTCATCTCAGGGATGTAAGGCCTTGTGCATTGTAGTAAGCTTTATTGATCGCCAGTTCATATCAGTGTCATCACTGTGTTCGTTCACTTTTGTGAACAACCTATCAAGCTTTCCCCTCTACTTAGCATATGCTTTTATGTCATACATTTACATAAGGTGTCAGCTATCTGTTTAGTCATGATTTTTCAAATTAGTGGCAAGCCCATGAGTAGTCTATAATTGTTCGTTTGGTTTGTCTTTTGGAATGGGGGTCGTTCTGCCCATCTATTGAGAGGCCTCACCTACATCTAGATGATGCGACTGTCGTGTAATTTTGTGAATTTGTCGAATATGTTTTTCAATGTAGTTTCATTTCGTGGTGTTTTCTTCCGTCCACGTCTCAAAGCTCACCCTCTAGGCTGTTTAACCGTTTTAGTTTTTTTTTGCCTTTGCAAGGTGTCCCTCATTATCAAATTGAGAAGTTATTTGCCTCCGTTGAATCTGACTTCATGGTTGCTTTTGTTCAGATTATTATTATTATTATTATCATTATTATTATTATTATTATTATTATTATTATTATTATTATTATTATTATTATTATTATTATCATTATCATCATTATTATCATTATTATTATTATTATTATTAGTATTAGTATTATTATTATTATTGGCAACAATACTGACGACTTTAATGTTGTGAGGAAAGAGCAACGAAAAAAAACTTATTCGTTATAGTTGCGTACCTTTTGCTCACACACACACACACACACATTATATATGTGTGTGTGTGTGTGTCAGATATATATATATATATATATATATATATATATATATATATATATATATATATATATATATGTCAGATATATGGGAGGAATAAGTAATTGGTATAGGGGCTATAGCATTAATTCCATTCTCATTTTTGCGCATTGATACAGTGCAAGGAATCGTGCAGAGTGCAAGAAACAATGTAATCTAGCTCAGATTAGGATGTAAGTTTTGTAGTATAATGGATGTACATATAAACGAACAAATAATAGTATAATTAGATTTAGCTTCACTAGAAGATTTTAATCAATATTATCAAAAATATTTGTAAAAAACAAGTATATACAGGAAAATTCACTTTATTTTTGTTTAAAAATTTTCAAGGTGGGTAGAAAGACAAATTACGATACTAATCATGTATTGTTGATATCATCAATGGATTCACGGTGAGAATGAAGGGAGTTTGATAGAATTGCATGAAATACTGAAACCTGTGTAATGAATTAACATCATATAACTTATCCAACAGTAATACCTCATGCACTATTTACAATAGATAGGGAAGTTCGAAACCCAACACCTGCTCTATGTAGCCGATTCGTTGGGGTAGATCTGTATTCGTCAGTAAAAAACAACATGGCGCTATTTTTCTCTTTTTTCTGTGAAAGTATATTCAAAATTTACATCGAGATTATATATATATATATATATATATATATATATATATATATATATATATATATATATATATATATATATATATATATATATATACACACACACATATATATATATATATATGTATATGTATATATATATTTTTTTTTCTTCAAAGTTTTGTTGAGGTTCTGCAGAATCAGCAGAAGAATTGTAAAATTTGATCATTGAATCATGAGTATTCAATTGTTTTTTCAACCGAATGTACTTCTAAGATCCTTTTTGTTGCCAAAAATGCAGTAAATATCTCTACCTAATTGGTATTAAGTGTCACACACATTTTTTATAAGTGCTCACAGGTGCATGAAATCATTAAAGTGTGATTCGATCCCAGTACATCTTTGGAATAACATAAAATGTAATTGTTATTTCATTGAGAATACTGAATCCCAATACCCACAGAATAGCGGAATTCATGACACTTCCATATGGAGAAATGAAGCGATCATTGTTGAGAATAAATCTCCTCCAGTCAAAAATAAGATTGCATATAGATTCAAGTTTCAGTTATCATAAGTTAACTTGCATCTTGTGTTATATTCAAACTAATATTTGATCCGAATGTTATATTGATTTTCATAACGTATAGAATTATAACGGCGCATGTTTTGTCCCACTATTCTGTTTAGTACCTTTGAGAATCAACAAACGTCAAACTAGATCGATGTAAAGGACAGGGGCATCAAAATCTTTAGTCTGTGGATCATTTCCACCTAAAATTCTCGGTTTATTTTTCCCATCTGTGTCATTGATCGGATGCTGGATCAGTTCTATGTTGATTTAAAAAATATGAAGCAGTTTCCTCCGAAGGAGACTTGTTTGATTCAGTCACTCGGTTTGATTTTCCGACATTTTCCATACAGCATGAATTTGCAATCATTATATGAAATGCAATTTTGCACGGTCTGTGGGCGCATGTCAACTTTTTTCAACAAGTAGTGTTTCCATCTAATCTACACTCATTTAAATGACGATGCTTGCGCATGTTGGCTTAGCATATACAGTCACGTCAGCTCGACACCTCAGGTAGGTCTTTTATCTTTGATAATCACTACATTTCCGTGCTTTACATCGCTTCCAGCATTTACTCACATGACAGAACAATAGATATTGGACTGCGCATTATTTCAGTTTCTCTACACTCAGGCCAGGACAATAGTGAAACATGTTTAGTTCATCCTCGTACAAAACCTTGGATAGATTTTCCAATCCCTTTTCTTTATTTAAAGCAACATAGTTTGCATTACACTGGATATCAACAGGTATTCCCATTCAATATCTAGGCCAAGAAATACCATAATGGTTGCACCTTGCTAGCATACACCTTTACTGTTCATTCAAAAATAGGGACACGCTCATTTACAACATTGAGTAATTTTTTCCATTTTGAATGAATTCAACGATTGTTAAGACTAGCAATGACTCTTATGCACAATGAATGACAAATATGTTTTCCTCTATTTCATAACATCCAAACAATGATGGCAAAAGACGCACGTAATATAAACTGAAAGAGAAAACGTATTTTGCCCGAACAATCGTCTACATTGTAAAATAGATTTTGATTTTAAATATTATTGTGATAGTAAAAAAAAATCTACACGGAGAAAAATGTTTCTAAACATTTTTTCGATCCGTCCAAGCAGTAACCTGTTTTGTTAATTTCCTGATCTGACTAATTGAAAGTGATTTTAATATTACATCTCTGAATACATAAATCATCCCTAACGCCATTACACTACTGTGCTCAATAATCATTCAATACTTTTTTGGGTAATACATTTTTCTGATATCAGAATATATATAATTTTTCTACTAATAATTTCAATAAATAGATAGAGATTGAGAGATAGATTACAATCGATACATTGAACTTTTATCAATCTTTGATAGTATCATCATCATCATCCTCATCATCATCATCGGAGAGCTTTTATTATTCTTTGTTGGATATAAAGAGGTCTTGCATATCTTTGAGGAAGTCAATCATGGGTGTCGCAGAGAAAATACTTTTCTTTGACTTGTTCACTTTATTTTTCCGACTTTTATCCTCTCTGCTTTGGTTTGCATGGGATGTTAGGAGATGCACATAGTGAGCATTTGTATGCTCATCTAGCAACTTAACAAGCCTATTGCCATTTGATCTTCTGGTTTGATTCCATGATGGCTCTGACTCCCTATTTTGCCAATATCTGTCTAAGCATGATTTATTCATGTGCACGCTGTGTGGTTCACACTTTCAGGGTCAGTCTTTTCTTCAGTCTTTTGTTCCAGCTTTATGCGTTATTACCAGGGGGATGCATTAATTGCATACCCTTCTACCCAGGGAAATAAATACGAAATCGATATGACAGACAGTTTTCCAATCATTGAAGAACGAAACATGTCAGTTCAAGGCAGGTTTGCAGGATGTTTTGAGTTCCTACTAAGAACCGGATCGTATGAAGCTAAGCAGTCTAAAATATCACCGTATTTCAAGTCTTCAATTCTATACCTACCTATATATATATATATATATATATATATATATATATATATATATATATATATATATATATATATATTGGTGTACATGCAAACTTGCCTGTATGTTTTGGTGCACTCAATGCTTGAATTGAAGAAAAGAGTTTGCTATATACTGTACTAATATATATATATATATATATATATATATATATATATATATATATATATATATATATATATATATATATATATATATATGCACACATAGTCCTGATTGTTTGAGAAATAAAATGCAGAATATTCAAAATTATCACAAAATCCAAGCTGACGATCAAATCAAATCATTGTTATCATGAGCATTCTCTGCTAGAGTATCCTGTTGTTACATCTGTGTGCACATTCGGAGAAAATAAATGAATGCATAACGAAACTTTGCAAAAGGCTACCACGACAATTGAACAAGATGATGATAGACCTTCCCTGCGTAGTCGTGGTGTTTTCTTCTGACTATTTTTTTGGATTGATAGGAATGATCGGGAAAGTGAAGATGAGTTGAGACTTCCCACATCATAGCTCCAATGAAGTCAATTAGAATACTGAAGGATGTGATACGTTATTGAAGAGATATGCAGTCATTTGATTTCCCATCAAACCCCTAAATTCAATGAATACAAATAATAATCATATTTTAAATAAACCCATCGAAAGCATTGCATATAATTCCGGGGACACAGTACAATCTGCTGTCAATTTGCTTCCTTGAGAAACTTCCTAGCCAATTTAGGTATGCTAAAGGAAGTAATAATTTTAGCAACAATTGCATCTGCCCTTTGTGCGAACGGATTAATAAAATGTCAATTTGATTGTCTCGGAGTTTACAGTAAGTGTAATCTGGTATTGATATTTGATTAGGGATGCAGCTAATTTTCAGAGGCTGGACTGATTCACATTTATTAAATTTGAGGTTCCAGAATACGATTACATGCCGTTCCAGGAGCATCAGTCATAAAATTTTCTTGAGAGGGAGATACAGGATGTTTTTTATTTAGTCACAAATATTTGGTCAATACAAAAAAAAATCGTTACGTATCGTATTATTTAATAATATGTTGTTGCATTTTAGATAAGTATCTTCGATATATCATCGAATCGTTGTGGTCTATAGTCGATATGCACGCTGTGTTACAGCAAGATTCAGAGGTCATGTGTAATTTTTCCAGCTTTAATTACGTTATGCTTCAACCATATAATATATGGAATGATCAGTGCGTACATAATCTGAGGAGTACTTAATAGCTATTCCCCATTTTAAACATTTACAATATAATTTTCAAGCAATAATGATATTTACCACTGAAAGTGTTTCGTTTCAGCACCGTTCTACCTTTCATAATTCACCGTGCATGTTCAATTTTTGACAGCTGCATTAGTCTGATAAAAAATTGCATGAATAGTCAGGTAACTTTTACAAAGCTAGCCATAATGATGTGGGAGTAAATCAATCCTTATAGGGTACAAAACCTACCATCAACGACCTTTGAGAGAGCTGGAAAAATGTAATGGAATGAGTACCAATCTTGGGAAGAACTTTTCTGCCCTGCTAACAATGTTTCCATGTGTTGCAGTTCAGTTGAAAGCAAACAAGACCAACATGATGTAGTCGAATACTTCTACCGTTGCTGCAAAAGAAGTGGCTTCTGTTTTAAGCATATTTCCCCTAGTTCCGCTATAGCGGTCTTTTAAAAGATTTATGCGTGCGCGTGTATATGCTTGTGTATGTGCATTTGCCTGCGCCATTGTTTGCACCCCAGATCTTTGAAGAAAATGATAGAATGTGTATATATAGAATAACTATTAGCCTAAAGGGACAAATCTCATTTGTTTTGGCCTTTAAATCCAACTTGTGTGTGTCAATATCAAAAAAAAGATACTATCAGCGTTAGTATATATATATATATTTATTCTCTCGGTGACAATAATTCTGAAGTTCCATGAATGTTGAGACAAGATTAACTAAATCACTGTTACAACTCTATTTTCTTTGTTATCATAGTATGGTATCAAACTGACTCTGACATACGATCAAATCATCGGAAAGAAAACAAAAAAATTCAAATTGATGTCGAGCTGACCCTGCCAGATCTTCCTGTCGCTTTGATACACATAGAAGATATCTGAATAATGAACGGAGATTCCAAACAATGTTTTCAGGAACATATGCCACAGAGAAGCAGATCAAATCAACTCATTCCAGGATGAAGTCCAAATAGTGTGGCATACAACTAGAAATATATAGATGATTGATCGGATCAAGTAGTGTACAAAGGAATACTTTCGGCAGATGTTTCAATAAGTATTTTTTCATCGAGATAGAATTAAAAAAAAGAAAAAAGGAATAGTAATGTTAACTGGAGTAACCGATGAATCAGAAACGATACGGAATGTGGTTATTTGTCAAGGTTCAAGAGTATGAGGAATATTTGATTTTATTTCATAAGTTTGACCGAATATCTGCTAAATATCATCACTGCAGTGTTTTATCTGAGAACTCTTGTAATATTTCAAAAACTTGTGATAAGAAAAAACAAATCTGTTGTACAAAATTATCGTACTTTTTTTTTCACGATCCGAAATGGCACCCCTACAATAATCCTTCCACTCTGACAAATCAGTTCAGATCACATCAGCTAATCAATTATGATTAATGATACATGTGGTGAATATTCATCATAGAAATAATTGCATCAACACGGGGGGAGTTCTTGTTGAAAATAATTTTTCAAGCCGAGTAAATGCTGATGACATCTTTATGTATTGACGTATGTACGTAAAGTAAACAGAATTAAAATGTTTCAGGGACGTCTTACAAAAAGTGTGAATACGGAAAAGAGTGCCATTTGTAAAAAAAACAAAACACATTTGGTGAATGCAAACAACAGCCATCAGCAGCAGCAGCATCCTTCCAGCGTCTATGGCTAGACATAGACCTTCCTTTGGATTAGTCAATCTTCTTTATCATAAGCATCACTTTTGCAAATCACAATTTACTATATGGTATTTTTGGACCCACGATTTGATAGCAAACAGTCTCTGACATTTTTACAACATGACCAGCCGATTGCAATTCAAGTTTTCATTTTTTCGTATGATTTAACTTTGTATGGTGCTTTTATACTTCTTTATCCCGAAAGGTTTCTGATTTCCTCTTTCATCCGACATTTCAGTTGAGAGCACAATTGAGCCAGTACCTTCCAAAATTTGTTTAGTTCGTCACATAATCTTCATTTCCGTAGGGCACATTCATGTTCCTTTTTTTGTAGCCACCTCTGCATCATATGTTGTCATTTCTATCAAACAATGCATTTTTTCTACACCAAAGCAACAAAACTGGCCCTGTGTCTGACTTGTTCTTCACTCTTGCTTTTTTTTTCTTAGAAAATTTTTCGCAAAAACAGATTCGACAACTATGCAGCAAAGAGCTACCTTCCTTTCTATGATGGCACGTTTTATTTTATTTTTCAATTTGTTCAAAGACACTGTCAACAGGAAGAAAGAGGATTATGCGTGACTATTCGAGTTTTCTTTCATCAGTATACTCAAGAAAACACGGTATTCCTCACACATAATCCTGATTATAATTAATTTTATTCAATGCTAAACACTCTACAAATATACAAGAGATGAATGATGCCATGGTGAATATTAGACTGATGAGATATTTAGAAAACTCTTAGAAATAAAAGATCGTTATTGCCTGAAGATCCAAACTGGAGTAAGTGGATAAATATCGGCACCTTTGTTGAGTTGAACACAGCATTAAAGCATCTTTCTCGCATACTATCTTTGCTTCCTAATATTGTGAAGTTTACGGATAAAATGCTTTCTGGTCACGGAAATAATACAGTCTGAATTTATGCCAGCCATAATTCGACATATGATACCTGGGGAATTACGTTGTTAGTTGTGATGTCCTGCTGTTGTCTGCCATTCTTGCTATAACATCAGCTAATTGCCACCTTAGTTTCCTACTGGATTTAATGATAACTTTGACACACTTATTCATACTAGCTGTATTATCCTTCCTTTTTTAAATGTTTCATTCGCCAAATTCACTATTTTTGTTGACACTTCTAAGATTAAGTAATGTGATTATCCAAGGAATTATCAGGACCGTCTTAATGTTTCTATTTTGAAAACATTTGAAAGAGCAACGCTACAAATAACTCAGAGCGATGAAAAGATAAAAACATGGATCTGGGACAGGATATCATACATGTAATTCGGCGATAAATAACTAGAGATGCCAGTTACTTATACAGAAAAAAAATGACATACGGAGCGAAAGAGTAACTGAATAGAGCCCATAGGTAGTAAATATTTTTGATTGAAGGCTTTTGTAACTGATCAATATATTATGAAAATACAGACACATTACAATGAAAAATTGTGTCATGTAACAAATTAAAAATGACTGATTCGATTCAATACTTTGCATATCATTTGATGCATTTGCTGCATTCGATATAGCTCGTAAGTTTTCAGAAATACGTTACAAATTTTAATTATGCCTTGTATTCCTTTCTATCTAAAGTTCTACGATTCTGAGTTATTCAAAGATTAACAATGCACATGATATAAAGAAAAAATAAGTTGAAAAGAACTAAGAAAAGTCAATTCACGTCATTTTCAGAATGTGAACAAAATCATAAAACTAACACCTGTTGTTTGTAAAATTTTCCAGTCATTTGGAACATCTAATTTTGCATGAGTACTTAAAAGACTTAAAAGCTTTTCATAAAATAAATAAGCTTCCTGCGAGATTCAAACCGAACAGGTTCATTAAAACAAAACACGTTTCCGAAATTAATGAACGTGTAGATAACCAGAAAGACACTTCAACATATAAATGTATTCACAAACACAGCATATAATCATATAAAACAACCTTACCGAACATGTAATTAAAAGATTGATTTTTCACAATGTTTTTACACCAGCATTCAAATATGCATGTGTGACAGAAATATCCAAAATGATATTGATTCAATTGATTATTTTGTGGATAATCATGACGATGAGATTTGGAATTTAATTGTTTGTTGCCAAAAAATATCACAGGAAAATAATCACGTCTCTAGAAACCAATGCATGATTCGGTTATAGTAATTACTGAGATTATCATAATCTGGATTATAAAAATGTAACGTTATTAGAAACAAGACCAGGCGGATATGATTTGATAGAACAAAAACACAAAGTTAACAGTTCTCAAATATTTTATCAGGTGGACAAAATGGTGGCATTATTGGAGTAAGGCAGACCTGGTTCATGGCATCAGAATTCTCTTTATTATCAGCAAGCAGACGAGGTATTTGAATAAACAAATGTTCTTTATTAATTGCACAGGATACAATATATTTGAAAAAAATATAACAAACAATACGTATCAGTTGAACAAACTTAATGGAGACAGAAAGAGGACTAAAAAAACAAATTAATCAATAAAATTGCAATTAAATTATTAAATACATTGATAATTTGAAAGATTGGTTTTAATCAATTTCCACGGTTCTTTATACTTCTTCGTCTGGTCAGTTTCAATAAGATTTTACTAACTATTTTTGAAAACTTTTTGTTCAGCTGCAGATGTTCTTTCCTTTGCTAACTCGTTGATGTCAGGCGTACATTAGTACGACACAGGGCTGAGGGATGATGGACTGGTTATACACAATCTTTTAATTGATAAGGCCAACCCAGCCGGGAGAGTCATCATTCAAAAATTTGGCTCCAATAGATACTGGTAAATATTCTGTCAACTTTGTCAACTGTTTGCAAATGTCTATCAAATTTAGCCAATTCGGAGTACAGGGATTGTGTTACGCTAAAATTTCAAGTAAAAATGACTTTCTCACCCCAAAAGTCAGACTTTGATGTCTGAAATTCTGACACGCTTGTAGGTAATTCTCCATTTCAGTCTTTCAGTAAGCAATACTTGAACGATCGTACCGTGTTACTGATATTTTCTAACTTTAGTAGGACTTGAAACTGAAGACATTCAAGAGATTCCTAGGTGGATCAACATTTAACTGATATTCTTCAATAACGAACAAGAGACAAGCTTGGCTCTGCTAGGGTTCGAAACTTTCGCTTCATTAAAATAAAAATAAAAACAAACAAAGGTAATTTCCTCATTATATAATGCTAAGAGCATCATATCCTATTTCTACTCCTATATCAGCTATCCCTACAAAACAAGTTGGCCTGTGTTGAAATAGTGAATTAGCCATCAACTTTATCGGAAGTGACTTTTGTTACGTCATGGCGACCCTAGTTTTAGGTGAGATATTCGTCATGGTTCTTAGAAACAAATTTGAAGTCAGGTCTGGAATTGGGCTGACATTCTTTGCAACACATCTGATCGTGCTATACAAGTTTTTCCTTTACTGAGACATTCTAATGTTCTGAGTTGACCACTCTTCAAGTCACGTCAGTAACAATTGTTTATCAGAAAGGTACATAAAATGAAGGTTAGGAATCATCATTTTCCAGTAGAAGTCACTAAGAATACACACGTTTCTAAGTAAGGGATTTTAGTTCAAACATTATACATTGCAGGGAGATAACTGCTGAAATCATGAAGGCAAAATGAAAATTTTAGTTCGTTACGTATGATAAAACGGAATTATGATGCTAATATATATATTAAAGCTAGTCACACGAACCCACTGGTTACTTCCAAATCGCAGATTTGCTCTACATTACATGATCATTACAAAAATTCCTGGTGCGCAATACTTCGATCATCCATGAGTTTAGTTAGGGGTATCATCGGAAAATCAATTCTAATTTCGATAGTTATGCGATAAGTCAAAATTGTTAAACTTTGATTTATTCATCTCAAAGTACTACCAATCTCCTGCTTAGCTATCCTCCAGATACTGAAAGGGGTTATCATCGATAATCCCCCTTTTGTCCATATTCTGATATCCTTTTTTTTTCATTCGATCGGGTTTTGCAATTTTCAATGATTTGGATTCACATATACATAATTATACATGATGTTAAATTTCTAGTTTTATACCAATAATTGCTTTGTTTTTAATTTCTATTTTATCATTTATATCTCATTTCCCATCTCTTTTGAAGCATAATATTTTCAACATATCAATAGAAATCTGACAGAAAGAAGTTAAAGCATGAATATATTCATATAATCTGTATATGTCCAAGAGCAAGCGTGTGTGGTGCATGTGTGTTAAATATATATTTGAACGGAAAACATCAATAAAGAAAAGCAACGTACTTGATAAAGCTGAAACAGCGATATGATAACATTGAACAAATAAATTACTCATTTAATTATATAGATCAATTGTCATCGAGGGTTATTCCGTCGCTGAAGTGTTGACAAAAAAATCTGTTGCTTGGCAAAAAAGGAAGATAAAATAATAAGAAATTCCAATCTAGCAACTCATAAATTACTCCAAGTGATATAAAAAAAGGTTTGTGTAAACACATCTCACGACAAGTGTTTCTGAATAGCTGTCTGTGTGAATAGCTATTACGCTGATGAAAACTATACATTAAAATACAAAAATATATATTTAAAAACTAAGGACATCATGTAGACGGAACTGGCTATACAATACATGATCATACGAGACGAAGGTTTTGATTTAACAGTCGACGGAAGCAGTATCTTTTCACAAAGCCCTTATTTACCCAAACCGTCGTGGTGTGACACTAGGGGGCCAGGAGTCCCCAGTGTCCTGAAAATTACGAAAATTACTATGGCTGTTACCAAAAATTACTATGGTTATTACCAGTAATTACTATTGTTATTACAAAAAGGAGTTATCTGTGTTTAAGGGGATAATGTGTTTTTCGAGATGTCATTGGAAGTTGGGTCACCTGTGCTTTTTCAATCTGGTGTCATCTGTCAAGTCCTGGGTTGGAAAAACAAATGCTTTTGGAAAAAGGTTTTGTTCCCGATTCGATGACCATGTCATGGAAAGTTGAGTTATCTGTACTTTTTCAATCTAGTGTCATCTGTCAAGTCCTGGGGTTCAAAAACAAAGCCAGATATAAGGGCCAGTATTTGGGGTCTACAGAGAGAGAGAGAGAGAGAGAGAGAGTGAAAGCTTATGAAAGAAACGTTATTTGCAGAGTCCTTGGGAGAGGGGGATACTAATTTATGATATTGAACAGACCTGCGTCGCGAGATGAATGAAGGTCAATGTTTTTGGTTTTTCCGGAAAGGTCCAGATGGCAGGAGAAGGGAGAGAAAGGGAAGTCAATTACAAAGAGATACAGCGTCGATACCAAGGGCTTAAATAGGAAGGGTTTTCGTAACAAGCAGTCAGAGTAAAATTTGGGTTTGGAGAAGAGAGTCGTTGCCATCTCTCTCTCTTGTGTCAGCCGTCCGCCCTTGGTAACCGTCAACCGCTGCTACCATTCAGTAGACTACCGTTCGTGACATGAGAGACCAGTCGTTATTTTGACTTTGATAATAATCGGCCTCCTCTCTTTTCAACTGCGAATAGGCATTTCCCGTCTCCAGAGATATTGATAATCAATATTCTATATAAAATATATAAACGAAATCTCGTCTTGTTGCCTTCTTTTACAAACCCAGAACCACGGCTGGCCTAGTGTAGTTTGGAGAGACCACCCCAACAGAAAACACCCCACAGTGGTGTCAAATTCCATAAACTAATGTCATGATACAAACATAAAAATCTGACCATATATTCATCATTAAAATCTATTCATTGAGAAAAATTATTTGCTTGATTCTATAATGATTTGTCATACTCAAAAATTATCACCTGATAACTGATCACGGATATATTACGTATGTTTCAATCTGGAAATTCTGTAAATCCCTGATCAGTATGATAATCCTAGAGTTGAATCATGGAAAAGAATATATATATATATATATATATATATATATATATATATATATATATATGTGTGTGTGTGTGTGTGTGTGTGTGTGTGTGTGCGTGTGTGTATGTGTGTGTGTGTGTGTGTAATTGAAGTGCAATCATATGTTGGTAAGTGACACTATATGCGTGCTCGCAGTACACACACACACATATTGAAATTCAAGAAGGCAGTAAGACAAAAGTAACTATCACATGTGTGAACATACATAACGTTATAACGATATCATGGATCAGAGGTCTGTAATATTTGTAGAATTAATTTAATTCATCATCTGGATCATTCAACTTTGAATAGTATTCAAATGATTGATACAAGAAAACGATGCTATAGGAGAGAGCGAAAGAGTCCGCACTTTCCGATTCCTTATTTCAAAAAAGATGTAGGCCAGATTTCAAAATAATCGACTAATGTTTTATTCAGATTCGACAAAATCTGATTGAAAAAATGAACATAAGCTAGTAAAATGGAAAGAAAAAAGAATTAAACAAAGAATAAATCTAGCAAATAGAATATGGAAGAAGACAAAAACTACAGTATAAGAACAAGAATAGAGTATAAAATAAGCGACATAAACGATACAAGCAATTACTGTGATTGTTTCATTTTCTACTCCTGAAAAAAAAAAAGAAAAAAAGAAACTGGAAAATTTTTTATGAGAGATGTTAGTCAGGGTTAAATTAACTTTACTGAGCCGTCTGGCTCCTCAGGTTAAAGCAATACTATGGTTTTGAATAATTTTACTGGGCATAAAAAAAACTTATTAGGTTAAACAGGCAACAAATTGAGAGGAAATTGGTTGTCTTTACGGGGCTTCTCTTTTTTTTCTTTCTTCCTAGCGTAGAATATGACTCAATATGTTAAAAACACTCACATAAAGACACAAATATTTTTCTCACTTGCACACACACACACACACACACACGCGGACACACATGCACAAAACACATGCACGCACACTTATACACAATCACATGCATGCATAGAGACACAGCTACATGACTGTATATGTGAATATTTAAGACACAAAAAACATATATAAAAATTGGCCATATACATAAGCATTCATCCACTCACATATGAGCAACAGACATACCTATGTACAAGCGTGCACACCGCCGTATATTCACTGACATACATTAAGACATCAGGTCGTCTGGGTTTGGAGACATTTATTACATACCATATCGATTCTTGTCAGTTTACTTTGTTCATAGGTGATAACTCGAAGGAGAGCTGTTGAAAATCAATCTCATGACATTTGTAATTCAATCTGATTTAGGATTATTGGAACACTTAAATTGAAATAAAATACATAAAAAAACGTAAATAACATTGTCTTGAGTATTATAGGATTTCAAATGTATTTGATGTCTAAAAGACTGCAATAGTTTGTACTTCGTGTGTCACTCAATATATTCACAACCGATATGGTACAGGATCAAGAAAAATGAAAAAAAATCGGACTAATATTCGCAGTTGTTTGTTCTTAAATTTCAAGATCAAGGATCGAAATTGGTAGACCTTAGACATCTGTTCAATAATTTTACAAGTTGAGCTCACCGTCTGTTTCTTTTTTTACGAACAAGATCGATCAGTTATGATTCGAAACCGGAATTGCATGTTTATGATTTCTTCAAAACATGTATTAGATTAGGAATACTTTGCAAGACACAGACAAACAAATGTGCGTGTGCATGTGTGTGTGTGTGTGTGTGTATGTGTGTGTGTGCATGTGTGTGTGTGTGTGTGTGCTTGTATGCATATGTATTTGTTTGTGTGCACTTGGGATCATGTCTGCACATGCACATGCGAGTATATTCCAATACAAAGATTGGAAATGTTTGTTTTGTTCGTCATAATTTTTTGAAATTACGTTTCATTTGCCTGTTTTCGTTCTGTTTATGATTTATCATTCATCTATTGTGGGATAATATCAATTGTCGTCATCATTATTTTTGTTTTTTGACATCACTCCTTGGGGACGCAAAACGCTCGATACATATTGAGTTTTTTTAAATTTTCTATTCAGATCCAGATTATATCAACAAACTACAATCAACATCCTGCAACAGATTAGGAAGTAGAAGAACAAACATACAATTCACTAGATCACTACGTTTTGGCTGTTCTTTGATCCATTTATTTGTATCGATTCATTTTCAATTCTATATGCTGGGATAATTTTTTTTTGTCTAGTCTCACCTTTGCATTTATATGCACCCTTTGTCTTTGAATCATATTTCTATGGAATGTCTATCGCCACTGTTTTGTATTTGAAGCTCTCTTATTAAGTTGAATATCATTTTCATTTTCTTGCCTTTTTTACGTAGGCACGATTGTTTTGCTATCAAAACAGCTGGTTTCAGGCAATTGGAGGCATGAACATTTGACTTATCAAACCATTCGACTACGTGAGTTAATGACATTGATCATGTGGATTTTTCATCATCCACTGTATTTGATATCTTTGATGGTGTTCGGCTTTTTTTGTTCACTGACAACGCTGCAATAAGAGCAAGAAACACAGATGAAAAAAGAAAGAAAAGGTAAAAATAAAGAGAAAGAATAATTGAATTAGCAAAGTAAAATACAGTGTTCAATCTTGATATTTATAGATTTCAAATTTCCTGGTAATTATTTTGTTTACTTACATTTGATCCTTATTTAAGGACAACTAGAATTTATTGATATGGAATCATCCAGACAAACAATGATTTTAACTAAAAAAAAATTATTTTCAAATATCACCAGGGCTATGCAAGTTCTGAATTATTTGTAAGGGTATTTTAGAGGTTTGGCTACGCTGAATATACTTTCCATATAAACTGATCGAACATACCTGCTTTGTTCCTCGATATACTACACGTTTCTTAAAGGAACCGTAGTTTTGGATGGCGGAAAATCTTTCCAAAATCTAATATGCTTTGCTGTCGATCCATGTACACTGACGATTCTACCCAACAAGCAAGGAAGTAATTTGACTTCTTTTCAATACCAGTCAAAATACCTCGAGATATAACTTGTTAAATGTTTATTGATATATAAAAGATAAATAGTTTCAAACTCAAAATCATATTGGCTATCGATGAGTCAGCAGAATAGTCATGAATCAATAGAGGAGAAAAACACCCCTCGAGATTAATCTGTAATGATGTTTGGAGCCTTGTGTAATCTATTTGTTCCACCGTCGCCGTGTTCTACAAGACACTCTGGCCGAAGATATGATAGCCGAGTTGTCAACACTTCTTACAACGGAAATCTGAAGTCTCAGTCAACAAACAAAATGATAGTGATT
The DNA here is from genome assembly GCA_963457665.1 of Thysanoteuthis rhombus. NCBI lineage: Eukaryota > Metazoa > Mollusca > Cephalopoda > Oegopsida > Thysanoteuthidae > Thysanoteuthis > Thysanoteuthis major. The sequence goes on from OY735202.1 coordinate 61,904,319, forward strand.
ATTCCCAGGTCGCTGCTAGCTGTACAGCTGACAACACATGGCTACATAAATCTGGGCTCCTTATATTACAAAACATTTTATGTTTCTAAAGTTTTGATCCTATTTCTGTCCATCCATCAATCTGCCTTTCAAATGTACATTTAGTGTATCTTCCAATACTCCTGGTCATATGCCGATTTTGTATATGTATAGATGATATAATCCATTGATTGATAATGTTAACAGTACGTGGCAGACAAAGTTCAAAGTTTGTGGCTTACACCAATCGGAAAATTTGGAGATTTCGGTTGCTATATTCTATGTTGAGCAGCGTAGCATTGGCCTTTAGTAGATAACAGGAAGTCATTGAGGCCATATTGAACAAAGTTTCATTAATAGGGATTTTTGATTAATTGTTCCATTTAATTATTTCTTTATGATTCCTTTTCTGTTACCACATAGTCAAAGCTGGAACATTCTACTGCAAAATCGTGATAAGTGTTCTGTAGCATTCTTTGGAAAGGAAAGTTCCTTTGTTGCCTCTAATTATCTCAAATCATCAATCTTATGAAGATAGGTGGTTTAAGATATAGGGAAAATACATCGAATTTGGCTCTATTTCATGATGTGTAGAGCCAGACCATCAACCAATGGAATTTGATCTCAAAATATTTGGATGATCAAATTGGACTTTTGTAATTAGTTTTGCTGCCATCGAGAGTTAGTATTCACGCAAATGAGTCATTGTTTCCGATCTATGCTTCCTATCATCGACCCTACGATTGCAAACTGACATTTCAAAGAAATATAAACAAAATATTGTTGTTTCCTACCTCGAAAAGAAAACAGAATACACCACTTTGTCACAAAAAATGTACATTCTGAAAACAGTTCAATACGTTGCTGGTATCTTGATACCGTTTCAGTTTGCCCTTGAACCAACTGCATGATAACCCCTTAAAATATCACTGCCTGGCTTATTATTCGGCCAAGCTACAGGTAATATGGCACGCTGGGACAGAACTGATCCATTGCACCTAACGGAGTAGGTTGGGACTTGTCCTGAGGCTTTCTTGGCGGAGGTTGCTTTGGTTGCTTAGCAAACCAAAGCTGCGTCGACTGGAGCTTTTTTGGATGGATTGCTCCTATTTTTCACACGTTAAGCTCAATCTTGTGTCACATTTTGCTGCAATAGGACAGCAAATAAATACACCATTCAGTACCACAAGGTAGGATCAAAACCCTCACGTCTGACCCAGAAGCTGGTATCCTACTTTCCTCCAACGAACTGATCAGTCAGTAAAGTATTATTTAAGTGATATAATTTATCCACGCACATATGCCCCATCCTCCAGAATTCTCTATTCCTATGTTAGAAGAGCATTGCATAAGCGTACATTGAACGAGTTACCTCACTTAAAGAGTGCTCAACCCTGAATATGGGGATGCATATATGTGAGATTTTTCATTTATGCGTTTGTACGGTGAATATTGATAAGTAAGTGTGTATGTGGTAATATGCAAGCGTCTGATATGTGTTTACACGTAAAGGTTCGTGCTTGGAAAATTGCAAAGCTGTACTAGAAGGGAACATGCTTTTTGACTGATGCAACCAATTAATATTACCATATAAAAATCCCTATAATATTCTGATGAATGTGTCAGTATATCATATCAATTACTTCTCGATAGAAATCGTAATGAGAAAAAAAATCATGCCGTACATTACTTTTTATTATAATCGTCAATGTAGAACTAGGAAACGAATCAATATCAAATATCCGTAGCTTGCAATCATGCAATCATAGCTATGTTAAATTTCCTTTGGCTAGTTTCAGTTGATTACTGAAACAAAGATGATTGTAAAACTGATAATCGAATTAGATTTTTCAGATTGTATAAAATTCGTCTCTACTAATTCATCTACACCAGAGAAAATGATAGCACCTACTGATAAGACAAACTATCAATGAAGTTTGCAAATATAGTTTCAACTTCAAAATTGAGCTTAACAGGCATGATGTTCAGTGCATTCATATTTTCAATATTGCTTGCCAACATACGCCACAATATCCACGGATAAGTTTGTTCTCATTTCACTACACAAATATAATTTTAACAGTTTGAGGGGTTCGACGAATACAAGTTCCAAGAACACGATTGTTTTTCAAATTTATGGGACTTTCCTGCTTGATTTCAGCACAATTCTTAGTACCCCCAAGACTACTGGTACATTTGCCAAATCAGTGTTTAATTTATCTTAGAAGTTCCTAAATTGTGAACCCAATAGAGGAATTACTAATCATCTTTGATATCAAATTTGGTTGTGACATTGTTAATTTATTGCTGTCCGCCTGAGTTGACTGACTGGTCTAGAGTAGACATTAGTGTCTAAGGATCATATAAATGACCTGCAACTCGTTTCAAAAGCTGTTCAAACAATTACTAATGTAGATGCTCAGACTTTAGTGCTTTTTGCTCCTTCCAAAATAGTGTTTTGGCTTATCTTGATTGATAATGGCTTTGTGGTTGGTAGTGGTTTTCCCTCTAAACGAAACTGTTTCCCCTGGAGCAAATGGTTCATATCTAACAAAATGGACTCCATAAGTTGACTAACATTACCGCTAACTTGCAAAATCTGTACTGGAACATATGCCAAGAGCGCCGTTCTGAATTGAGAATTGTCAAATAAAGGCAGAAATGCAAACCCACAAATCCCTAATCAGTTTCAAGATATGTGTCCTGTCAATCATGTTTCTACTTATCACGCATATGTCTATATCATCCTTTGTCTCATTCCATCGTAGATAGTTATTCAATATCTTAAAATTTACCCTGAAACCAATCAGTATTTGAGAACGTTTGGAGACATTACAGTCAATATACACTAATTGCTGTTGAAAATGCCGATATTTGATGTACTTGCAATGACAAAGATAAGAAAAAAGAGGTTGATAAAACTACGAGCGTTCAATATAATTTAGTATTGATCATTATGAAGAGGCATTCATTTAAATTTCCACTGTTTATCGTTTCCAACTCCGGAATAGAGCAGTTCGGTAGACAGGGAATTATTCATAAGTAGATATGCATTGCTTATTTTGGTCTTGCTAACTGACCATCTCTTTCTGTGAAGAGCCCGGGTAAAATAAGTAGTTGGAAAGATATCAAAATTTTGCGAGAGCGTAAATATGATATAATGCACAATTTGTTACCCCCTTTGGTTATCCAAAGGACTGTTTGGCACATTCAGCAAGTTAATTGTACAAACCATCAATTGCTTAGCGTAGTTATGTCAGAAAGTTTATACTCCATGCTTGGTATTTGTTGGAAACAATAAAATGCTCTTGCATGCGAAAGGCAATTTTTCAAATATATACAATACCGAACAATGAAAAAGTACCATGCTTGCTTTCCAGGTTAATAACATATTACTGGGCATGTATGAAACTGCCTCTGAATTCGGCGAATCTTAGAACCCTGGAACATTAAAAATGCATTCAATCCGTAAGTAATTCATAAGTGCATTCCAAGTCGCCCGGGGAATACTTAGTGATCATCTCAGAAAACACAACTTCTGGAGATGAGATTATCAGGTGGTGCCTATTGGTAAACCCAAACACATTTAGCTGAGTAAATAAAATACCTCGGTAAGTTATCATTTATATTTCAGCCCTAAGCATAGCAAACGGTTTTCAATGTCAATTAAAGGCTTGTACTCCATAAATCTTTGTACTAATCACTATCAAGAGTGTCAGTGAGAATACTTTGTCAAGCTTAGTAAATACCGATACCATGTTGGCTAGAGAGTTCATTATTTCTGTTTAACAGCAAGCATAGAGCAAGGATTTTGATGTCGGGTTCATACAGAAAATTCGTGAGACTGATTCATCTATTGTTATACATGCCAATTTGCCTAGTTCCGAATTCGGTTAAATTGCCAATGGGGGGGGATAAAAAGGGAAGTACAGGTACAAGCATAATCGAGGGAGGACAGCAAAGGGAAAGTGAATGAAAAAGGTTTACAAAAGGAGAAAAAAGACGATTCGGTATAAGGATATTGCCTCAAAATATGAGTACCACTCATTGTCACTTGCTGAAGTCTGCATGCCTTTTAGGGTTGCAACTCATTAAACATGGCTAATAAGACATATTTAACAATTAGTTTCTCTTTAGCACTACAAACGATAACTGTGATGACTTTGTAGAGATTCTGATCTTTATTTGTCAACCATTCTGCTCATGCAAGTTCTATCTATGGATACAAAGTTAGTAACAATACATGCCAAGGATTTGGTTACTGAAAACTGTCGTTGAACCTGTCGCCAGGATAAGTATCTTTTTTTAGTCTTGAGGTTTGTTTTGCTGATTAGCATAGAAGTAGTATTGATAGAAATACAGGGCTGTAAATATCAATATGACCTCGTAATTGAGTCTTAAAAAAAAAACCTGCGTTTTGTTTTCGGAAATTACCACCAACATTATTTTTAGTTGGAAAAACAGCTATTTGTGATTTGTTTTCTGTTTTGAATTTGCCAATTATTCTATGTCCCAAAACTTTCAGGCTATTTACTGACCTATACCGCACGGAGTAAGAAGGAAGGAAGTGATTCGTTCATATATCTTCTTAGAAATTCTCTTACTGATCAACTAAAAACAGCATGCTGTAAATATAATATGGTTCTTTAATGGTTTCTATTCATTTTGTCATTATTTTTCCACACATAAAAAACATATTTCTTCCTCGGTCATTTTTCAATAGCAATCAGCAGGTAATCTAAATAAATAAAGATTCAAAAAAAGTTGAATTATGTTTATAATTGTTACAGGAAAGATAGGAAGGTGACAACTTCATACTACAATGTTTATGGAAACCATTATAACAATAATGCAAACTAACTGCCTATGACAATGATTCCGTTACCTACGGCAAAAAAGCTTGTTTCTGTTATACTTTAAAAGAATAGTCATCATATATTCGATAAAAGCTTGTTTGAGTCTTTTTCATATATTTATTTCCGAATTTGAATTTCGAGCATGATTTTTCTTACTTCAATCACGCTTATTTTCATTTTTCTTCCTTCCTCTATCATTACTGGAAATGTTTTTGAGCCTTCAGCTTCATACAATCGCATTTTCACATATATTCGTAAAATATCATACTTTGTTGAAACTTATTACAAAAGGAAAAAAAATGATGGAGAAAGAAAGAAAACGTTTGTCTCCTGTTCAAGTCTTATTTTCCATCTGTTTAGCCTGATTCATTCATTTATATTGTCCAGCCTTCCACTCACTGCTCACCACAAAGTAAAATTCCTAATTCACATTATTTTATATCACAAAAACGTTTTAATGATCAAATTCCATTCCTTCTTATCTTTTTTTCATAAACCAATCAGAAAACTCTATCGACGTACAGACAAGGGTTTTTTTAGCTAATCTTCCCCCTTCGTTTTTTTTTTCAACAACAATTTGCAAATAAATGTACCACCGATTCAATAAGAGATGCAGAGAAAAAAAATGAACATAAACAGTATAGTATCCTACAGAGGTCCTCATAAGAAAAGAAGTTGGAAGATATATTGGCAATACATTTTTTGACCCTCAAATTAGAGCAATATTTTCTTTGATAAATCCATTCTTTAGAAGAAAGTCCCCCCAGAATCTATGATGACGAAGATAAAAGACGGACAAAGAGGGAAGCCACTCTCTATATGCAACAATGGCACCGATTAAAACCTGCTTTTTTCTGAGGCTATCCGATGCATGGCCTTAATTTGCAGGATTTGTTTGGCTGTTCTGTACCACAATTTGTACATGAGTTGGACGGTCTGCTGGTTTGGACCGTTTGACATTGTTGATGTGGCTGTGCTTGCAGTAAATAAAAAGTTTTATGATATGAAGGTATGTATTAATCCGGGGTATCAGGGATTTTTTAGCTCCTTTTTTTGCTGACGTTATACACACTTTAGAAGTCGTCGGCACTGAAAAATACCACCCCATTGGCCGGCATGAGAGTGAAAGGGTAATCAACAAGTTTGAAAACAATGAAAGTTAAGAGCTTGACGCACTGATTCATATAACCTTTTTTTGATATGAACAACAATAATTTTACATAAAATAGCAAAGTTTCCGAATGATTTGAATGATAAATGTCCCTTTTATTATGACTGAGCAACATCAAGTTCTCAATAATGTCTCGTTTTCAGATTTAAACATTAAATGCTTATTACCTTTTTGGACCAAGTTGGTGTATGGCACCCATAACATTGTACCTTAACTAAGAAAAATATATGTCCTGAAACACTCCTCTTGATAAGTTCCACCTGTTCAAAATTGTACTTGGCATCATTTGGAAGAATTAATGCAAAGGGAAAGTACATTTTTTGGACAAAGCAGTACTTTATCCGTTAATGAGATTACGAAGGATCGATTATCGAAATGCTAAATTAGACATGAACTGTGCCTTGTTTGCGTCATCATAGTCTCAGACATTCTCGATTTTTTTGATATTCAATATGTAAATCAAAGCTGAAATTTGAAAATAAAACAATTTAATATTGACATGCTTGGAGTTCTCAAAATGGCATTAATATATCGAATATACTCGGTCAAGTCTCATATAGTATATTGATATAGTATTCTGGTATGCAAAGAAATATAAACACAATCACAACAGAGAGAAATAAAGACATCGAACTAGGATAATATTTACCTATTTTATTCGCACAAACACTCAAATATAACTCCATGAAGATGTGTGCGTGCACATGCGGACTGAGATAAATGTGACTGTGCATAAATGCTTCGAAAAAATATATAAGTACATGTGGATTGACATGCACACAAACTGGCCTACTCTTGTTCCAAACCAAGTCGCTGATAACCCAGATGAGATCGTATTCATGCTTTTCTATCCAGTGAATGAGCATTCCCTGGCTTACGCACCCACCTATTTTCATATGAATAGATCTTCCAATGTCATGTCCTACGACTTCGATATTTTGGAAAATGTATCACAAATCCAGCACAGAACTTGTTAGTGAATTTCTTTGTTGCAGTTTCTTTGCCACTACACCCTCATTATACTGAAGGCTATCAACTCGCCCACGGCACCAACACAACTGTAAGTGTCCAAACATATTTTTGAAATTTCTATACGCTATCCTAATATCTATTTCTTGACTTTCTCTTTAGCAAACGAATCGATATGCTCAACACAAATTCTCTCGAGCAACAAACATTAGAAAAGAAGGCAAATGCGTTGGAAAAATTTTAAGAAACTCGCATTGATAAATATGGATAATATCTTTTCCTGATGGATGATATATATATATATATATATATATATATATATATATATATATATATCCTCTCACGTAGTTCACTAAGATGCAGCAACAAAACAACGATAACAGTCCGACCGTGGTCAATTTTCGATCCAGTATTTTCCAGCAATAACGCCATTTGTGATAAAATACAGATGATATAATGAAAAATTGTCAGTGGTTTCAAGTGTGAATTGATTGTACAATGTAATGTCCTATTAAATCACTGGCCTACATCACAACGGAAAACCTATTTGATCAAAGTAAACAGGAGTTAGCTTGACACTGGAAATGTCAATGAAATTGAAGGGGAATACAGAAAAAAAAATAGAGGATAGGAAAACAAAAACACAGTCTTAGATCATAACAGAAAATGTGGCTAGTTGGGAGAGAAGGACAGGAAGAAGAGAGTATTTTGAAGAAAAGAATGGTGGAAAAGAAAGGTTTGTGAATACTACTGTAATACGACGGATAATACGACGGTAATACAGCATAAATCCATATCCCTTGACTGATGGGTTCGTTTTGTAGTGTGCTCAATGATTCAACTTTGAATATATAATATCAAGTTGTTTTACCATAAAGCTAGTAATATGATGGAATGATGATTTGCTACACAATAGTAATAGGATTATCATTTCATCATTTTATCTAATCAGTTTAATATTGTCTAATGTTCTTTTTTGATCGGCAAAATGAGTGGTTTCTATTTTTTTTATTCCGGCATTTAAGTATGGGGTTTCAAAATCCTTGCATACAACCGTCTTTTTCATATTTTTCAATAGCAAAAGATGACATATTGTTGGTCAATCTGATTTTCGAGCGTGTTCTCGATATTTATAGATACTATTTCAATTTTATGATTTCTTTTGGATTAATATTTCGGCCCGGTATACGATATTTGATTGGGGGTATTTGTTAAGCAATGGGAATATCTTTTTGTTTATACAATAGTAGCATTTCTGCTTTTTTTTTATTTCTGATTATTCTAATTATGTCTTTGGTAAATTAACCAGTAATGTTCGCATTGAGTTATATGTTAAGTTTTACTCAGAATTTTCCAACTTATAGGGTTTAGCTGTCAGGAGTCTTCCAATAATTCTGATAGATTCAAAGTAAAAAAATGCTTTAGCATCACTGATAAAAGGAGTTTATACATTAGAATATGTAACATAAACATCATTACATTGTAACATTCCTTATTAATTAAAAGAGAATGAAAAAAAACTCTTTGGCGATGTTTTCTGACAATTTCATCGCGATCATTCCAGTATACGTAAATAAAAGTTCTCTCCTAGGATGAGCAACAACTAGAGAGAGCTTTTTCAGACAGGGTAGCATCATATACAGACAGTAGTATTTTTGGACACACCACATCCTTGATCTTAGAATTTTCGGAAAGATCGTCTGGATTTGAGTCGAAAACTAGTTTGATTGAAAACTGAAAATTCCGTTTGGACTGCTATCTCGATCAGAGCGGTCAGTTTCGCAATATTCCCCATGAAAGAATTGTCTGATAACATTTTTTAGCATCAGATCACATGAATTCCAGCACGGATTGAGTAAAAAACAGATTCATCACTTTTATTCCTTGAAAGCAGGTTGTAATTTATTTGTTCATGATATCACATACGTTCGTTTAGATATAACCCCATCAATCACGTAGTTTCCCATCTTTTCCCCATTTTCTCCACCAGCTTGTTGACGGACGTGTTTCAGAGTGAATTGCACCTGAAATGGGGTGATAGTGCATGGATAAAGTTGTAGTTTCACACCTGTAGCCTATCCTATTTTATCCTGGAATTACACTGTTGTTTTGTTGATGACCGTATCAATAATGATTGATTGATAAGCATGAATTTCATCTCAATAAATGTTTTATTTTGACTGTGTGATTTTCACCTGCATGTTCTGTTACACGTGTGCACCTTTCACTGCATTACACTACATCGCAACTAACACACCTCATCATCCATTGCCAAACTACATGATAGCCATGCAACAATTTCTCAAGATTTTACAAAAATCCTAATGACAGCCTGTAACTCTTTATTAGTCTTAGATCAAACAGCATCATTTGAGCAGGTATTAGATACACAACTAACTTAGTTGCAAAAAAGGTCACTTAGCATTCGTCGAGTTTCGTTTTGCCAGATTTGGCACGGATCATTTGGAGCATTCAATTTGAAATTTTGATTTGAATTCATAATCAAACATTAAGACATGTATCAGTAGGTTATTTTAAGGGAGCGAATGAACATCATGATTCATATTTTTATATTTTCATAATATTCAACATCATCAAAGTCAGTGATGATGAGCAATTTATCAAGTTGGAATTAAAGCATTCATTTCTATTACAATAATTAGATGGAGACAAAACATACACACGTCCTCAAAATCTGAAACTGAGCAAGTAACACTTTAAGCGCTTTTCATGCTTTGATCAGGTGGAAGAACACACCTATAACCATACTCGTACATATATGCATATGTTTGATGCCATTATAGATACGTATCGATTAACATAGCAAGGCAAAAATTTTAATGGTTCATTTTCTATCGATTTTGTCAAATATATGTATACAATTTTTTGAAATGATTTCTACTGAATATTTGAATTAATACTATTTGCATTATCACACATTTACTTGCATATATCAACGTTCATCCTTATATATATATATATATTTATATATATATATATATATATAATCGCACGTCATACATATACATGCACATGCACGCACACACGCATACACACACACACACACACACACACACACACACACACTAATATAAGCATCTGGACTTCTCTGAAAAAGTAAGGAATTTTTCTCGGGTACCATAAAAAATACACTCTCAATATAAACAAACCAATATTTTGGAAAGTTTTCCCACGAACATTGAATTTACATCATTCTCCCCTAACGAACGTTCACTCAACATGGTTTTACACTATCATTTTCAAAGAGTCCCATGATTCAGTATGTTCATATTCCTACCAAATAACTTCTAATTGATCATGGCTTGTCATTTTATTTCAGGTTCATAATATCCTCTAACATTATCACCTATCTTTGATGAAAGGATCAACCTCTTTCTAACCCTTTTACTTATATACTCTTGCATCATTGGCTAGTGTGTATAATATCAACGAATACCGCTCTGCAGCAAAAGCTCATTTTGCTTTTTCTCTTCTAAGTTACTATTAAGTTTGTTTTTGTTTTTTTTTTACCCCAACTACGTCCATTTCTGTTGTCGTCTGGCAATTGCACTGAATGTCCTATATTTGCAATGCAAGATATCGATTTCATTAATTTTTCTGATATCCATCAGGCTTCAGATCAATCAACAAAAAACACAGACACCATTAAAACTCTAAACTGAGAAGGTCAAGAGTACTAATTTTTGCATATTCGTTTTACTGAAGTCATTTGGGGTTCGGGGTAGGGCGAATAAATTACGATATAATTGACGAAGAAATAACAAAAAAGTGAAAGATCAATAATTGGTGAAAAAGAAGATTTGACATCGAAGGGAATCAATAAACACATACAAGTATGGAAATAATATCAAAGCAAATATGATCCGTTCGTGATCATTTTTAGACATTTTTTCTGTGTCTGATGGGGGAATCAGAGTTCTCTCTGTCTGTGATTCGAATAAATACTGCAACATTTTTTTGATTACTTATTTTCAGAATTGTAATCCATTGTCTTTTATAAACATCCTTACAGTTAGATGTCAATTCGAAGCTGATATTCAAGACTATATTCATGTAACCATCGACATTCGTATAGGAGCAATGGTGAACTGGGACAGATCCCTCGTTAGCAAGCCTTAATAACGATTTGATCCTGCTGCTGAAAGAATATATCTACATTTAGACTAAATATTTGGTGTAAAATAAGATAAGTCAAGCGTACCTGCAAGCCTGTCTTCCTTCTTTGATTAGCTTACAATCAATGCATTTATGAATATAACTGTAAAAAAAAAAATTTTTTTTACTGAGATATGTTTGGCACCTGGCTATTGATGAGAACCAAAGTTAGTATCGTAAGGATTTCATTGTATGCAATAATATGACTATAGTTGGATTATGCATGAAGATAAAGTCATTGTGAAGAATACGTTTCTGGGACTAGGAATGATGACGTATCTAAGAGAGAAGTTTAGAATATCAAATCTTATAACAACCATATCGAAAAACGGAACACCTTTTGGTCCAAAAGTGTCTTCCAATGATGTGTAATAACATTTTGTACTATCAAGTAGCTTACTTTGCATTTGTATTAATCTATGCTGTATTTCATTGATGTTAAAATGACGATTTGGGAAACGCAATAAAAGACAGTTGTGATGAAGTTGATAGAAATATAAGGTAAAAGGCTAACGATTTCCAACTCATGAAGTTGTTATCAAGGTATATTTTGACTATGCGTGTAAAATTCTGGTTGAATATAAAGATGGTATCAACATTTCATTTTCACTTTCGAGTAAGGTTTTGTGGATATGCAGGACCATTTACATAAATGTTGGTGTTTTCTTTATTTAAAAAACTTTGATTTTGGCAATTGTGAGAAATATAGAAATATATTCTTAAAGACTGAATGGGACTGCCATCAACAATGGCTTTCGTAGTAAAGCAAGTCCTGTGCAGCTGCAAGCACTATGTTTTTTTTTGTTTTTTCTAACAATGTTTTTACGTATATAACTCTAGAAGACATTATCGTATTTTTAACTACAGCAGCTGAGTTTCCTTTATACAACACCCAAGGGCTGACTTCCACAAAAAGGATTAAGTGAAACCAAAGTGGATAGTATGATGTGACGGGGCACTTGTCTCCAAGATAGCACTCGATTGACAGCTGGCTATTATTAGATTGTATCAGGTATCACAGAAAGAAGGAGACAAAAATCTCTGCATTTGAACTGCTTCTGTTGAGAGGGTACTGCAATAAATGGTCGGATACGGTTTTATGTCAAATCAGAGTCGATCTCGGAAACGGATCAATGAAATTTCAAAGCACTACATTCACCCCCTTAAATGCTTTTTTTTTCTCGTCCTTATTGATGCTCTCCTATGTCCCAATGCAAAAAAGCAGTGGAATACTGTATACCCCAAACGATATATTCCAGTCCATATCATCGTATTGATAGCAATTCATTTCTATTTATCCATCTATCTATGTAAGGACTGGGGTAATCATGTACTTGATATCAATGTAACAGGGTACTCTCAGCTTTGGCAAAAACAGGTGTTCTAGTGCATGTTTCAGGGGTAAGCAGACCAATTTTCGAATTGGGTATGAATGAAAGACATGCATTTCCACTCTTGTTGACAATTATTCGGTTGTAATATTATATTGTATAATTATCAATAATACGTTTTTCTTTTCTGCTGTGTCTATATGTATGTGTCTCTTTTTTCTCTGAATACAAGCATACACACACACACACACTCACACACACATACACACACACACACACACACATATATATATATATATAATGTCATTATCAGCATCTATATTGATTGTTACGTGATATACACTATTTGCATGAATTCCTGTCAGTGCATGCACACACAATCAGACAATATCCTTGTGGGTGACAGAAAAATGTTTATCAAAACATGTTATACCATTCTAAGAGCTGTATCAGTGATGGTTTAGATTTGTAATCTTCATGCATGTGCAATATTGTTTACTCGTTAACTTCTCGATCTGAGTGATTGTATGCATTACGCAGTTGTAAATGATGGTAATGCATCGCTGAGTAACTTACTATTGCAGAATGCCATTAGGCACATGAATTTGAATTTGCATGGAAAACTGTTGCTGTGGCTCCCCACCTTTTCTAATTTGCTTGAACTGCTTTTTGATTGACGACATTTTCTTCTACTGAATTGCCTCAGCGAAGAAGTTCCTTGACCAATGAGGAACTGTTGTAACAGCATCATTGATGTTCTATCAGAAAGCAACATCATAATATCATGAAAAATGTGTACATTGCTGAGATATTAAGTTCTCCCCTTGATCACTCATCACCATTTACCTAAGATATTGATCGAAAAGACAACTCAAGTATCGATTAAACATGAAATGACTGTACTAAGCGATGTATTTACGTCTTGCTTTTTGAAGACCTATTTCTGAGAAGTCAAAGCTTGCTGAATATGCAGAGTATTATTATATTTGATAATTCACTGTTACTGTCCATACTTTTTTGTTTGAGGTTTAATATTTTGATACATCTCTGAAAATACGATTTGGTATACAGTTTTCTTAGTTTTTTAAGGTGGACAGAGCCAAGGTGATGCGTTACGCTTACTTTTCAGCTTTTTACAAGTCAACTCAAAATGAAATAAACATTTTCATATCTATTTCTAAGAAATAATGTTTTGACTAAGATTGTGAATTTCTTTTTAATGCAACCGCTCGATCCATTTGGACAGTGCAGCGTTCTCTCCAGGTTGCATGTTTTGGCGTTGTCTAGAGAGATCCTGGCATGCCTAGGTTTTAAAATTATCCGAATGACTTTGTTAATGTAGTCCACAGAAAACCAGGAACATGGTATATACTCAGCTGCTGGAGTCAAAATGGGTGTCAAACTGTCATGGTTTGTTCTTCTTCAGTGGTTGTCACCAAAAAGTCCAACTACCTCACAGCCATTGGGAGGGCAGGGTTAGAGCCTTCATCAAGCGGTTACAAACACGGAAACTTGACTAAAGACTCCGAATGAGAATGTTTTTTAAGGATAGTATGTGCCTGCAACCAATCAGACAATCAAGCCTTCGTCAAATTGGCGAACTGAAAGATATATGATCCTTACTCTTCAATCATCTACAACTAACCATTCTCTTTTTCTATATGTGTCTCTTACGCTCAGTTAACCCGTCAGTTTGGCACCATCTTTTCAGGAATCTATCTTTATCTCGAATATGAAAGGATTAATTTTAACCCTGTTAGACCAAATATGTCAATTTTTCAACTACATACAGTTGCGTTGAAAGAGACGAAAAGACCAAAAATAAATTAGATGAGAATTTTGGTTGAAAGAAGTGTTTTGGCTTCTGCATCACCGGCGTCTGTTAAGCTCAGTGAGAAGTGACATGCTACGTTTCAAGTGGCTACTATGACAAAAAAGCTTATACACAACACACACACACACACACACACACGCACGCACGCACGCACGCATGCACACACACACTTATACATAAGATACATTCATAGATACATTGATGAATAGAAAGAGAGGGAGAGAGAGATAAAGGAGAAGGAAAATATGCAAAGGAAGAGGGAGGGAGAGAAAAACAAAATTACTTACATGTGATTCAAATGAGATTGATTTGTATTGCTTCCAAAATCACAAAGACAATGTGTTATAAATAGGGAAAACGTTGTCAAAGTTGATTTCCATTTGAAATGTTTACTTTAAGTTCAATCTTTTCATTTTATATCAAAATCTGAAATTAGTTCCCAAGCAAAAAAAGAGTGATTATTTACTTTTCAATTTGAAAGTTGCTACATCATCAGATGGTATATTCAGTGATGTACTTACTTGCACACAGACATGAACTTATATGCATGGATGAATAGATATTATGCTACAACATACGAGGAATTTCCTTGATAATATGTATATTATTTTCCAACGTTACATAATCTTTTTATCTTGCCTATATTAACTTTAGTTACAATAAACTTAAATTGTAAAGAATAGAAAAAAAATGAAAGTTCTAAATGAATGAATGAATGATTGAATATGAAAAGATTATCCTCAAAACTCTTTATTTTAAGAAAAAGGATTACATTCGATTGATACTTGTTTCAATCAGTTATATGCACGGCAGTACCTAGAAGAATTACAAATATTAAAATAAAATAATGATTTTATATTTCAAAAACCGATATTTGATGCAGGTGTTTTGAAATGAATCACTGCAAGACACATTGTCTGAATATACTTGTATGTTTAAAGATATGATTTGAAATTCGATAAAATGATGTGTTTGTTTGTTTGTTTCAATTGTCGATGAAAAGCAAGATAATTAGTTCAAAGTGAATAAAGTGCAATCGCCATTGCAATTCATTTTTAGCAGAAGGGAAGATCATTTCGAAACGATAGCAGAAAGCTGGTACAGAATAAATAAGATTGTCTTCTGACTTCATATATATATATATATATATATATATATATATATACGCACACACACACACACACACACATATATATATATATATATATATATATATATATATATATATATATATATATACATATATATACATGGAAAAGCTTTAATTGTGCACGATTTCAGTTATAGATATACATGGTATTGATTAGATAGATGGGTGAGTCAGAAAAAAGAATACCTCTGTGGGGAAAAATATCGTTTCATTCACAACTTTTAGGAACTTAGCTCTGTCTGATTTGCCATCTCCAATTCGAGCAAATCATTGCAATCATTTTTTTTCAATTCTAAAACGCATTGTTGATGTTGATTTGAGGGTGGTTTGTAGGCCTCGTGGTGTATTTAATGTTCTTCTCTTTTTTTTTTTTTAAGTCAGCGTGGTTTCATGGGATTCGAGTTTGGGGAACAGACAGGAGGTAATTCCGAAAATAAGTGAACTCGGACAACAAGACTCATCTTACTCTTCACCAAATATATTAATCTATAAAATATAGCAAAGCACAAGTTTGTGGAAAAGCAAACTTTTTTTAGCTCTTTGCCTCTTTGAAAGCCTTAGGGATAGCCTGGCATAATTTCTACGGATTACGCTACGAAATTATCTGAATTTTTTTCTTACGTCTTAGAGGAAGTTTGTTTTATTTCTGAATAATCTTTGACGGATATATTCCCCATTAGGGAACATTTTTACGCATCATGATATTGCATCTGCTTCGAACAATCCAGCCTATTGGCCTGTAAAAAACATTGGGAAGGTCTTCCAAATCAATATACTTATTCAAAATAGGACACCCACATAAACACGTTGCTGTTTGAGATCAGTGATATTCAAACTAATCCTCAAAAATCTAAAAACTATCAGGATTTACATATACCCTGAGTATAAAAAGTAAAAAACTAATCATTGATTGAAAAAATAAGGGGTCAGGATATTCGAAATTTGCCGTCAAATCGTTGTCATATTAATAAGAACCAAAATTAGTAATAGAAGCAAAACACCTATAATTACAAAAAATATCAATTTCATAAAAGTTTTGGCTTTTATTTATTTTTGTGGTGATATTTTTCGTTGGATCCATGTAAATAACTAATGTGATTTCCATATCAAAATAAGCCATCAATATTTTATTGCAAACGCCAAGACATTCATCATATCTTGACGTGCATTATATTGAATTCTCCAAACATTTGAAGCCTATTTTACATCAATCTTGGATATTTTGCATCATTTTTTTTCTCCACATAGAAATTGCACAAATTTTTTTTAAATGCTCCCGAATATTTCTTAGGATGTTGTTTATTTCCATAAAAATGTTTGTACGAGTATAGACTATACCTTGGGTAAAAGAAAACTCTCCCCGTGTTTGAACAACTATTCAACAATCACCTTCTACGTTCATCATTTCCTTTCAAAGCTAAAAGGTACATCAATCGACTTCTTAAACTTTAACCCAGTATTTTCTGGTTGACAAACAGATTCGAGCCAAGCCTAAATTTAGCAACACAATGTTGTGTTGTTATTTCAAAAGTATTCTTTTGTGGTATTTTTTAAAAATCGAATTATACGTTTTTCAGTTTTCATAGTTTTTTTTTTCATGGTGCGTCTCTATTCATGTTTTTCTTATTTGAATGATTTGTTTACCCTCAGGAGGGAATGTCTGATTTTTAATTCCCACGTCTTGAGCGAAAGTTCAAAGAATTAGAAGGATTTTAACTGAGAAAAATATGCTTCTGCGTATTGTATTTTTCATCTACCGGTTTCATAATATAATTCCTGTCTTTTTCATAATATGTAAGATTTTTTATGTATTCGACTATAACTATATATATATATATATATATATATATATATATATATATATATATATATATATATATACATATATATATATATATATGTGTGTGTGTGTGTCAGAGAGAGAGAGAGTGTGTGTGTATATATATGTGTATGAGTGTGTGTGTCTGTGTGTGTGCATGTGTGTGTCTGTAAGTTGAGATTATGAAGCGAAATATTAGTACACAAAACGCTGGCTGAGATATGCTCACAAGAGATTCTTTTGAGCTGTGATTTAAATAGAGACGGAGTGTCTTGATCTCTCGGCATACCAAACTAAAATATGGACAGTGAACATAGGTGTGTGTATCATATGCTTTAAACGTGTTTTTAGATGTAATAACCGGCATGAATGGACACACTGTTATCAATTCAAACAGATACATATCTGAATATTTATTTGCATGTGATCACTGGGGATCCATGCATTGATTTGTGGTGTCCATTAGTTGTCTGTTATTCTCACAATATGACCTGCCCATTGCCATTTAGGTTTTCTCTTAGATTCTATGATGTCTCAGATTCCCATTATATCCCGATTCTCTCGATACTACAGATATCCAGTATCTCTAAATGAAGCTTTGAGTTTCACTTGGAGCTTATCGGTAATTTCCAGTCCCTTCTGCTAACTGATTCATAGTGACTGATTACATGAAACGAAAATAAGCTGAGAATCAAGATGAAAGAATTACTGGTCGAAAATAATAATGAGTTATCCACTTTTCGAATTTTGACTGTGGGGTATATTCTTTGTAAAGGTTTGATATAAAAATGTATGAATGATTAGAACATTGCAGAAACAAAAGAAAATAATTCAATGGGGGATGTTAAAGTACTGGAGCATATAGGAGACGTTCTGTCACTCAATCAACTTTGTATGACCAAGATATTACTAGGGCAATTACAAAAAAATATCACTAATGGTATCACTCATTTTCTCTACCATTGATAAGAAGACTATTATTGTGGTAATAATTGAGAGAAGAAAATAATGCTGTCACAATCTGATGATATTTGTTAATTGGAAAAAAATCTTTCCAAAACCAAAAAAGACCATTATTTCCGAAAGGTAAAGTCACAAATTGCAATCAACAGAACGGCTGAGATAAGAAAAATGTCTCATCAAGAATTGTGCCTAATCCGGTCTAGTGCTGAGTCATGTGTATTCCAAATGGTTCGAATAGGAGTCAAAAACATGAGCTGTAAGAAAAAAAAAACGATGCCTTTCACTTGAAGTTTGGATATTGACACAGCCAATTGGAATAGCATTCCAAGAATTCTGCTTGGTATATAAAAAAATATTAAGCTGAATTGGAATAAAATCTCTATTCCTGTATTCATTTCAGATATTTATCAATGCTGTGGGATATGAAAGCCCTCTTCAAGGCAAATTATTCTCATATAACCTGCTTACAAGATATCTGATCACAAAATAACCTCATCACAACTAGAAAAGAATAGCATATTTGCGAAATGTGCATCAGAGACTTGAGCGATCTCATCTAATGCTTACTTAGACCACTTCCAATCACACAATTCAGATATTTCAACCAACTCAATCAAATGCCCAAACCTCGAAACAAATTGCTTTTCATCCTATCTAACGTTCATTCATGTACTGATATATATATATATATATACATATATATATATATATATATATATATATATATATATATATATATATATATATATATATATATATGTGTGTGTGTGTGTGTGTGTGACAAATGGCAGAGCCCCATTAGGACTTTTTCTACGCTACCAACACCCTCTACAACCAGACTGTATTCAGAGATCCGCTGGATGGACGTTCGTAAAGATAGCTGAAGCTTCTTTAAACTGAAATAGTCCTGTCACTCAACTAAGTCACTAATTCTATTGAACTTTTCATTTATAGACAAAACTTTTATTCATAAAACATTTTGAAAAGTTGTTAACCATTTAAGTTCATGCAGTCCTATGTTCTCCAGTTTTCACTGCAGTTTTGCAGTGAGGAAACAGCAAATAAACCGGGCACCAGTTCCGTATAATCAGCCAAGAGCCCCGGAGCAACTGATACCTCTTACACAAACGGCAAATTTGACGGCTGTCTCTACCAGTAGACTGGTTGATTTGTCTTTGTTCAAACTTCTTAACTTGAAGTATTGATAATGATATTAGTTTTTATTTTGTCTAAGTACATCCATGCGGAGATTCATTGATATTATTCATTCAGTTATTTCACGTTTACTCAACAGAGAAAGACTTGAATTACAACTGCAGCATAAATAATTTCATTTAATCTATCATTATGTACTTTACTGACCCATCAACACAATTCATGTCCCCAAACACGCATGACTGAATGAGTCGTTTTGAACACAACTAGCTCTAATCTTCATTCTCAACTTGATATGCCTGTCATGCTCTTTCTCATCAAAGCTTAAAACGAATTTCGATCGCCTTTTTAACCACTATTTTGAAAAGATGAGGGGATTATTTGATCTCCCCCGTGGTTAATGCACACTCAACCTGGTTTGACAGGTTTTTCAACACTTTGAAATAATCCACATAGTGAGCTTATCATAAATGAAAGTGTGTTGCAATACAAACACATCAACTTTTTTTGAAACATTTGGAATACATTGTAACTTGTCAAGTTAGATTTACGAAAGCTGACTAGTTTTAATTCGTATATTTTTGACTGTGATATTTTTGTGTTGGCTGGTATGAGCTGGATGTCGTATTTTCATACAGAATAAGACCTCTTCAGGTTTATTCTGATTACATGATTGACATTGAATAAACTGAAAAATTATTTTTGTCGTATTGACTTTAATGGATTGGGATAAGATTATTGCAAATTACTCTGGCATTCCTTCAGTTGCAATCAACAAACTTCACATCCTACTTGTCAATTACGGTAAAAAGAGAGTTTTTCTGCACATCATTTCACCAGAACATAGCATCCATTATTCAGAGCTCTATTCAAATCAGGGTATAGACACATATCCACGATATTTTCAAAACCAGAGTTTTCATCGCCTTGTCAGCAATATCTGTCTCCAAAGACATTGTCATCAGTCTAGGTGATCGTTTGTATATATGAACCCACCTGGCATGATCTTCTAGGTACTGAAAGTTTTCTCTAGAAATGTTTTAATCCGGCAATAAGTTTCATTCGGATTATTCATGAATATTACAGTTGACTCTGTTTCTACAAGAAACTTAAAGAATTACTCTCAGCAAGAAAGACGATTGATGATTATCACAGATACCAAATTGATCATTGTAGACTTGCTCCCAGGAAAATATATCTTCGAACTTAATTCCTCGACGATTATTTTGTTTTCTTCAAAATATCACTTCCAAGTGTAATGACTCACTCTGTCACGACAGTTTTTAAAAATACATAGAATATCAGGACGGTTTTTTGCGATTGGTAATGATGATATAAATTGGTTCCAACGGACATTCCCACAGATAATGTCAGCATGCAGTGTATTCATATTTTTCTTTGACGCTTCTTTTTTATGTTACATTGTTAATATTAATAATTGACTCCAGGCGCTTTACTTCAATCCTTGCAGATATTTTCTCTTTGAAAATGTGTTATCGCAGTCGTCACCGTAGACAAATTGGAGGAATAATAAAACAAATGAAAGAAACATCTAACAAAATATTAAGAAATCATTCCATCTTCTTTCAAGTTGATTATCCACATTGTTATAAGAAATGACGCCTGTATTCTTTGAAATGTTTCTGTTTCGATATCATTCAGTGCTTCTTCGCTGATTATTTTATCAGCTGTATTGAATTTAAGGAAAAATGTGAAAATAAAACTATTTTTTTTTATTGATGCAACAATTGTTACCCATGAAAATCGGATAGTTGAACTGATATTCTAAGAATGGTTAATCGTTTGAGATTGATTTCTGCCAATGAATGATCTCCGTATTCTCATCATTTATTAATCTGGTTTAATGCTTCTGAACGGTTCCAACGGAGACAGTTTGGAGCCCAGTTATGGTGTAATTGTTAGACAACTGGTTTTGCTGATCATTAATTGCGTGGTTGATGATGGCACATAAATTTTGTTCGATTTTGTCGTAACTAAGCACTATTTAGAAAGTTACTTTTACATTTCCCCACTTTTTTAAAACTCCATTCATCCTTGTCTTCTCTTCCTGTAGCCACAATCCTACGTCTTCGTCTTTCTTTTCTCCTCAGATCTCTTTTTACTCCTCTCTCTTTGTTTTTGTCTTTGATTTCTTCTTCTTCGTCTTCTTTTTTTCTTCTTCTTCATCTTTTCTTCTCTTCCTTCTTCTTCTTTTTTTTCTTCTTTTTCTTCTTCTTCTTCTTCTTCTTCTTCTTCTTTTTCTTCTTCTTCTCTTTCTCCTTCCCTTTCATCTTCTTCTTCCTCTTGTTCATAGATCTGGGTTTTTTCGTGTGTATATATAGTCCTCGGTCTTGGTCACATTCCCCCCTCATATTTCATCACCTCTAAATATACATATACACACTATACGCAAATTCTATCGTCGTTATACTTTCGAAATAGTTGAATTTCTCTCTTATCCCCACCCATTCTTTTCCTGAAACAGATATTTTTTAGACATTTGGTTTTATGCAATCGATGATGCAACATATTATCAATGAATACATTCGGTATTTTCCGTAAGAATACCGGATACATTTGCATCCAAGTAATATGTGTCAATGCAAATCATTCTATGACTTAGCATGTGTATGCTGGTGCGTTTATATATGTATGCGCATGTACATCCCGTTTTCATCAAGTAATCAAAAAATTGCGCTATCATAACAATCTGCAATACTGAAATGTATTTGAATTTCTCTTCAATTTATTGCTTGAGTAAGAAGGACCAACATAGGGAATATAGCGCTTGACACTAGTCTGATGATTCTTTTTTTTATATGTATCAACAATTCCTGTAGAACAATCTCATAAATATTACTTGTGAAATATCTTCATGTCTTACATTGTTGTCATTCATTGATGCATCATGTTTTACGGATTATTTTGTAAATATTTTTCTTCCACTTGATTTTAACGTGTATTATTTGTTTCAACGGAGGTTTTTTCTCTTTTGTATTTGGCTCGAATGTTTAAAGTTTTATTCCCATCACGTAATACTCATTCAGCCACTTATCTGCTGCCCAATTCAGAATTGATCAAGTGATAAAAGTATCTAACATTGACGTTTTGTTTTGCTTTCTTTATTCATTGTATCTGTGTTTTTAAGTTTTCACGTTTTTTTTATATAATAAAGAACCTCTCTCTTTTTGGCACATATCGTTAGGCCTTGACTATCTGATCATGTTTCAAAAGTATTTGCATGACACATTCAGTTTTTTTACCATTTGGTTTTCTCTTTCATTTTATCTCGTGAACTGGGTTTCTTTGCAAAAGTAAAATCATAGAGTCTACCCTTGATAGATAAGCTTTCACGGGGACCAGGAAATAATACCAAAAATATATAAAGGAAAATTGAATCAAGATACAACACTGATGATTTGTGAGTCAAAGGACTGAGGGAAAAAATTTTAAAAAATATGTACGTATATCTTATTCCACTTTTTGTCAATCAATGAGAAATGAGAGAATGTTATTGAGCATATGAAATGTAGGCAGGGAAGGGGACATTACATCTAGCGTTATATCGTGTCTGTTTATGCTTCGATTAATAGCAGATGAACATTGGTTGTATCATCAGTTATTGAATACAGTTTATGGCCAAAAAATTAAATCGTTTTCATTGCGCATATGACAACTCTTATACAAATTGAGAATTCCCGACTTGGGACGGAAACTGTATCTTGTCTGAGTTTGATAGCTTCACATTTGATGAAGTGAAAGAAGTGTCATTGATCTAAATGTTAACTGTTACTTTTTTTGTAATCTGGGCCAAGTATACGTGTTCACATTGAAAATTAGTATATGTGTCTCTATTGAATGAGCTATTTAGTCCTTGGTTCCTTCGCTGCAATGACAGCATATATTGTAACGTTCTGATGGAACCTATTGAGATTAAAAAAACATCACGGACAAAAGAAAATCAAAATATGTTGTTGGTCTCTTTATCCCAGGACTGAAAATTGATATTTGTTTCGATATTCGCTCAAGGACTAGGCATTTCTTTCTATCATGTTTGATTTTGAATGAAGAAAGTTGTATTATAATCTACCAACGGATCCAGTACCCATTTTTACTTTATTTGGCCCCAATTTCTCTACTCTTCATAAATGAACCCTCACCCAATCCTCACATCTCAATGTGCTCAGGAGAATTGGCATCAAATTACTCTTTCTTCTTCCAAGAACTGTATCATTGTTTTTTCTCTGATTTTTTCCCTTCTGTTTCTCATGTTTAATAGTTCTTCTATAGAAAACCTCAACTCATTCTCTCAATTCAAGCAGTTGGAAACCTGGTACGGAAAATCAGGTTTCTTGAGGCTGTGCTTTTTCTCATATTGCCATGGACACATTTCCAAAGAAGTCAGGCAATTCACACATTGAAATACTAGTTGTAAATTAATAATGATAATTGTAATGGGGCTTTGGACACAGCTGCATATGTATTGTTTTATTAAATCACTGATGTTTGACTTTTTCTATTATGTAGCAAGTTTTGAATGAAATGTGACCTGAGAATTATAAATAGTGTAAAGATAGATTCCTGCTTTGCATGATTTCATCTTTCGATGAGATTTTTTGTCCTCAGTAAATTGAGCGGTTTATAACAACATTCTCCACGGAGATTTTTTTCATTCTTGTCGTCAACCAGTTTGTAGTGCATGACGTTTGTTTGCTATAGTGTCAGAGTATTGCTACATATCTACTATCACAGCACCTCTTCTATCAGGCCACATGAGGACTGTTGGTTATACTTTAAAAGGAGTGAAGCAATGACGTATCAGCTCAACTAAACTCTCCACACACTGTTCTGAGATGACAGCGAATACCTAAGTGATTTCATATTTGCTGACAGCATTGTTTATTTTTATTTTGTTAAGATTTTGATAATGCTTAATAAATTTTGATAAGTGACTATAAGTAAATATCTTATATAAGACTCACAGTCATTTTTCTTACATTGTAATCAGATAAAAGATGATATTCCCGCTTTTTTCATTCCCCCTGACGCTTTATCGAGATATATATGACGGATTGATAGCATAATATTTTTTACCGTATACAAACGGTTGATAACAAAACATTTCACAACGTTGTAGTCAAAAATATCATTCACACCGAAAGTAGAACTCGTATAAATCAAATCATAGAACATACACTCTATGTATTCATTTTTCTTCTTTGTGTTAGGTAAATATGCATCGGAACATTGAAGGAATGAATCAAACATGGCCTGTATCTAGCCTTAGACAGTGGCATACGTACCTTGAGCCCGATGTTCCAGACCCTACCGAATAATTGGGATGTGAAATGATGATTTTATAGGCAGGCAGACCCATCAATAGGGACTGAGTGAAATAAAAATCTTCACGTGTTAATTTCTCACGGTTGACCTGTTCAACAATAAGCTTTGTAAATATCTATGGAACGTTCTTTTTTCTTGATTATCCGATATCAATTACCTTTTATACTGTTATGGAGACAAACTTGAATAAATTATATCTTAGAAATTGGTTCAAGGCAGGGGTGAGATTGCCGATCGGATGTTTTGTTCATAGATAGACATGAAACGATTGTCATCTTGACAGATAAAATGCCATATGGAAGATAAAGACAGTGTTACGCCAATCTCTCAGATGGAGCTGCTGACTTGTATACGGAATCAAGATTTAAAATACTTGCTTTTATCCCTTCTGGAACACAAGCCCTCGGTAAAGAGATGTGGTTGAAGATTGAGGGACACGACGTGGAGTATGGTTTCTTCTGGAAGCATGAAGATTATGCACAGATTATGCTTTTTCTTCTCCGGTTGTTTTATGGACTGACTAAACATGTAAGGGGAACCATGTAGCTAATTCATTAAGAGAGTACGCTAAACGTCAGTTATTTCCACAATGAGTGAAGAAGTTTGCTGAGTTATAACCTGATGAGAGTTTGAAACTTTACAATTAGATTTAGTTAAATCAACAAACTCAATAAATATATGATTTGAAAAATCATCAATTCATACTTGATCATATCAAAAGAACTCCGTTCTGATTTCAAATTAAGTGAAAAATAACTAGGTAGGTATAAGTTAGCAACTCTGACTCTGTGAAGCAGCCACACACACACACACACACACACACACACACACACACACATAATGAAAAACTAAGACATAGAGGAAAAAAAGTGAAAAACGAATGTATGGACATTAGAACAAATTAAATTATTTATTGAATTTGCAATATATTGAGATATTTTTCCTTTAACTCTGTCCCTAAAGGAATATATATATATATATATATATATATATATATATATATATATATGTATATATATATATATATATATATACATGTGTGTGTGTGTGTGTGTGTGTGTGTGTACGTGTGTGTGTGTGTGTGTGTACGTGTGTGTGTGTATGTACTTTTCTGAAATAGATATACAGGTTGATTTACTGAAACTGCTGTTCCCTTCATTCTACGCCTCTGCATCAATTTAAGAATTCAAATGGTAGCGTCCGGTTAAAGTAAATGATGTGAAAGACTCATTGCTGATTGCTCCTTCAGAATAAGGTCATGGGGAGAAGTGTATTAAATTACCATATTCATAAAGACAACTGAGATATAAAAAAGAGAGGGGCAAGAAATGCTGAGGTGAAAGAACATAACAGTAAGAATGTGCACTACGGAGATAAATGTAAGAGACAGGAAAACATTTGAAAAAAAAAGGAAAATATTTGAAGATAGAAGAAAATCGGATAAATAAACATACGAACACATTTTATTCATGAATACACATGTATGCATTTGTGTGTGTCTTTTTTAAAATATTTGCTTGGTGATCATTAGATGTGAAAATTTCCTTTATCATATTCATTGAGCATCAACTCACTCAACCATAACAATTTTGATAAACTCTGCAACCGGTCTTCAGCAACATTTTCACTGTATTCATTTAGACACACACACACACACACACACAAACACACACAGACACACACACACACACACACACACAGCCACACACAAACACACACAAACACTGACACACAGACACAGACACATAGACACAGACACAGACAAACACACATATATATACACATATATACATATATATTAATATATATATATATATATACATGTGTGTATATATATATATATATATATATATATATATATATATATATATATATATATATATATATATATATATATATATACTTTTTGTACTGCAGAGCACCAGTTGTTTATATACATGAAGTGGCATCCAGCAGATATTTATGTATACAATGGACCTAAAATTTGTGAGCAGAACATATTAATATGAAGAGAACCAGTAGCGTTCCCCGGTGGATATAACTTAAGGTTTTGGTCAACGAAGTGAAGTACTCATATATAACTCATGCCAATCTAGATGATGTACAAAATTGAATGCCTTCTTATATCAAACACTTTATTCAAAGACGCCCCTACATAAGATTTCACTTGTATGCAGAGTCTATATGGTCATTTTACAGTTGTTTTATATTTTGAGCCTTAACATTTGATAGCTAAAACCGTACTCTGTAATCAAACGTTACTGATTCCGAATAATAAACTGATATGCATCTATGTATTATTGTACTTTTCACCTCCTGTACCTTGGCATTTCTTTCAGCACTCAATTGGAAGAGAAAAATGAACATTGAAAATGGAAAAGGTAGATGTAGTCGGTAGCAAAATGAACAAACGACTCAGGAGCAATGTAAAGACCTGAAAAAAAGGTTACAATGTTATCATGCTGTCAACATTCAGTTGTAAAATTGATGCAAACGGTATTGAATTTTTTACTAACACCGCAGTTTTAAAAATTGCAAATTGCACAATTATCGCAACATATTCCTAGATTTATCACTTTATAGGTTATATATGCATATATATATATATATATATATATATATATATATATATATATGTATATATATATCGACTGATAGATAGATAGATAGATAGATAGATAGATAGATAGATAGATAGATATATGGATAAATATGTATAGATACGGATTTTATAGGTTTAATTTTGAACGAAGGATTATAGAGGGGGAATTAACAAAATCACAGAAGTTATTATTTGAATTCAATACATGGAATGGAAAAAGGTGCTCCCAAACAAAATGAGGAAATCTATCCCACAAACTCAATGCAATAAGGAGTCGAGGAAATTTTAATGATAGATCTTTTGCTTATATTTTGTATTTTTTTCAACTGTGATTGATTGATTTGCTGTATTTTATATAAACAAACAGTAGAATGTCAAACAGAACATATGGAAAGAAGTATTATGAAATAGACGAACGTATTTCTGGAAACAATAAAAGAATCATATAGAAAATCCGATTGCAATAATTTCAACGTCTGCTAGCGTCGTAATTTTAGTGCCAATGTACTTGTTCATTTCTTTCTCGTCCATCTGGGGCAAAACCATTCAAGTTTCAGCTTTTTTTACCATTTAATAGAAAAAATATCCCTTGTGTCAAGTGGAAATAGTGGAGACTTATCTCATTCGTTAACTTATTTATTGGCTATTAATAATTGTCAAACCAAAAAATCATCTCATTTGCTTTTTTTATCCACAGTAAATTTTTTTCCCAATTTTGCCTTTTCAATTTGTAGTCTATTCAGCCCTTTTCAGCTAATTTCTAACTTCGAAAACCTTTTCTGAAACTGATAAATTACAGTGTGGCAGAAAATCAATGACTCAAGTGAGCAGATTCCCAAGATACTTCATTTTGAATATACTTGCGGTAAACAAATATACTCATGGGATTTAAATTACAAAAAACACCCTCTTCACTGATAGCCTATGAGGGATTGGTTTTTTGTATTTCATTCTTCCGTTGGTTTGTCACTCGGGAATTGATTGTTAATAACGAATATTTTGCTATTCTTGTATTTGATATTACTTTGCAGAATAAAACTTCTTCTGTCACGTAAGGAATCAATTTGATAATCACACATCATAAAATTTTCATGTACTATGTGTAGTTGTGGCTATAGCATTTCTGAAGATTACATTTTAAAACAAACTTATAATAATACATGACCAAGGAGAACGGAAACAACTTAATTGGAAATAATCTACAGTATACGTATTCACCTCCCTCATCTCAGCCTCGCCTCCATAATGTGATGAACAAACTAATTCCACTAAAATTCCAACAACTGCAATTTTAATCAGTTCGAAGGAATGATGCCATTGAGTGAGTCTGAATGTTGTGGAAATGTTGCATTCACATTAACTGAACAACTATACTCCGGACTCTGAGTGAGATTAGGAAGAATACAACAAGTCTATTGTTGGCAATTCTGGAGCAAAAAAAAATTGCAACCTATTTCAACAAGCGACCAGGAAACTGCAATATGTCTCCAAAATAAGAATACAATACTGAGCTGTCGTTGCCGGGAATAGGCTTTTTTCAAGGTTATGATAAATGGATGGGTAATCTCTTATCAGGGTATGCACAGAACTGAAATATTTACTAAACATCAAAATTGGGGAAGTAAATCAGATGGAGATTTAACTCTACATTAGCATATAGTCTATAAGACTCACTATATGATAAGCTTATTTTTGTCCGATACAATGTTTAGTTGTGCGGGATCAAGTTAGGATTGAATTCTTTATAGAGGTCACAGTCTGCTTGATTATCCAGTATAACGAATTTCACTCGGCGAGGGTACATTTACATTCGTCACCGCAATAGTGATATATGGCAGGATTCGTTTTCATATAGTAATGGTTTATTTAAAAAGATAAAATCCAGCCATACATGGTATACAGGGGGAATTATCTGAAGCTCGTTTTGTCGTAATCATTTTTTGGCTAAGTTGAGTATTTCATCTATTTCTGCAATACATTCTCAACAAATCGAAGGGAACAAATGAGTGATATTTGATATATGTTGCTCATAATTTGAAGCACTTTATCCGGTCTTTGTATCTAGTGATTTATTTCCCGTCTGATGATATCAGTCAATCAGCAATAAACTGCTCCCCAGAACTGAACATTGTGACGATTGTCCGTAAAACCAGATTCATGAGATGCAACCCATTTATAATGCACGTTCATCAACTCAGAGCGAATGTATAAACGCAAGTTGTCAAAATGTCATTGACGGACGTTTTGTTCCTTGTTCAATGTTTTTCAGTAATTATATCCGTCGAATTTTCACTTTATAATCTCAGGAAATGAATGTTATGTTCGAATTAAAATGAAAAAGTATATATGGATATATATATATATATATATATATATATATATATATATATATATATATATATATATGTGTGTGTGTGTGTGTGTGTGTGTGTGTGGATACTGACACTAGGAAATGTTCACACTTTGACTCCTCTAGGCTGTAGTTTGATATAACAGACCTATCAGTCATTTATGAATCGATGATCTATTTTGAGCTCCAGTATTTGGAATCAGTATGCAACTTACACTCAAGTATCCACAACACAAGAAAGACACTTAATATTCGATGTATGCAGTCTGCATAAGAATAAGAAATATATGAAAATAATTGATTGAGGCCAGTTGGGCCAATGTTATTTCGTGTTGCAGCTGCCAAATTTCGATCGGTTAATAGTCAATATTGAATGTTTTGGCAAACTATGTGCACTAAAGGAAACGATATGCGATCGATACTGAATAAGTATACCCATATATTTCCACGGATTAGGGAAAGCATATCGTGCAGACTGGAATTAGGATTAACTGACAAAGGTTGTGTCCATCAATGTCTCGATGTATATTTCAATCAGCAAAACATATTGATGTATATTCAAATATTAGATCAAATCATGGCTAATTCGATTGTATGCAGCATAATCAGACCTGCATTTGCCCTCCCCTTTCTATATTCATGAAAACAAATATCCACAATTTGCTTTTTCATTGAAACGTTACTATAGCCATGTAATCAAAATGATTTTTAGAGATCTATATACAGATTTTGAAATACTACGTCCTTCTTTTAAAGCAGCTCCCTTCACATTTTGTGAAGTTCACTTTAATTACAGTATATTTGATCAACTAAAAAGGCTTTTACAAAAAATTGTTGAGAATGAATGAAGATATATATAAATATATATATATATATATATATATATATATATATATATATATATATATATATATATATATATATAAACCCTATATCCTAATGGATTACATACTAAACTGAACAACCCGCACCACACAGAAAACTAATACACACAACTCCTACCATTAATATCCTCACACCCTCATCTTAGACACACTCAATAATGGAAGCTTCAAAGTCACCTAGACCCATACGAAAAACTTCACCTTAGCCTGTTATAACCCCTCTCCAAATCATAGCCAAAACATTTTCAGTAACATTTTCAGTAACTTTTAAGGTTGATACCTATGTAGCTCCTTGACCCCACCACCCCTCCTTCTACACTATCCCAAACATACCAAAACATCCACCTCCACAACACTACCCCTTACCTTGACACACTCTGCCCTCCCCAAGACCAACTGCTGCTGTTTTACCAAAATCCCAATACCTGCTGGTCATTCTTACATTCAGCATGAGGCCTCTAGTAGCCCTGACAACAAAACTTACCCACAATGCATTGCCCTGGGCAGTGGACTCTGGTTCCACATGGTACATCTTAATTCACACTCACACAACACGCACCACTGATGATGGGAGATATCCCGAAACATGTATGGACTATTGACATATAAGGATTAATAAACCTTACCACCAAAAACTTCACTCCCGAGTCTGTCTCACTCTGTAAAGTACACATTATATATATATATATATATATATATATATATATATATATATATATATATATATATATATATATATATATATATATATATATATGTGTGTGTGTGTGTGTGTCTGTGTGTGTCTGTGTGTGTCTGTGTGTGTGTCTGTGTGTGTTCTAAAACATCACAAAGCCAAACAGAGATAACGGAGAACGGATAATTCTCGGCGAAAAAGCTTTGTGGAAGAGTTCAGTGTATCCGTTTATAAATGGAAGATGCATATCGTTATTTCTCTTTATACAATTGGTGAAAAAACCCTTTTACGTAATTTAAGTACATCTGGAGAAAATTCTCGGATAGATTAGCTCGAACATCCGGGAAACAGTTAAAAGAGCAAAAATACCGATATCAAATTTTTGAAAAAACTCTTCGAATGTTCATGGATCTTTTCATTATCATGGACATTGTACTGACACAGAATGTTCTCATAAACACCGAAGTTAAATAAAATGGAGTTAATCTAGAAATCAAATATCAAGGGGTATTTATGGTTATGTATATCTGAAGTCCAGTCAAACCGCTGATTGGGAATATTTTGTTGTAAAATTCAAACATGGCAGACCCACGTTGTTTTGTATGGCTGTAATTTGTACTAGTTCAAAAGCAAATCGTTTTTTGATTAAGGGCTATCATTGCAGAATGTGAGATATCTTACTGCATTTATGATAAACTAGACTTCATTGGGAATTGTTACAGTATCAACTTAAGATATTTACATATGCAGCAATCTGGCTGATTATCCAATTCTCGATCGATTCGAACAGATTTACCAATTTAAAGCACTTAAACACATACATTCTACCATACCAGCTACATACACACATACACATGCACACACACACACACACACACACACACACACACACACACACACACACATATATATATATATATATATATATGTATATATATATATCGTAGAGTTATAGCAAGAAAGACAGAAAAAAGTTGACAAATAACGGTGAGGATAATAATCACTGGGAACAGGATAGACAGAACAATTCCAAGCTCTAGCTGGAACTTGTTGCATTTATTTTGCTTCTGCTGCCAATAGAGAAAATTGACTTTTACCTCATTACTATCGACATGTATCTTGAAAAAACTGCTATGTTGTGATGGATTGAAGGAAAAATTTGCCTTAC
This sequence comes from Thysanoteuthis rhombus, assembly GCA_963457665.1. Taxonomy (NCBI): domain Eukaryota; kingdom Metazoa; phylum Mollusca; class Cephalopoda; order Oegopsida; family Thysanoteuthidae; genus Thysanoteuthis; species Thysanoteuthis major. The sequence continues at coordinate 61,936,784 of OY735202.1, forward strand.
ATTGGGCAATTTATCAAAACACTTTCAGACCATATAAATACAAAACAAAAAAAAACACTGCTATTACTGGTACAATTATTTCCATAAGACGAACTAGTCTCTCTCATCATTATTACTGACAACTTTGCCTATTGTACCTGATCTTCAGATGTCAAATTGAAAGTGAAGTCAATGTAGTATGGCCGTATTATATATGAAAAACTTCTGTTATCTTATCAAATGAAATAAGGCTAGAAGAGAACAATTAAGTAAACTGAACTAAACACCACTTAAAGAATATTTGTGTCTGATTTGCAGTATAATGAAGCTGCTTTGATTTCTCCAAATGTGATGTCGATATTTTACCATGTGTCATTTACAACAACTCCAAGTTGAATAGTCGATTCAAATTTTTATCTTTCATCTGAACTTTTCATACATTTCAGTCTTCTGCCATTGTTCAATGTACTTGTAGTTACACCAGAGTATAAATGAGATAATCATTCATTATCAAAGGGTTGGTTGCAAGGTTTAAGGACATTTCTAAAGAAGAAAATTAGTGTTATACATTTTTTTTAGAATCAACCATTTGCCTGTGGCTGAACACTTTTCTTTTTGTTCTTACTTGACAGAAAAAATCATTTTTGACAATTTAACCCTGAATTATGAGGTATAGATATATAATCTGAAAATTTTTACTTCCCCCTATTTTTCTAATTGTGGTAATGTTTAACTGATCAATTTCAATTTTGACACTGACATTATATTTTCCATTTTATCTATTTATTCCTTTAATTTTCTTGCAGATGTACATGCAGTGATTTTGTGTTCTCGATGTGATTCGCGGAAAGACAATTATTACGGTGAATGTGAACAGTCTCCACCCAGACCTTTACCATGTCCAGAAAACAATCAAAACATGTATTGCTCAATAGTAAGAGAAACAGATTTTGATGGTGAGTTTCCTATGTATATATATATTCATATGTTCATATGCAAAAAAGTTGTAATGACGTTTTGAGCAGTATTTTTTGCGTACCATTTACAGCCTTTCGTTGTTCTGTCATTTAGTGTCGAGTGAATGATGCATGCGAATAAGTAACATAACGCCGTTGGAGCGAATTCAAATATTGTATACTTTGTTACCCGTCGGCATTCATGAAGACCCAGCTTTTTCCTAATTTCTTAACTTTTATTTCCCTACAGTGAAATAGGATTAACTTTCTGGAAAGCAATCAAAGGAACACGTGTAAACCATAGGTGGTTATACTAAGGATAGGTAGTCAAAAGGAAAAAGAAAAATGCACGTTCTTGTTTTTATCGTTTTTCACCCTCTCCCCCCTCTCTCTCTCCCTCTCTCTCTCTTTCTCTCTCTCTCTCTCTTTCTCTCTCTCTCTCTCTCTCTCTCTCTCTCTCTCTCTCTCTCTATATATATATATATATATATATATATATCAACCTCCACTTCTCTCTTTCTGACTCTCTTTCTATCTATCCATCCTGATCACTGCAGCGTAGATTATTGAAAGGTTTATTTTGATTTCAACTTTTGTATGTGACTTAGATGACGTGAGTTGATGTGCAAATACCTAGAAAGCTATTCCTGAAGTCTGAGACTTTCTGTAAATTTTTAGATAAAATCGTGTTCAGTCCGTGATTCTGATGATGTAAATTTTTCTCGGGAAAAATAACCCAGGATGCCAGGGAATATTTATATGTGCCATTACCTGTCAACTTTTTACCTTCTTTTTACTTTATGATATGTACATCAATAAAATCTTAAAGTCTTCTAATTGAAAAACGGGTTCCAGTAATTCAATTAATAAAGCGAAAATGCAATAGAATGAGTTTGAAATATGGATGTATCTTGAATCTTATGATTGCTAGTTTATGTGCAATGATTTTCCCAATGACCCTTTGTTCTACACTTTGGTATTGATAACGCATCTCTCATCATCGAATATATATTGCGTAATGTGATGAAATATTCCTGGCTTCCTACGTATATTCTTAAAGCTTTATTTCAACTAGATAAATTGGAACATATGGAATTTAACTGAAATTGATTCTTCAATTTCTCATTTACAAACTTTTGGCGATATTGAAATACAATCATTCAGCGTTGCATTGACAGGAAAATTTAAATGCAAAGTATGAAATAAACTAAAAAAGAAACAACGTTATTTTTAAATGAAACAACTGCATTGGAGTTTGGGATACGTAAATTCGTGATATAAGGCAATATGCTACTATTTTCTGTGGGATTTCATTGCATATGCATCCCTCCCCGAAAAAAAAAATTGACAGAAATCAAATCATCAATGAAGTACATCCTTGTTTCCCAGTGTATACTGCAATACAGCTGATACTTATCTTCTATATATAAATTCAATGTCAAATATAATAGATATCACAAATTTAATCCCTGTCTGACACGAACATGAATGTGCGTTAGTTTTCAGTCTAGATGCGATAATTATTTTGTAAACATTATCATTGAGGTTCTTTTATTTACCAGAATCCATTCATGAAAGTTTTGATGTTTTTGTTAATTTGATGTTTCTTCCTGTTTTTTTTTCGTTTGTTTCTTTTCTATCCAATGAACAAACCACATCTAAGTTCAACTATTGATTTGCCAGAATTTGATATACGCCATTCGTCTTATCAGAGAATACTTTGTATCGATTTCTAAGATTAGGATGATGATCAACTCCGTTGGGGCACACATCTATTTAACTATAGATAAAAGCAACCCTGCACTAAAAAATTGCTGATACTCATAAATTTTCTATAATCTCTTCAGAAAGTACAGACGTACTTCTGATCTGTTTTCGACTCTACATATGTACTTTAGTATCTATGAAAAGAATGCACAGAACAATGCATTACACTGAAAAAAACGTATCGTGACTTGCCTATCACGCTCTGCTATATTTTTCTTGACAATGGACGTGATATATACGTAGAAAAGAAAAAGATACGGACAAAACAATGGCATGGACAGGAGAAAGGTTCTTAAGAAAGTTTCTTGATTTATTAAAATGTTTTCGGGATGTGTAACAATTAGCTAAAGGGGATATATCAGCAGTATCGATATGAACGATTGTGTTTTTTGTATATCTGAAAATGCAATTTCACATCCTATTGAGTCATGTTGTGTGTATATGTCAAAAGTCTCTTGCTGGGAATCGGATTCCAATTTTTCAATTGTTAAATATCTTTTTTCGTAACAAGTCATTGCAAATAACTCCGCACTAAGAAAAAGATTGAAGAATGTTTTAATATGCATATTCATTAAAAATGAGAACATTTCTGGAAGGTTTTAGCTGTTGCTACAATGATTGTACTTGTGTTGGAAAAATACCATTTCGAAGCCACTTTTTCACATTCACTTTTTGCTGACTTCGTCCGTAAGATACAAACATCTAAGTTCAAAACTTGAAATAGTTATGGTTACAGGCCCTCAACTTCAGATCAACGTTTTTTGTATTTTTTCCTCGTATTTCAACGATTTGGAACCGCTGTAATTGGTCGTGATTCACAGATTCTAGTCCCCATATCGATAAACAGTTGTTAGGAATGAAAAATGAAAATAAAGCAAATTCCAAATAACAACTAATATCACTATTGCACACAAATATCTTTTGTCAATCATTATTTTTTCTAACTCAATAATCGTGAATCAGTTATCAGAGAAGATATGTTTGTGATAGCAATAAACTGATTGATATGGGAACTCCAGTCGGAACTGACTCCGTGATAGCATCTCTTTTGTGTTGAATGTTAGGCAGCTGTGTCAGTTTTAGGAAAGATTGTTATTCACTGTGAATGATCCTTGCGTGGTGATGCGAGTCAGTTATTCTTCCCTGTTTGCTCATTTTTTAATAACAAAATGTATCTTCACTTACGTATTTCACACTTGAAGAAGGCAAAATAAGGAATAGTACAAAATGCCGTGCTGACAACAAGTAAATAGAAGAATGTCTCTAATTCCCAAAAATGTCATGGAATTTGGTTGACTCTTCTCAACCTATTAACTGTTTTGGCCGTAGTCCCCAGCTAAAAGTTAAATATCATAATGAAAAGCTTGTGTCCCACCCTGAATGATTAACCAGATTCTGTTGCTACTGATCAACAGAAGGTAGTATCCACCAAAGCTAGTTTGAATTTAGTTGATAATTATCGATGGTGAAAACGAAAAATCAAAGTGAAGTTATCAAAACTATCCATAGATTCGATCACTTTGATATTTTTTTGTATAATTGATTTGTTTTCAATGTTTTACCAATCATTAGGATTTAAATCGTCAATAAAGTTTTATGGCTGCACTAATTGGGTGAGTAGCTGCAATTGACATTTTGATTAGATACCCGAGGCATCAGATTATGGCAGCTAAATTGAAATCGTTATTGGACATGACGGAACATGAAATAGACTGAATCGACCTTTTAGTTGCTGGATATCATGCTGTATTTTGACTTTATCATTTTGTCTTTTCGTTCCGTAACTTCTAATTTTGGGCACAGTAGGCGAATTTCCACCCATCTTCAGAAACATTCTACGGGAGAACATGTTTACCAGACAACCATTTCAATATTGACAAACGGATTCTGCGAAAGAAAAAGCCAAAAACAGCAGTTATGTTTACAACCAGGTCATCTGCAACAACATCCCCATGCACTTTGTTAGAGCAGAACTATTTCCCCAAAACAGTTGCTTTTATCCTGTTTAGGGTCCAGGTTATAAAGTATATATGTAGTGGCGGTTGTTACGAATCGATAAATTTGAAATTGATATGCATATTTTATCTTTGTCCTTGATACACTTTGATCACATGTTTAAGTTGGTAACTTGCACCAACTCAGTCACCGTGTTTCTAGTACTTACGGAGAAATGTACGGAAAGTTTTTCATACCTATATTTGTGCAACCGTGTAAAACAGGTGCAGTTCCATGCTTATTTAAGAAAGTACACCGACTTGCCTATACTGAGATTTTGGATGCATTTGTGTGATAAAAACAGGCAGAAATTCTCAGATCTTTTCAGTTAAAATCCATGGTTGGAATTTACGACCCATCATTAATTTCCAAAGATTTTTTGGGATGGATATTCTGTCAAAATTTGTATTTTCTATGCAGAATATTTAGCATATACTGCACGATATCAGACAAATTTAATATACCAATATTTGCATCCAAATTGAACATTTTGATACTTTTGGATTAGGAGAAAACATCTTAAAACATAAAATTGTGTATGAGACCACTTTACTATCAATTTGTATGTGTCAACCGAATAATTTCAATCTAATCTCAGTACTATAAAAAGAGAATGACATGAGTCTTATTTGTATTATTGATTTTCTGTGCTTTTTGACGAGTTGATTTATCAAGATTAAATACTTATACCTGAGCACTTTTATAGAACAAATTATCTTTTCCATATTTTTCCAGGTATCCAGTTGATGTTTGCAAGGGACTGTTCGACATCATACCTTGAAGAAAAATGCATTGTTAGAAATCACACAACAAACAGATTAAAGACAGTTTGCATTAGAACCTGTGACACAAATGGATGCAACAGTAAACAACTCAAACCAAGGAGTGAAGCAAATTACATACAAGCTTCCTATTATCTCCCCTTTATGATGGCTGCTTCAACGAGTTTATTTCAGTTTGACCAGCACGTCAACGCTTGAAGAAACATGTGCAACCGAACAGACAATATTGAATAATTATCAGGGAAAGTGGAATACAATCAAAACATGAGAAAGTGACTGAAAATATATTCTACAGCTAAATTGCCTTTGAATACTGAAATATATATTGAAATAAAAAAATTATCATGATGATATTTAATTTGGGAAAAATTAAAAGAAAATGGAAAATTTTTATATGAAAAGAAACATTGTACTGGACAACAGTGTTTTGAATGTAAAAAATATTACTTTTTCGGATGAAATGTGTAAGACACTGCATTCCACATATATCGGAAAGCAAGAACCCTATCATTTAAGCATTTCCTGATACAACGTAAGAAAAAGACTGAAAATAATTTTGCGATTAAAGACTCCCATGTATTTTTCAAGTTATAAAATCTATTATTGATCGTTGTACATTAAAAAAATCCCAGGAAACATTGCTCCACCTTCTTTCTCTAATGAAAAAATACCCTTGAAGAATGGGAAAAGCCCACAAGAAACAAGAAATAAAACCTACGGAAAAATTTTTCAAATTTATAATGATTTTCGGAATTCTCACTTTTGATTGCAAATTTTCGGGATTCTACATTCCTCAAGTCAATTAATTGGTATGAGGTAATAATGAAAATTTTGTGCAAATTTATTGGTAATT
>OY735202.1:61945615-62145615 GCA_963457665.1 Thysanoteuthis rhombus
TTTAAAACTTTCTTTTTCTTTTTATGTGAGAAACTATTTCTTCGCTCGAAGACATCACGTAGAATTCCCGAACAGGAATACATGAATACAAACACATACACACGAAGATATATGCATATTTATATGAATGTACATATATACGTGATTTCACCTTATATTTATGTGCATGCATAAACGTTTAATATTTTAACATGTATATATATACATGTATATATATATATATATATATGTGTGTGTATGTGTGTGTGTGTGCGTGTGTTCGTGTGTGTGTGTATGTGTATGTGTGCGTGTGTAAAAGCCCATTCCCAGGCCCGAACCAGCAATAAAAAACAAAACAAATCTGCTTGCACACCTTATCACAGACTGGTATCAAAAGACGAACTGCCCAAGTGATAAATTCTCTAGGATCCTAGCTGGGTTCGAATGATGAACTTCAACAAAGTAAATAGAATGAACATTTAAAGGAAAGGTTGGCTGCTGCAGGAATCAGAACTCCAACTGATATGGTATGAAGTTCAGCGAACATCTTACGGTTGAGTTTAATAGCGGCCACTGATGCAAATGCTCAAATAGCTGCTTTAAACCAAAATTCTCATTCTATTTATCAATGGTTTATATCTGCTCTTTTTTTAAAAAATGCAGTCAATTATATTATCAAAAGATAAACAAATACGAATGCAAATATTTCAAACACTCATGATTGATATTCATTCAGTCAAGGGACACATGCAAACATAATTACAATATACCTTGCTGTTGCGTAAAAACATAGAAAATCTTGCATATACGCATGTACAAGAACACATTTGATGGTGACGTACCGAGCGAGAAATAAATATCGACACATACCATTCCTATATATGATATGCACATTTTATGAATCGATGATATGCATAATAGTAGTACTTTGATACATTTGAGATGAATAGATAAACAACATATTTGTTCTCTAAAACAGCCCCAAATGACAAATGCATACATAGAAATACAACAAAAAAGATACATATTACACTCCTATACACATATAACACTTTTTCGTATCAATGATATGTACACACGCAGTAGATACACTCAAGTATATATGACACACACACTGATAATAGCTTCTCAGTAGTATCAATGACACACGAATCTTTACTATACATTTTATGTCACTGCAGAGATTGAAATTCTCCGCCATAATAAGGCAAGGATCACATAATTAACCTTATCTTCCATCAGTACACTTTATCAATATAAACATACTTCAACTCCCATCAATATTGGCATATGACGCACAGAACAATCCTGTCTCTAATCTGATCAGTTTTTTGATTAGCAATGATAATGATTTCGCAGATAATGATAAAGTTACCATTTGTTGCTGACATTGATGCAGATTTTACAACAATAGTTGCTTAAATCTGTTCATTCGAACAGATATATTTATTTCTTTATATAAAAGTATACATTTTATTGTATTCATAAGCGTGTGATTGGATTACTATTTCTTTTTGTTTCGGATATCATTGGACATTTTTTCCTATGGTTCCAACATTTTCTTGCCAGCATTTTAGATACAATTAGAAGAACCTTGATGATGCAGAAAAGATCGAAAAAGGCTAGATAAAACGTGAATAAATGGAAATTATGAATGTAGGGATGTAACGCAATGCACTCTTTCTGTACGTACAAGAGCATAATGTTAAGATTGCAAAACAATGGACAAAAGGAGATAATTTCTTTCAAAAAGTCGGCAATTTTTATATATCATGAACATGGAGTACTCAGGTTATCCACTAAAATAATGCAATATCATCATATCGTTAAAAGCTTAGCATAGAAGTTCGTCAAAGGAGAAATGAGAGGTATGCAAACTGATATGTTGGCAGTCACATCGCATTTCAAAACATAGATACAGTCAGTCAAATATTGCACTGAGAAATTATAAGGGACAGGAAGAGAGAGAGAGAGAGAGAGAGAGAGAGAGAGAGAGAGAGAGAGTATTGAAAAGTATGTTCGTGTACCTAAGACTAATTCACACTGAAAGTGAATGCTTGCAAGGCTTGTCAAATGGGCTTACTTGATTGACCTTCGCAGGTCAGGCTTCGTTTACCGTCCATTCAAGCCCGTCAGTAGACTATTTTCTCCTTTTCATTCGTACCTTCTTATCAGACACTTCCTTGAGTCTTTGTTCTTTGCTCCTGCTAGATTATATACATGTTCTGTTGTTTTTTTTAACATTTTCTGTTCCTCTTTTTCTCCATGTTCTTTCGCCGTAACTAGCAAACATTCCTAACTTTTACAAATATGTTTATCTAGCTGCCGTAGGAGGACAGCTTCTCGCACTTAAATTCTTTATCTTTGTTATTAGCTCACATACATACTGTGGTAAATTATCATACGTCTTGGTTTCTTGATCAATGACATATTATTGTCTGGCTGGCATTGAAAATGTTCGAAAAATGGTTATCATACATCTCATACGTACACATATGCTTTCGTAAACACCAACAGTAAACACCTCTGATTTCGAAGATACAGACGTGTAATGGCTCTGACGAGCCAATATTTATTCCGAATATTTGCATATATAGATTCATACAAATGTATAACGATATACGTCTTTTTTGTTGTTTGATATATTCACACACTCTTCTACTGTATGCGCTATTTTATATACGAAACCAAACCACTTACAATTCTCAAAAGTCTTTCCCAACAAGGATACATGACGATTTAGCGTGAAATCTTACCAATAATTCGATATTGGTAATAGCGTATTTGAGACTTGTTTCCATAAAACATGAAGAAAGAGACATCTTTTATTTTTGTGCATGCTGATACTCATTTTCATGACATATAAAATTTTAACATCTTCTTTATGATTAAAAATATGTATTTTGACCAAAAGCATATTTCGTTGCCGAAAAATTTTAAATGCATTGCAATTTCCAATTTAATTTGCTTTTTGAAAAATATATAATTATAATAATTTCTAAATCATCGTTTTTTCCAACCAAACTGAAATGTGTAAATGAAACACATCGATCTCTTTCCCCAGCTGGTCAATTTCATCAAATTTGTAGTTCTATAAATGAGTGAACAAATAATATTTTTGTTTAGAGCATCTGGTTCGTATACCCACATTAATTCTAAATTGAAACCTCATTCTCATTTGCTTCAGAACGAATTGAGTCAGTGACTTTCAAGATGATCTTATCATCGATGATTTAATTCTAAATCATAACAAGAATTGTAATAATTTTGTGTGACTACAAATCAATTTCATTCAACTTTCTCGGGTACTTCAAGCCTTCATAGACAACACTATACTAATCACATACACACATACACATACGCGCACATATCCTGATATATATATATATATATATATATATATATATATATATATATTTTCATAACATCGAAATATTTTCTGCGTTTTATTCACACACACATACACACACACACACACACAAAAAAAATCAAGTTGCTTTAATCTCTTGTAAATCTGAGATACTTAAATCAATTACTCTTTGTGGGTACATTAACAAACTTTTAAGAAGACGCGTTGTGTGAGATTAACTTCTATCACATGGAGTCAAACCGAAGCAGCCAACTCATAGAATTTTAAAAAATATTTTTATATTCAAAATTTCCCCTCATCATTAAAACAGATCAATTGACATGAAACTGCTCAGCAGATGCACGTCTATGCACAAATACACACACACACATACAACACACATACGTACATACATACGTACATATATATATATATATATATATATATATATATATATATATATGTATATATATATATATATATATATATATATATGTATGTATATATATACGAGTGCGTGTGAGTGTGTGTTTAAAAGTACACATGGACATATATGCGTGTGTACTTTTACACATACACACATGTATGCGCATATGTGTTTGTATGTAAAAGAACATGATACATGCACGTGTGCGTATGTTTGCATATGCTTATGTGTTTATGCATGAATGTCAAAACGCTTCAAAGGTTTCTGAATCACTTTTCGATAAAACCTCTCATAAGCAACTGGAATGGATGTTTTAGTCAATATACCGAGACTTTTTCTAGAATTTACCGTTTGTAATGTTCAAAATCAATCTGGTAAGATTATGAAAAAGCAAATATTTCATCAAAAACATACATTATAAACGACGATGTTAATATTGAATCTATTATATATCTGCTGATGAATTTAATTGGAATGTGATGTCAATTGTAATTCTTGTATATTATGATGGAATCGTTCTTACTTTCGTGTAATACCCATTTTTCACTCACATCGAATGGTGTCATTTCCAGTCAGAGGCTCTTCACAAAAAATCATACCCAAAAGAGCTTTTAAAAACTTTTATTTTCAACTTTTCTGCAGCGAACCAATTTGCCTTTATTTCCTTCTGCGAATGGCCCAAATATCCATGTTGTGCTTATTTTTATCTTTTTATCCCAATCTGAATGAATGATCGTGATTGTAAATCATGGCGGAAAAAAAATAAATAAAGATTGAAAATGTCGCTGAAATGGGGAACATTCAATAAAATGTTCTAATTATGGTAATCGACTCGATCATTTCATGAAATTGGTTCCTCTCAATGAGCTTCTGAACATTGATAACCAAAGGATGGAATTTAAAAAAATGCAAAACTACCATACTATGAGCCCCGTGTGATTATTACCAATAACAATAAAATATTATTAATAAAAGAATACAAAATATACCAACTTTAAGGAATACTTGTCAATGGTTGTTTTTCATCCTCAGTGTCTCCCCTACTATCTTATTTGGTAAGTTTTCAGGTTTCATCGCCAGTTATCGATTGGGGAATCGGAGAACGGTGTCCAGTTTCAAGTCGGAGTAGTAAAGTATGCGATAAATCGAATGCCATTTGATGGTTCAATTTGTCCATTTAACAGCGACATTATATGTTCGTATATATATGTTTGCATTATATATGTGACGTGATCCAACAGAACGCTGATAAAGATTACTCTTTAAAAGTGAAGAAAAACACTCAAGAAATCAGTATCACATCTAAAAAAAAAAATATGATTATCTTGTAGACGTAGTTGGATGTATTTTGAGAGGGTCCAGCCATTTCTTTCCAGACAAAATATACAACAATTCAGAGAAAATCTATTACATTTCGATGCTGAAGAGGGGAATATGAATATTTATGTGTTGTGGTTAGTTTGGGGGCAGGGAGGTGTATCCGTGTAATCGAAGGTGACATCCAATTGGAAATTGAATGATGTATGAGAGGTGGTGTCCAGGGTCGTATGTCTCCAGTCTTTGTGTGTATTTTAGATAAAAGACGCAGTGATAGGCTAGAATGGTCATTTATCAAGACGAGGTGGATTTTGTTACATATATTTTAAGTTTAAGAGTTGGTGTATTGCACCAATGAGCTTTAACTAGAATATGGTGGGCCAGGTGGAAGTAGATCAGCCGGTTATTTTTTAATTTTAGGTTTGAAGCTTATATAGCATATGTGTTCTTGTACTGTTTTCTCAAATTGACGGTCAATACGATGTATATTGGTATGGTTTGTGTTGCAGTGTATCATGTCTATGCGGCTCAGTTTTAAAACAGCCAAGCATCTACTATATATACTGAACCCCATAAGAGATTGGACACGTAAATGGTATATTTATTCTTTGTGAAATGATGCAAATATTTCTCCCTGAAAACGATGGCTGGACCCTCTTGAAATGCACTGAACTACGACCACCAAATATTAATTAAAACATTGCGATGAAACACCTATCTCTTTTTTTCTCTTTACCTATCAATTGTCATCCTCTTCAACATACAGACACACACAAACACACACACACACACACAGACACACACACACACACACACACACACACACACACACACAGAGACACACACTCGTATATTTATACATTATAATCAAACGTTACTGATTGGGGGGATATTTCTCTTCCTGGTTGGCCGAGGAACGACTATGATATTGGTATACCTGAAAAATATGAAAAAAATTAAACGAGAATGCATTCGATTAGAGAAACGTGTTAGGGATATAATGACCAGCTTATTGCAGAAGTGAAATCGATGATGCAGTGTAATATCGCAGGATATAGAATGAACAAAGAATGATGGTATCAATGACTTTTGAAATTGATTTCATCATTCTACAAATGTTCTGTTTTTCATCAGCTGCAGTTGCATACAAATACAGCTTACTAAGTAGTTTGGTCTTAAGGATATTAACAGCTCAAACGCGTGATTTTCTCAATATTTTACTGCAAGGGATACTTTGAGTAAAAACTGCTTGTTATATCTATCTATCTATCTATCTATCTATCTATCTATCTATCTATCTATCTATATATATATATACATATATATATATATTTACATACATACATATATATATATATACATATATATATATATATACATATATATATACACACACACACACACACACATATATATATATATATATATATATATATATATATATATATATATATATATATATATATATATATATCACCTTCAATGAACACAAAGTTTGCAATCATCAATAAGACAATATAGCATGAACTAAGCACTGGTTCGTAAGAATGAAAATAGGACTTACCAAACAGAACAAAGGTTCAAATGCTTTTCAAGCATTATTGTCTACTAGTTATATTGTTCAAAATGAGGTTAGCAACAGTCCAATCAATAAATGAAAACAAATCAACCGGCCAATCTAGCTCTCATCTGCCCTACATTCCCAATTTTATTATCGCTCGGAGCAAACATCTTTCCCTAGTTTTCCAATGTAAAAGAAAAAAAAAATTGGCATCAAAACGAGACTGAATTCCCCGATAAGCAGCCGTTCATCAATAATCTGTTGGTTGGATATTGAATTATCTGAGTCCTTCTGATTGGCGATCATCTCCATGTACACAGCACATTGGAGTGTCTTTTGCTGCTAGCCATCATCTTGTCTTACCGTCCAAATACTAATTAGCCTCATCAGGCAGGGGGAAAACCACGTGATGTACAATTGGCCTCAGTGGATTGAACTTTTCAACCACAACTGACCTTGAGCCAATGTGTCTGGCATTTCTTTGCATATACTTGGCATGTGCAGCTTTCGGCGTTGAGGACAAAATTTCATGCTTAGCCTGACATTACAGACTGAACTACTATGGGAATATCGATCAATGTTGAAGAAACAGAATAAAGCAGGAAAAAAAATGGAATGGTACATCAAGAAGCAAAAATCTATGATTAATTAAATATTAAACCTTCCAGATATTTAGTTCTCTTCATACGAAAACGATCACCATTGTCATCATCACCATCATCAATATCATCAACAGCATCACCCCCAAGCCTGGTTTGTATTTGATGAATTTTTCTGGAAGGTATTTCATACTCTCAACCATTTTGAGACATCCAAAATAGTCTAAAAGTGGAGAGTGTCTAAGATACGCCACCCATGTAAATGAAATCATCATTTCATTTCCATCGATTGCATTCTGCATTGTATTTCCGCCTGGAAAAAAAGTATGTTTTATCATCAAAAATCATACATAATTGCAAAGGGGAAAAACTAAACTTAAGTATAAATCTCAATATTTCTCAAACATCCACCGAAGATGACACAAAGAAACATTAGTATAACCCCTTTTACACACACACGCACACACACACACACAGACATACATTGTCCCTAAAGATATTCCACTTTCGTAAGATTCCATATTCTTGCACACATGCACACACATATGCACACACGCACGCACACACACACACGTGTATACAGACACATATATATATATATATATATATATATATATATATATATATATATATATATATATATATATATATATATTATCAAAAGAGTTATTCTCTAATAATATCTTTACACACATACACACGGAAGTATAAGTGCATAATTCTTTTGTCACAGGTTTTGAATATTTTGTCTCTGGGGAATTCATTCTGAAAAAAGATTTCAACAAGGCAACCTATCGAATGGATATACGTTGAAACCAACAAGTAAAATCGAGGGAAAAGAGAATAATCTTGACAAAAAACTCAATAAGCAAAAATTGCATTCAGCTTTTGTTTTGCAGCATACACTTACAAGGACATTTTTTTCTCTCTCTCCCTTTATCTTTTTTCTTATTTATTTCTGATGTTCCCACTCGATGCACCTCTGTATATCCAATTAACCCTTCTTTGAACAAAACAGCCAAACATATTATGATAGGAATTTTAGCTGTCTGAAAAGGTTAGAAAAATGCAATAAATATATGAGGTTATTGGTACATTGTACTATGCAATTTTTTAGTATTAAAAAAAACAACAAAAAAACTATGTACTCTATGATAGCTTCGAGACCTGGTCTTTTCTCAAAAAGAATTCATACATTTCAATGCTAAATTACTGTACAAACCTAATAAAGAAAGTGGTTTTTCATTGATATTGTAGAACTTGTCATCTGCTTAGATGGTGCAGTGTATATACACCCTTCCGAAATGATGCCATATCATTGTGCATTGTTTATCGAGATTATCTCGCATAAAATCATTACTATAAGAAATTCGATTCATACCAAGCGCTGAACACTGTCCTTGTACCTTGCAAAGCTATTTTCATTATTATTACAGTGCTTAGTTATTGTACTGTCTATCAGTATTGACTACCGACTTCCATTTATCTTTATCAGTTAGGATGAGAATAACTGTTCGTTTGCCAGAGCACACCCGGAATGAAAAATTATGTTTTTTTGTATGCTTTCACTTATTTTTAAATTATACCATTACAGACTTGAGCACATCAAATGATCCATCCGAACATTCGATTTGTATTGAGTATTTGTGATTTTTCGGTCATTGTTTCGGTTACATAATCCTGTAAATTGACCTACAGAAAACGTGCCTTATTTCATCTGACTAAATTTGTACTGAACTTTTCACTCATTTCTTCTTGATGATATGAATCCACAATTCAAATCCTGCTATCCCATTCCCATAAACCTAAATGTTTGACTGAAATCAATGATAATTTTTGTCAAAACATTGTGCAGTCAAATACTGTGTTCTAAATTTATGTTGATCCGATTTAAGTTTAAATGATACTTTTTGTCAATTGTAACTATTGATATTCCTCCAAGGGACCAATGCTGTATCAATACACAAAACATTCCATTAGTTTATCTTGTGTGTTTTTGGCAGTAAACTGCCACGTACGAAAACATTCTGACGGGATCCAAATTCATGTTACTGGATAAGATACTGTAATAACCTCACTGAAGAATCGTAATACAACAAAATAGCTGCATGCAGATAACTAAATTATACACACACACACACACACACACACACACATATATATATATATATATATATTTGCAATTGAATTATTTGCTAACAGCCAATTGTAATAGAATTATATATATATATATATATATATATATATATATTTGCAATTGAATTATTTGCTAACAGCCAATTGTAATAGAATTATATATATATATATATATATTTGCAATTGAATTATTTGCTAACAGCCAATTGTAATAGAATTATATATATATATATATATATATATATATATATATATATATATATATATATATATATATATATATATGTGTGTGTGTGTGTGTATGTGTGTGTACTATTGTGTCATCTACAGACATGCGCCCCATGGAATAGGACGGTGAGTAATGTTGAATTTAAGTGATACATTTTTTTCATGCATATTTTTCCCATCCAAGGTGCTCTATTCCAAAGTTTAGGGAATATTGTATAAGCTTGAAATGAGTGAGTAACCTCACTTAAGGAGTGCTTAACTCTAAATAAGGGAGCATTGATTATTATGTATTCGATAAACAGCCCTTTTGCTGCATTACAACACTTCAGTGTTGCTATAGACTGTACATTATCCCATCCAGTGCCACGAGGTGGGATCGAAAGCATCGTTTATAACCTAGAGGCTGGCATTGTACATCTGCCTGAGGGAACTGGAAGGTTGAATTTAAGCAGTATATATATTCATGCATATATTTCCCATCTAACAGAGTGCTCTATTCCAACGTTGGATGAGCATTGCATAGAGAGAGAGAGAGAGATAGGGTAGAAATAGAAACCAAGAAAGGGCGAGCTTAATTTTTAATGCTCACTAGAGAAAAGCAGATACCTGGAGTAATATGACAGTCCATGCTTGTATGCATGTTACGTGTTTTTACCTTGTGATTTAATCAAATTTTTAGCCATTTTTGAGAAATTCGATGTTGGAACAGATTCAAGTCGCCTATTTGTTTCTATCACATTGCTAACTGACTATGTTTTTTCGAATGTTAACTCATTTTCAAAAATAATATAATTTTTTATTCTAAAAGAGAAGAAATATAATTTAGCCCAATCCTTCAACTTTTACATAACCTTTCTTCCTCTGGCCTAAATCTTGAGTTCATTACTGTGTCTTTTTCTCACTCCTTGTTTTCATAAATCACAGAGCGTAATTAATTAATTTTTTTTTTTGCTTCCCAGTGTTCAATTTCAATTTCTTTTTCTTTTCACACTATTTTTCTTGGTTTTCTATTTCTTGATTGTAATACACCTTTGTTGTTCAGAACCCACCTGGGATTTGAATCCATTGAATAAACTGCTCCTCTGATTCTTCTGCAATAGAATTATTTGCGCACAGCCCATATATATATATATATATATATATATATATATATATATATATATATATATATATATATACTGAGGAAGAAAGAGAAAGGGAGGGAAAAAGAGAGCGAAAGAGAGAGACAGACAGCCAGAACATTAATGATATAGAACATATATTTCCCTGAATATATTCGAACATATACAACAAGAATCCCCTGTATCAGAGATAATCTCATCCTATACTTACAAAAAGTTCACACAGTTCAATACTAAACTGATATCCAACTCCCAAGTATCCATGACCACCAATACCCCATTAGGGGAGCACAACCAAAAGAACACATATGACTCACAGCTGCTTTTTCATACAAGTCATCTAAATTGAACCAACATAAATTCCACTACAGTCAAAATACAGTTTTAACTCATGATGACTAAAAAAGTCTCCTTTCTTGATTTTCATTCTTATTTCCAAAGTGAAACATCTGATGCTGAATTTGCTTTTTCTACGATGAGCTTCAACCACGTAAGTCTCACACATTCTGCTGAAGATAGTGACCCTCCCAACTATGACTTTTATAGCAATTATTGATTCATTTGTGAATTCATTGAAAAATAGCATCAATGTTGTCTTACTTCTGAGTATGTCTCGTTCCCTATATTCACATACAGAGATACACACAAACATGCATGTTTATATATATATATATATATATATATATATATATATATATATATATATATATATATATATATATATATATCTTGACAATTTTAAAATTTTTCTTTTCCATAAAATTAGATATTATATCACTACGTGTAAAATGTTCTTGTGGGATCCTCATGTGTTTACCATGGAACAGACCCGGGGATTTTTCAATAAAACAGTTATTTTGAGATCGTCCACTAGCAGTACAAATAAAAAACAACTTCCCTCGGGGTTTCAATGCTATACATATTGATCTGTTTAAATTTCAAGGATTTATAAGAAGGGAAACCTATTCTGTTGGAGGATATAGTTTTTACAATCAGATGAGATTGGTTGCTAATAGATATAGGCACTATGACTATGAAACACTCCTATTTAATTAGCTATTGACCATATACGTCATACCCACACACAAACCAACGCATCGACGCATCGACATACACTCTACTTCCTTGTCTCTTACGTCTGCATTTTTGCAATAGAGCTGCCCGCTTTACTTATTGTTCTCCCGGGAAGTGACTCACATACAAAAACATACACAAAAACCAATAGGAGAGAGGGCTAGTTGCTACACTTCCGACTCAGATGGATGTAATCTCCCATAAGAATAATTCATCGTAAAACCTGAATCGTGATGAAAAAGAGGCTTCACCTGGATGTGTCGTTTAGACATGGAAGTATTCAAATTCGATCTCTTACCATTCTAGCTTCAGGGAATGGTGTATAAATCAACGGTGATTGCTAAGAATAGTTCGTACATTTAGATGGAGCAAGATGATCGTCGGTACTGAAATGATGAATGTATTCACTTTCCTTTAACGTGCTATCGACTGTGTATGTAACACTCTGTTGTCTCCTTGGAGTGATAATGATTCAGTACATCATCAAGCTAATGAAACTAAAGCAGCAATGGGGATAAGAAGAAAACTGAAAGACATAATACGACATCCCAAAATGGTATGGGACATTGGATGGAAAAATAGAAAATTGAACGTCTAAGACATCATCAGAGAACCTTTCGTTCTTACATGACCAATTTTGGGAATTTTTGGTTATTCTTCCATTCAATCAGGGTTATTCCCTGATATATCCCAATTTGATATGTTTTTCTCTTTCTGAAACATTATTTTTCCACCTGGCCTTATATTCTGATGACAATTTTTGTTACTTGGTTCAGTATTATGATCAAACATTTTCTTTTTTAATTACTGTTCTGAATAGACGTTATATTCGTTTTTGTTATTGGTCAAAAAGAATGCAAAATCAATTGGGAGGGTTCTAATATGATGGTGAAAATGTTATTCCTTAGCAGAGACGGGGGCAATGTTTTTCAGGTTTTGGAGCTTTCCAGTTTTAGGGAGATAAATTAGGGTAAGGTTTTCCGTGAGAGAGACCATTTTCCTGATTCATTGATCAATAGCTAACGGGGAGATCCTTTTGAAAGTCCAAATTGAAGGGAAATTCTCATATTTCGTGTTCACTGATGTTCACACTCACGTGATATAGTACTATGTTAATATACTTCAAATTGTGTAATTGATCCATATAATTATCGCCAGTTTAGTATCAAAGACCAACAGATGCAGAAATATTTCAATCTTTTTTTCTTTACATACACTTTGAAGTGCATCCGATGGGATGAACGATTTTACTTTCCATGATATGCCCAGAAATTAGAGATAATAGTGAAATGCATATTTTCCATCCTCGTCCAGGAGTGGACCCGATCGGATAACATTGTATGATGAAGTAAATGAAGTGGTAGAGTAGCTATGGTATCAATTGGACATAGTGTTTATACTGATTGATCACAGAACAATTGTTGTGGCCATGATCTCATTATCCTTGTGCTGGAAACTAGAATCTTTGAGGTTGAACAATATACAGAAAGATTGCACTGTTACGACCAGAGAGAACAAAATAGTTATCATGGAGAGAAATGAAAAAATATTGAAAAGATCCAACGTGAAACTCCTCACTTTCACCTGTATGGATAATTAGGTGTTCTTTAACAGATTATTTATCTTGGTAAAAATGTGTTTCATGCTAATGATCTGGTCCCACTGATTTTGTAATTACCCATCAATTCAAGTATCGATTTTCAGAAGAAGAGTAATTCATATAATTTCTTCACAAAACATATTGCATGTGTTTAATGTGATCTGATTCTCAGAATTGACGTGTAAGGAAAACTGGTTTTATTAACTTGAGCAATTCCATTTTTTTTTCTGTCTCTATTGCAATTCATTTTTGTCACTCTGAAGGTTTTCTCGCTCTTTCTCTTTCCCTTTCTCTCACTCTCTCTTTCTTTCTCTATCCTCTATTTCTTCCTATTCATTGCCCTGAATCCGGCTTTTTATCTCGGCTCAACATTTTGTAAATAATACTACATAATCTAAAGGATATTTCATATATTTTTCAATGTATTTTTATTAGATTGGGCATAGTGAGCAATCAATATTGATATTTTTACTGGTATACTTATTCATCTTAGTTTTTATTTATTTTATTGCATTGGATAAACATAAACTCTTAAACATACGTGTGTGTCTAAACGGAAGCCGAGGGCTTCAAATGTTGTGGTGCTGAGATGAAAATTAGCAGTGATTGACATTAGTTCATGACGTTTGATGTCACCCAGTTCACTAGTTCAAAATAAGAATGTATCGTTTTTGTTTGATTTTTTAATTTAATTTTTTTATTTATTTACAGTATTTTGTTTCTTTTCCTCTTTGTGAGAAGATCCCCACGTTGTAATTTGTCTCTTATTTTCTTTGCTTAATTGAATCCATACATTCCATAATGTCTTGGATTTAGGGCTGAAACCATTACATATCCTGAGACATATCAAAGGAATATAAATATAGATATTCTCAGCTGCTATAGATATATGAAGACTGAAAAATAATTAGATAAGTGAAGCAAGAAATCATATTTTTACGTGCAGCAATTAATGAACGTTGTACATATGTATGTAATCAAAACTCATATATATATATATATATATATATATATATATATATATATATATATATGTATATATGTATGTATATGTATATATATATATATATATTCGCTTATCTATAAATAATTTTTTTTAATGTATACTCTCGCCAAACTCGATACATTGGCAGCAATTTTACTGCAGTTATTGAAATTAAAATTTTTATTAGTTTAAATTGAGTCAAACATTTTTCCTGATTTTTTTTATCAATGATTTGATACATTCTATGTTTGAATAAGACTTTAACCCAAAGAAAACATAGGGAGATCGAGACATAAATCTAAATTCATACACCATAAAACTTTGACTAATGTTTGTAGGGCTTGTTCCACAGTTTTTAATTTCCCTCAAAATATTTGGTCAAGTTGTAGCCCAAATGTTCACCCATAATACATGCATTCCGTGAGTTTGGAAGTACATGCATTCCGTGACTTTTGGACCTTCAAATTGTTGTCTTCTCACAGCAAATGTAATAAAGAAGAAATAGAGTTTACTTTTTCTTTTACAGTGAGCCTTTATAGAGACACGGTGCACCTTCTTAAACGAACATACCATTATCATCGGATTTCGGGTAACAATGAATGATACAGTCACTCTGTATACAACACTATTAGGCAGTGTTTACCTACTGACTTATTAACTTTTAACTTAATTCTCTTGGTTGATTTCGACTGAGGAGAATGCAATATTTATTTATATCATCGATTACACTGCAAAGCAACCTACTGTAAAATGAATTTCAGAACTGATATTCCATGCAGGGCACACTGGAAGACTTAACCGTGTTGTTCAACGTGAAACCACGTTATTCAACACCACATCAATATTTCTGTTTCGGTCATAAAGTATGGTTACAATCAATAAACAAATAACAGTAAAAGAAAAAAAATTAACGGATTTTGTATTCTTCAGCCTCTATACAATAAATGCTATGTACACTGTTCAACATTTAAAAACATATTTTATACTTACATTTACTTGTATTTTCTGATTCTATCATAAGAAATATTGGAAATGTCAATTATTTCCATTGGTCTTTGATTTTGCAAGTTTGCCTGTGATGATTTGGATTTTATAAACTTCCATATAACCATGGCAGAATCACATATACTTAATCCCATGAAGTAAAGGATAGCGTATGAATATCTTTGCATGGTCATATATTTGAAATTCAAGGAATGTAATTATCATTTGTCTATACACTATACACATACTGGATCAGAAATTGAGACCCAATACTCAGGGAGAAAAGTTGAGTTGAAAGATATAATTAGCTGAAATAGTACAGAAGAACCAAAGAAACGATCAGGAATATTAGCCTGAATTCGAGTTGTTATTCAGAGGGGAGAGGGAAGGCTGTCTCTGGTTGAAATGACTTTTCCTAATGGCCGGGTCAGACAGACAATGTTACATAATGGAATTGACTTGGAAGACTATGAAATACACTTTTCCCCAGATAATATTTTTTCGTGTTTTATGGATGGTGTTGTGAATATGGCTGGGGGAAGATGCTTTTTGTTCTCGTAAACTGTGACTATATAAGATTAAGTAAAAAAGCCAGACAATTGCTTTTTTGTCTATTATGAGAGAACCAAGCAATTGAATCTATCATATAATGTAATTAGATATGGTGAGTTAGATTCCTTGCATAGACATAGCGGGTATATTGATATTTGAAAGTTATGTATTCCAAGTCGATTTTTATGTGAAAAGAGTTTTCACAGATATCACTCATCGATTCCCTTTTCAATCATCCTGTGTAGCATGCTAAATACAAAATATAATTAAAAAAAGGGCAGTGCTTGATAGTGATTGACAGCTTTTGCCTTGATTCGAATTAAGGTCTGCACTTAAGCTGTGTATTTTCTAGTCTTCTAAATGATTAGCCAGGAGCACTTCCAGTTGTATTGAGAGAATCATAGAAAGATGATGCATATTAGAGGAAACATGAATTCCGTCTGGCAGAGATTGACAGGCCAATTCAGAATTGACTGTTATTGCAAAATGACTCAACCCAACAGAACTTGAAGAATGATTTTCAAAAATCAACGGGCAATATATAAGCCTCAGGGTCCCTTCAATAGCCACAGAGGATCTGATGATCATAACTCCGACAGTGTCCTGATGTTGCAATTAAAATAGACAAACATTCGCTTATCTATATTAAGATTGTATATAAAAAATATGTATCAAGTGTTACCTTGACAGACAGAGGGACAGACAGACGGACAGAGATTAATTCACCAAATTGGCAAAAATCATATTTTAAATTACAGCGAACATCGAAAAATATTTTTGGGTCAGGCTTTCCAGAGACCATCTTGATAGAAAAAAAGCCACTGTGTTTCATTTGTGATGAAATTGTGAACCTCCTTGAATGTTCTTGAAATAGACGCACTTATATAAATGACAACGCTCAAAATATGGAGGGAAATATCCACTGTAGAGGTATCAAGCGAGCTCTTGGCTGACCAAATCAAACAAATTCTGAAAGACAAATGGCTCTCTGAAACTGGAGGTATACAAAATGAAAAAGAAGGGAGAAAGTGTCTTTCGATGCAATTAACACAGCAAATGACAAAACTGAAAGAAAACCATACAAAAACAAAATCCCCGAAGAAAAGCACACACTAATGACATCACAACAAAGGAAAAGAGAACTGATACTAACTTTGAAAGAAATCATGCGAGAGGAAAAACAGCAACACTCCAGACCCTTATAGCCAAGGACAGAAGGAAACTTTGAGAAGCAACCAAGCATGTCAACAGCCTCTTACAACTAAATGAAACCAACAGCACTTTTCAGCTCAACAACCCCATCTACACGGAGGTGAAAAATGGTAAAACGACGTCTCATAACACAAGGAAGAACACCAAACAATAATAGGAAGGAAAAACTCAACAGGAAAACATAATTATAGACACAGATCTCACAACATCAGACAGATTTAGTACTACTGAGAAAAGCACCGCATACAAATAAACCACGAGTAAGACATTGGGACAAATACAACATAACACAAAGAAGTATCTCTGTATAAGTGGAAGACATAAAGGTAGGGAACTACACAATACAGACGAAACTGCATATTGAAAAAAAACCGAAAGAAAGTTATACCAAGATCTGAACGGAAAAGGTAGACATAACATAAAGCCAGATGTCACAGAGACCAAAAATTACTGGAATAGCATATGGGGACACTAACATAACATAATATAACCCTGCAATGGTTGAAGAACACGAAAAAGAGAGCCCATAGATATAGACGATGGAGAACCAATAGTATTGTATGAAACCACATTGAAACATGCTCTCAGGAAAATAGCCAGCTGGAGAGCACCAGGATCTTACAGGATTCTATGATATTAGTTTAAGAGATCTAATGCAACAGAAACATGAAGAGAAAAACGGAAGCACTCATCATGGTAGCTCAAATCAGATGCATCAGGACAAACTCTATCTGAACAAAAATCAACTGAACACAGACAAACAGCAAGTGCCACTTTTTTGTAAAGAGATGAGATTGTAAACCACATAACTAGTGAATGTAGTCAACTAGCTCAGAGAGAGTATAAACATAGACGAGATAGAGTAGCTACAGTTATAAACTGGGAACTTAGCAAACAATTGGGATTTAATCACACAGAAAAGTGGTACCAACAAAAACTGGAAAAAGTCCCGGAGAATGGAAAGCACAAATTACCTTGGGACATTGTTATTCAAACATACCACCTCACCTTGGCAAGAAGATTGGACCTGGGAATCATTGACAAAAAAAGAAAAACCTGCCGAACAATTGATGTGACTATGCCTGAAGACCATGGTGTGGAGAGGAAGGAGAGTGAAAAACTGGAAATAACTGAGATCTGGCCTGAAAACTGAAGAAGTGGAACATGAAAGTCGGGGTAATAGCAGTAGTAATAGACGCAGTAGGAAATGTCAAAGACGCTGAGGGCAGTACTGGAACAGCTTTGGATAATGGAACAATCAAGACAGTATAGACCACAACACTCTTAGAGACCGTACGGTTATGGAAAAGAGTACTAGAAATATAAAGTCCACGACACGTATAGTTTGCAGTAGCCTAACAGAGGACAAAGGAAAATGGATTCGGGGATGTGGACCATAGCACTGGCGTTTTACGCAAGGAAGCGTTGAGATGTGGACTTATGACCTGAGGAGACATACTATGCATGCGGCTCTCAGTGATGATGATGATGATGATGATGATGATGATAATAATAATAATAATAATAATAATAATAATAATGATAATAATAATAATAATAATAATAATTAAAAAAGATTTAAAAAGCAGGATGGTAGAAAAATAGAACGTACATTATAACATCAGCAACGGTTATCAGTTTTAGGTATGCCTTGCGGGAAGATCCTTGATATTAGAGATATTACGGATAATAATCATTTTTATCACAATCTCTACCTTATTTGAAAGACACATACTTTACAGCAAAAAGCACATATTCCATTTGAATTACAATCCAAGCGTAAGTTGTATGTTGCATATTTATCTACTTACATCGTTACGCAAAATCACAAGCACACAAACTCACACATGCATGTGTATGTGTTGAAGTGTGAGTACGCATGTATTGTCAATTGACATGGCATAAGTAATATTAATATGAATAGTAACTTTCTTCATTCATGTTTGGTCGAATCAAAACTGCACCAACTGTTACAAGTAATAATGGACATGATTTTATGTTTCTATTACGAAATATATTGATGAAAGACGAATAAGACGAAAAAAATCAACTGTCTTGAGATAAGGTACTTTCTACTTTCAAAAGATTGATCAAATAGATATAAAATGATTTCATTATAGATGGTTGATCAAAGAAAACATATTCAATAAGATATGAAACAGAAATAAATGAAGATATTTATTTTAAGATTACTGATCTGATCATCATCGAATTTTGAAATGAATTAATACGTTGGGGAAAATAGAAAAAAAAGATTCTACTTTTGAATCTGATGATATGATTTCCCAATTGGCCCAATAGGCAGACATTACACCGACAATGTGATTACGTATTACAGATGTAGAAAATACAATATCTTTTAAGACAATCCGGGTAAAAAAAAACACATAAATGAATTGACAGAAGAATAGCATATATCTGAACTATGAAATGTAAAATATGATAAAATACAAATTGAAAAAAAAATCAACGAGTAATTTTCCCTGTCAGAATTTATGTCCCGCCTGAAAAAGTGTTTCGGTAAAATCTGCCATCATACAGAAAAACTATATCAGAATGTTTATACAGAAATGAAATTAGTGATATAAAAAAATCATGCAAGTTGGGGAGTATTGCTTGTTTCCTATAAATATTACTAGTGGTTTCAGAGAGGAAAAAAAAATATGGAGGGGAAAAACAGTTTGTCCCAAAGATTGTTTAAATTCATTCTAAAAAAAAAAAAAAAAAAAATATGAAGCAAAGAAAACAATAATTTCCAAGGATAGTGTTCAACCTTCAATTGGTTCCATACTTTCCTAACTTGGGTCATACAACGTTTGTTTCAATAAATATTTACTATTTTTTTTACGTAGTGTAATAGTTAGCAAACTAATCTAATTGCTTTTGCAAGTTCCATTTTCTATAAAGGGTAGTCATTATCTAAACAAAGTCCGCCCCTAGATAGATACGTAGATCCAAGAATGCATGTCTAGTTAGTTATTTGAGAGAAATCATTGTATGATTCAAAATGCATTTGACATAACATGCTTCCTTTCCAGTGTACTCAACTAGCACTCCTCGATTGGTTGCATGGATCAAATATTGAATAGTAAAAGTTTAGATCATGTTTTAACTTACTATGGAAGGAGACAGTCTTCTTTATTTGAACTTGGGACTATATTAGCGAGTAGCCATCCAGTTTACAAGTTCAGTATAATTGTGGATAAGATGAATCATGTCTTGTTTTTGGTCAGGTCACGGAACAAATGATTGGTGGCTGTTCCTTTACTTTTCAGCTTTTGATACAGCATCTATTTATTACACAAAGAAACAACGCTGCGAGTCCCATTGATGTCTTTGCTGCATAGCCAGTGCAAAATTTGGCAAGCACTGCATATCCTCTCATTAACGTATGTAGGACCATTCATTAAATTAAATTTGTTTCCCATTCATCCTTTGTGATAATGCAACGTCCTTACATATTCCCGCTGCGTGAAAGCATTTCCACTCATATACATTGCACTAAAATTAGCGGGCCATTAGTTGTATGGACGCCTATAGAGTCAAGGACACTAGGTTGAAAAATGTTACTTCTACCTTCACGTAAATGTATGGGACTCAACATGCTGTATAATGTTTTTTCCCAAAATATTACTATCACTACTGTTTCACGGAGTAGACTAACACAAAGCTTAGCAGATTTGTTGCCCTACTTAATTATCACTAGGCCTCATGCACTCATGATTCCCTCAGCGATAGTATTTGCTAAGATCCGAAAAGGTCGGGTATTAATCTTGACTGGAAATCCACAATCGGTATTTATTCTCAGAAGTTGTTATGCTGGCACTTGCAAGAGCCAGTCACTTGAGAAATGAAGGTTGGATTGTCTTGTGTGAGGCAGACGGGATACCGAAATGCCGGAAAATGATAGCATAGCTCATGTTTATGCTGAGCTAATAGAATAGCAGCTATTTCCTTGCGTGTTTTCTTTTGAAGGTTTGATAAGTGAGTTGGAATTTTACCCCAAAACTACATGTTCCGATCAGATTTGGGATCAAGAGGACAAGAGGTGGAAACATTTGCCTCTTCTTTCAATCCATTGTCCATTGAATCAAATGACTATGACTGATAACCATACCATATAATCGTCGTTCTCTCTCTTTTTCCTCTAACTTTTCCAGTTGGACTGATATGTAGTTGTTTATATTGTTCCATGTTTTGACCACTAAGTGCAAAATCATAAATAGATATTTGAAATCAACATTCTCGATCATGATGTAATGCATACTTCTATGAACAGATTTTTCTTCATGAAAGTATTCTCTCAATATTATCACTGTAACGATTCACGCCATTTGTATGAAAGTGCAACCTAGAAATGTTTGTAGAACTTGCTTGAAATAAATTATTTAAGGATTCACGTTCTTTAGTTAGTATGTTTTGGTAAAACCAATGTTTATTGGAAGATAATTTTCGACGTTTGTACGATGAGTACGTGAAGCTGTTGTACTTCCTTATCACATTGGACATAGCTCATCCAAACCACCTCCCCTTTCGATTGACAATCATCCAAAGATCATAGATATGTCATCGATTGAAAGCAAAACAAAATATCCAAGGAAACAAAATCGTCAACAAAAGTTGTTATATAGATATAAAATAAACTTTGTTGAAGGTCACTGATTTAGCTCCTCTTGCAACAAATTTATATGTCTTACCTAACTTTTTTTACAACTATCAAGCAAGGACTCTAAAGTTACTTCTAAGGGTGATATATATATATATATATATATATATATATATATATATATATATATATATATATATATATATATATATATATATATATGCGTGTGTGTGTGTGTGTGCTGTGTGTGTGCGTGCGTGCGTGCGTGTGTGCATTTACATACATGTAAATATATACGAGTAAAAGTCTATGAATGTGAGTTGTATATGTGTACACATATTAAGTCAAAAGTTAGATATATATATATATGTATACGTATATGTATATATATATATATATATATCATCATATATACATCTATATATTAAGTTAAATACACACACACATACACACACACACATATATATATATACATATATATATGTATATGTATATGTATATGTATATATATATATATATATATGTGTGTGTGTGTGTGTGTGTGTGTGTGTGTATTTTGATAAAAGTCTTATATATACAAATATGCCTGTATGTGTGCGTGTTTTGTTATCAGGGCTTAAATGAATGTTACCTCAGCTCAGTCCTACGTACGATTAGAAATGTAGGAAACAGAAAGAGAAAGTGGGCTGTTGTTACTACCAAAATAACAGAGCTGGAATCAGCGGTAGGAATTATAGATTTTACCACCAATCAAACCCTGTTCATCGTTTTGGACTCGACCTCTAAACTCGTTGCTGTTAACAATACCGACTTGGCATTGAATATCAAGATCTTCGATTTTTTTTTCTTTCTAAGCAGAGGAACTTAATCTTTACCGTCTGGGTAAAGTAGGAAGAAAAAGCTTTTAGATCCTGTTCTTGTGCCAGTATAGGTGAGAATCAGTTAAGGAGGACAGGCCGGTTTTGGGGAATGTTTGTGGGGATCGAACTCTTAGAAACTTTTGGTTGATAGGTTTGATCTTTCTGCGTTGGATTATTTTGTGCATCGAATCTGTACTGAAATTATTTGTACTATATTGAATTGATGACAAGGGGAATATCATAGAAATGACAAATATCATCGAAAAAGTTTCACCTAAAGTATCAAATTTTGATTACGTATTCAAGTATTTTATTGTTCATACACTTTTCAAGATTACTTCAGTTTTAATGAAAGATTTCACTTCATATAGTTCATATATGATTGGTAAATCTATTTTTCCCCCGTCAGAAAGAAAAACAAAAGAATTTATTCTTCAATCCATCCTTGCCTTTTGAAGTCCAGCCAGTATTTTTGGCTATTCGCAATCAGACAGAATTTTACTTTCCATCAATCATGCATTGTTGGAAACCATATTCTGAGCCATTCCTGTTTGGCACTTCTCTTTCGTACTTCCCTGTGTCTGCGTTCGCTCTGTGTTTCTAGGCACTTCACTGTTCACTTTTACATTATTTGCCTCAATATAATATCCACCATGCTTCTGGACTTGCACGCCCCTTTCTTGAAGAGTCGCATCAACTGACATTCAACAGATGGACCAGAAAAGGAAAGGAAAGTGTTGATGTACGATTGCTAATCTGTGTCACTTGTTCCCGTCCCTTCATCCACTGTTTTTGTACGTGTTCTTCGATACGATTCTTTCATTTGCGTTCAATTTACCCATGCCAGGAAGAGTCTCTTGATCAGAAGCCACTTCACCAGACAACATCACCATCGATCTACTAAAAAACTGAGGAAGAGCGTCAACAGGACACTGGCTATTGTATCCAACTTGTGTAAAAAATAGAGTGAAGTCCCGAAAGACTCGAAAACTGCCATTATAAAGCTTTCATATAAATCACAATCCTGAGCATTAGTGTTTATATTTCGCATCGAGATATCAGTGTTTGATTTTTCCGATTTATTAGTATTTGAATGTAAACATCAGTTTTGATGCAAATGTAGGTGTCTATCAACCAATGTGTTAGGATATATTGTCGAAAAATGACCAATTTTTTGCTATCAGTTTTGAAAGTTAAGGGAACAAGTGGCCAGTGATCCAGTAGTAAATATTATCTAAAGCAAAACATGCATAATTCGTAGTTAAATTTATAAACGTCTAAATACGAACGAATAATAATGCAGTAACTAAAGGTTTGTAGCCTTTACCTTTACCTTTACCTTTGAATGAGTTCAATGAGGTTGAATGACAAAAACCTTATTTGAATATCTAGGATTGTGACAAAGAGCACAGGGAAATGATCCATGCTTTAGTTATATCATTATGATCTTAGCACCTCAATTATGTAAACACAATCGGCCTCAAGCATTGTTCAAACAAGGTTTGCTGAAATCAAGAGCTGAATTGATGATGATTATAACACTGCACACTAAACAACGACAGATATATTAAAAGTCTCAATTTCATTTGAAAAATCATAACAAGAGCATAAACCGCACGTTTGTAATAATGATGATGATGATGATGATGATGATGATGATGAAGATAATTTAAAAGGAATGGAATTGAAAGTTCTCCTCTTAGCTTTACCAATATGTCCTCTAGTGATTGACTAATGCAGCTATTATCATTGAGTTGTGGAGATATACATCTTCAGAACAATCATATAAAAAAAGCGCACACCTATTTTGAAAAAATGTTTAGAATTTAAGGCAATGAGTAAAATATTGATCAAATAATTTGATGAATAAATCGATTCATGTCTTAAAAACTTATGGAACTAACATGATTTCTTTACAAGTTGATTTAGAGTTAATTGGATTATTTGCATGACGCCCAAATATTTGAATATTTCATTCGAATAGGGAGAGCAATTCCTTTGTTGCTTTTGCTCACGGGACATTCCAGCAAAAACATGGTATTTGATATTTAAATATGTTGGATGCTTTTCGGTTAAAATTATGTACCAAATCACTTAGCTTAAGGGCTGATTAACCAAGCAACAAATGTACAATGATAACAGTGTCATCTGCAAGAACAGACCTATGGATACTTATCGCGTTGCCGTTAGTATTCCATTAATCTAACTTTTTCTGCCAGTTTGCCTTGGGCTACGCAGGATTTTATTGATTTTCCTCGTGTCCAATAAGTGGAAAAATCGAGTCTATTAAAATTTGCAAGTATTGTACAACGGAGAGGACGAGGGTGTAAAAAAAAGGATTGTGATTGCGATAAAGGATAATTGCTGCAAATGATAAAACAACATATTTAGAAAAAATGCTTTGGTAATCCCATCTCACTATGTGTATTTCTTTTTACAACTGCCATATATATATATATATATATATATATATATATATATATATATATATATATATATAAAATTTGAGAAATTCTTGGCTATTCCACGAAATAGTCCGGCATTTTTTTCATTTCAATCCATTCCATTTAGTTTAGTTCTCTACACATATCGACTACCACACACATGCCTGATGAAACGCGGAGAATGCAGAAACATGAGCTATTTTGTGTAGCGAATCCAATTTTACTACTTCTTTCCTGCTCTGCTGTAAAACAACTTATCTTCAAAAGTAGAAAGTTGTATGTATCGAGCACTCTATGAAATAAATCTATTACACATCCGTAGTGGCTTTATATCGTCGATATATTATCATACTATGTTATACTGCTAGCCTAATCTTTACAACATGTACCATATATATATATATATATATATATATATATATATATATATATATATATACATATATATATATATATATATATATGTGTATGCATGTATGTATTTATATATATAGTGTCATCCACAGAAAGCTGTTCCGTTGTATTACAACTCTTCAATATCGCTATGGACAATTCATTATCCCATCCAGTCTCACGAAGTGGGATGGAAACCTTCCCTTCGAGCCCGAAGGCTTACTGCTGAGCTACGGAATATGATGGTCAGTAAGGCTGAGTTTGAGCGACATACTTACTTTGTCTTGAATTCCTTATCCACCAAAGTGCTCTATTTCTATGGAAGAGCATTGCTTACTGCTTAAAATGAACGATTTACCTCACATAAAGAGTGCTTGACCCTGAATAGAGGTGGGTCTATTTTTGTTTCATCAACAGACAGCTGTTTTGTTGTATTACAACTTCCGTGTGGATATATATATATATATATATATATATATATATATATATATATATATATATATATATATATATATATATATATATATATATATATATATATTCAGCTACTGAATATCTTGAATGCAGAATGAGATTAATTCTCCCTAACATGTACTCATCATTAGATTCAGTAGTGTAATCAATCAATTGTCGCTCAAACCATGCGCAAGGAATTTCAGGAACGTAATAAATGTGAATAAAGGGAGAAAAACATGATTTCAATATAATGAAAACTGATAATTTGATCAGGAAATCACAAATATTTGCATATAGATAGGAGAAAAAAACTATTTATTCTAATAGGCAAATATTGGCCAAACAAATCAAATTTCGAATAGAGTCACGTCGATTTCAATTCAAGTACATAATCAACAAATAATGAATTAAATTTGCAGAGATTAAGGATGTTCAAACAAATATAAGTATTTGTAATGGGAATTTTTTTTTGTGAAGGCTGTGAATATATTTCTATTCAGATTAAAACGGTACAACAAATAAGCAGGAAAAGTTGTATGAATAAAATGATTTGAAAAGAGTCCTTTCTGAAAACTATTGTTACGATGTAGAACTTCAGTAATTGGCATGCATAGCCGGCATTAGTTATGAAAAAGGATACACGATTCCATTACGTTGTTAAACATGAAATAATTGCTCCAATTTGGTTGGGAAATTCACACTCATCTGCAGAAGTTTACAGGAGCCCCGATTTTGTATTGATTTTTAAACTTTTCAACAGGTAATACATGTTAGCTGCCAGAGCAGACATGTATGTCAGGATGTGGGCAAAGTTGTACTGATATAAAAAAAAAAAAAACAGGATTTCTCACTCCCTTATCAGAGGAGTTTTTTTTTGCATTACACATCCATTTTGGTGGTAGTCAGATAAACTGCAATTTTTAAATGTCTTTTGAATATCAAATATGGATGTTTGCACAGGGAATTAATTGAATATACCAAAACAATTCAGCATAGCTATTCAACAGATGACCAATGTAAAGTAAGAATTAGTGCAGGTTTTTCAAAAGAATTTTAAGTACCAAAAGCTGGAAAACAAAGACCCTTCTAGGTTAGTTAATGGGGGAAAGAAAGGGGGAGGATCCAGATTTGTATAGAAAATAGGATCAAATAGTTAATGAAACTTGAGTTTTGACTTTAATTACTTTTTTAAAAGTGAAAGACCCAAAGCAAGTAGAAGTACATAAAGAGTAATTCTTCGTCGGCTTGTTTCAATCGAATCCTTCACCAGAGCGAACACTTGAGAGTAGACATTATCTCTGTAGCAACAAGTAAATTATAAAAGCAAACCAACTCAAACTCTTTAGCTGTTCTCCGTGAGTGATTCTCCAGAATTTAACTTGCTTTTTACTGTACACAGAGGTGATTTTATGGTGAGTGAAGTAGTAGTGACTCAACTATTCAATACGTTTACACTTGGATATGTGCGAACATATACCGTACTATGCCTCGGTAAATGTTTGTATTATGATACAATTCTTATTCACTTTCGTAAACATTGTCAGATGGTATGCGGCTTCAATGCACTCACTTGATGGGTGGCAGGGTACACACACAAACACTTATTTGAAAACACACACAGGTGCGTGTGTGTGTATATATATACATATATATATATATATATATATATATATATATATATATATATATATATATATATATACACACACACACACACATATATATATGTATATATATATGTGTGTGTGTGTATATATATATATATATATGTATATACACACACACGCACCTGTGTGTATGTATGTATGTATGTATGTATATATATATATATATATATATATATATATATATATATATATATATATATATATATATATATATTCCATCCTCATGATCACTTACAAATATATCAACAGACTGTTTTTTTAAGGAGCAAAGCAGAAAGACATAAAATAACAGGTAATTAGTGGGAAATAAGCCAGGAAATCAAAAGCACATGAGAATGCTTCACTGACTTTCTTAAGAGAGTATTTGATTCAGTAGAATACACGGCAATTGTGAAAACAATTTTCGAAATGATGATCCTATAATATGTATTCGATAATACGTACAAGAATGAATGTCATAATAAAATAATGATTTACATGATGACTAGATAATGAATGGAATTGATTATGACTCTCAATGGGGAGTTGAGGAAACCCCTTTCCCGGTAAAAGACTCGGGGAACATTGGAGTAAACATAGACTACAGGTATTCGAATAATATAAAATACTTTGTAATAAAAAACTGTAGAAAAACCAGAAAAAAACATGTTAAGTGTTCGAAATAATGAAAGCAACGAAAAGACTCAATGATGAACGAAACAAAACTAATGTTCTATGTCATATCAAGGATGATGACGTTCTTTGCATGATTGTGCACCGCTCCTGAGGCATTGGAAGGAATGAACAACGCAGGACTCGCATCAGGATTCAAAATCACACCCTCATTTTCCTCCCGGAAATGACTGGAAACGCATGGATTGTCTTCGTTTGAAGACAGCACAAAAATTCACTTTGTGTGAGTGTGTGTGTGAGAGAGAGAGAGAGAGAGAGAGTGAGAGTGGGAGAGGAGAGAGAGCTTGGTATGAGATGGGGAGAGAGACAACATGTGTAATGCCTTTCTACAGCCAGCAGCACTGACTGGCGATCAGCCGTAAACAAACCGTACTCGTACCATTCTCAGCCTACTCTTGATGTCTCTGCTGAGTCGCCTCGCCAACTTTTTGACTCTGATATCAACTAAAGGTATTGACTGAATAAACTTCCCTTTCTTCCACCTTATACAGGAAGTAGATAATCATCTATACTTTCCACTTCTATTTACACCCTTTTTTGTTTCTTATGCAACTAAAATCACGATACATCTTTAAAAAATAAAAAAAACAAAACAAAGTCCTGTTTCCAATGATTCTGTTTGCACTTTCATTTTCCTAATGTCTCATTGATTTTCTGGTTGTTACTAGTTTTCTATCAGAGATGGTTGGAACCGACCAAGCTCCATCTTGTCAATGAATATTTTCAGGATATTTATATAGTCCTTTTGACGTCTGAAAGAGTTATTGTCTAGTATATTATCTCCGATGAAATAATCAAGTTCCCTCCTCTAATATCTGAGCCAGAAGTAAATTCAGCAGAGAAATGGTATCGAGAAAAAAATGGATATCGGAGAAAAATATCAAATATTCGATTGAGAAGTCCCATCGACCTTCAAATTTTAACTCTTAGTTCAGAAAATTGACATTAACATAGACGATGGAGATCTTGAGGATATTGAGGCCATAAAGTTCGGAGAAGGTTTTGGGAACGGTATGGGACAGAGCGTAGCGATCGGATGGAAAACATTTTGTATAAATATAGACATACTGAAAAGCAAATTGTCAATATTCTCAAAACAAAATGTATCCAATCAATGGTTAATACCTACTATGGTGTAGAGATACAAAGTCAGGGTACTCCCATAATCACTCTGAAGTAAACTAAAAATCAAAGAGGGCAGCAAAAAGAGCAATTAAAAAATAAAAAGGAAATTATCGACGAGGATACTGTCTATTGTATGCATGATTTATCCAAGCAGAACCACACGGATTAATACATACATACACACACGCACACAGACAGACAGACGGACAGACAGACAGACAGACAGACACACACACACACACATATATATATATACATAAATACATATATATATATATATATATATACATATATGTATATATATATATATATATATATACATATATATATATATATATATGAGATTTTAATATCATCTAAAAAGTCTGTTTCTCCCTCTAAGAGCCCAAAATGTAAATCTCCAGGTGATCAATTGATTAGGCACACGGCTTATTGAGCTATTTTGATGACAGGATTGGCTTTCAAAGATAAAAAGTAAATGGAAAATTGAGGCTTCAAAATGAATCCAATTCCATAAGTGATGATAAAACTAAGACTCTACAAAATCTTTGCGGACATTTCAATAATTTCATAAAATATTGATAAACTTCCATAAGCTCTTTTCCAGAGTGTAAGATGCTCATTTTCTAATCAACAACATTCTTCGATCATGCTTTTGCTGCTTTTTTTGTGATTTCATTCACTTCTCGTGTGAGTTCTTTTTTAATATTTGTGTTTGTTTAGATTTGTATTGCTTCACATGCTTTTCATTCTGCGTCACTCAGTCTTCTTCTATTACTCTCTCACTGTATCTCTATCTCTGTCAGGATCGTTTGGAAATTTAGGCTTAATGCCATACTGATTAGTCTGCTTCCAGTTTGAATTTATTTCTGTGGGTAGTAATATCTTGGTACCTTTATGATCCAAAATACATATTAAGCGATGGAAAGACCATGGATATGAGGCTTTACATTAATCTTTTATTCTGAGTACTTCCTCCTATGAGATAGTTGTGTGTTTGAACACTTCCAAACGATTCGATATTTTCAGCTTCTACTAGGATTACAGCAAAGTTGGAGGATTTACCTTTTCCTGACTGAAAAAAAAGTTCTGATCTGTCTTTGATTAGTTTCAGATACATATATATATATATATATATATATATATATATATATATATATATATATATATATATATATATATATATATATATATATATGTATGTATATATATATATATATATATATATATATATATATATATATATATATATGAATCTGAAATTTCAATATATTCAGAAAAAGGAAGCCACAACCAGAATGCCTCTCAAATAAGAAGCGTGAGTTTTGTTATTATGTATTCCTACTATATGATAACAATATAAATCATTTCAGTCACAATTAAGAAGTGTTTATCTGTATTTTTAAAGTTAATTTCGTGAGTTCATTTATCTTCATTTCAGGGCAGTATTTTCCACTAGAAATGCTATTTATTCATCAATCTTACGGTATCTTTGGAAAAATTGAAGACTACATCAAATTTAAAAGTTAAATGTATTAAATGCGCTGAAATATTTTACAGTGGTATGTTTGATAAAACGCACTGTTACTAAATTTCGACAATCGTGGTATTTTTTTAGCATCGTATATACGTATTTATATTCTCAATAATTTTTTTTTTTTGCCTTCCTAACTTTCTATTAGATATATTCGCCTGAAAAATGGAGAGTGCATATTATTATGTTTTTCACAATATTCAGATAAGAAATTTATATCTTCTGTTTGTGAAATGGGAAAAATATCGACTGTATACGCTGGATATGCCAACCCAATTGTTTTTTATCACTTCATATTTCAGGAAAAATAGGGAAATACATAACTATACTCTTCATCGCGTAATGTTTATGAATAATATTTCAATCATTTTTTCTCTACTGATGTCCCCATTCAGATCAATAGTTTTTCTGAGTATCCATATTCATATAATACACACACCATCCTCTATCCATTCAGTCAAGAAAAATTCAAAATGAACTCGGCTGATGATGTTGCAAGGATTTCAGACAACTTTTGGACATCGTGATTTCCACGTGGATCAATAAAAATCATCATGATAATAGTATTTTCAATGACAACATAAAAGGAACAGTTTCCTTTTTCTGCAATTTTTCCTCTTATTTTGGACTCAAACAATTTTACCGTAGGCTTTTATTGTACCGTATGACTATTAGCGAATATTTGAAATGCATATACCACATTTAGTTGTGTTTTCTTTATGTTTCCCCGACATATTATCTATCATGATTCACTATACATTGGGTATCTTATGATATTCTGCACATCCTAATTATGTACTCGCTCAAAAAATATTTGTTCATCCTCTTGCTGAAATTTAAAAAAGGAAGAAAAATGAATAAATACCTTAAAGATTGTTTTACTTTTTTAGAATCAATGTTTAAATCATTGTACGTGGAAAGTTTTCACTGATTGCTTTGAGCAACAAATAATTCAGAAAATATCCAATTATGTACTCAAGAATCCATTGACAAGACTCTGAAGGAGGAATTGCTTGCAGATTCAACTGGATGTAGCCATGCAGAGAACAGAACGACACAACCCACCAAGAACCGGAACGTTAGTACCACTTCCCAATAGTCATTTTCATTTACTAAAAAAGATCGATTGTCGAATAGATAAAAAAAGATTTTTAGAAGATAGTGAGACTATTCATGGAAAGTACTTGTCATCAAATATGATTCCATCGTATCCCCTTCAAAATAAATCCCTTTGGAAGCCATCCACCGAGAAAATCACTGTTCCCACTCTTGGAAACTCATGGAAGTCTTCCATTGAGATGTCCATTCTTGATTCGTTAAAATGTTTTGAATGTTTTAAAAGTTCCCGACCTGGTGAGTACGGATTTATTTTTTGATTTTTCGGAACAAGAAATAGTCACAGCAATACAAATTAGGGGTAGGGGTGTCATGTTTAGCGGCAGTATTTTTAATGAGTCCCTCCCCCCGAGAATCCAATGAAACAAGGGAGAACATTATGACGAAGCGTATAAGATTTAGCAATTGTTGCCAAACATGACTTAAGTTTTTTCTGAGTCGTCAAATGACGTTGTGCTTGTACATTTGTTTGAGTAACGGTCTTCAGGACGCACATTTTTCATAAACAATACCTTGATGATTGCCAAAAACAGTTAACATCCGTTTCGTTTGGATTTTGCACGTTTCTGCTTGATTCAGAAGCAGTGAGTTCGTTAACTGGTATTCCATATAATAAGTGGTTTTCAGATCAAAACGAAAATCTGACATTTAGGAAATATTTAGAGCGTTCATCAGACCAGCATTTCCAAAGGGAGATCTTTTGATGGTGATCAAGTTGATCAAGATTAAGTTGAAAATAAGCATTTCTCCACCATCCATATAATTACTTTATAGATGTATTTTGTATGCCTATTCATTTGGTTCATAGAATGTTCCATCAGAACTGCGATGTTGAGTTTCACCTTAGATATTTGTTATGACCAACCTTTCATCCTTGGCTGTGAAATTGTTACTTTCTGCCGGATGGCATTTTTTATTTTGCAGAAATTAACTACCGCCATCAACAACGTACAACAAGATCACGAGCTCATGGTGACACGAACTAAGTAAGAAAAGAATATGAAACTTTAGGTGACGCCCGTGTGGCCTCTTTTTTCCCTTCTCCTTTCTCTATATGTGAGTCAACATTCTTCTTTTTCCACTGGTGACGGATCCTGTGCGAACTCCCTCCATTCTGTGTCCCGGATACTTTGCTAGGATATTAATTATTCACCTCGTTATCCTCATAAGATTGGTAGTGAGATTAAGAGACAACCATGTTACTACGCTAGTAATCGGCAATTTACGACAAAAGTGGGAGCCTTTGTATCTGATACATGATCATATTATCCATGAACCTCCATGAAAAAAAGGAACGCTAAGCAGTTATATGTTTTTCACTCTCAAAGATGATTACTAACTAGTATTATACAAAAATATTCCAGGGGAAGGTATATATTTTAGGTTCCCTTTCATATCAAATGGTTCAAATCATTCGAACGTTTCTGTTCCTGAATCAATACCACAGTATGAATCCAATGTTGAATTAGGAATGATACAGTGAGCACTATTTATTAGCATGAATATCCATATTCATCGATATGAAATACTATAGCATGGTGAATAAGAAGCCCAAAATGCGTAAGAATATTATAAGAGTAGGTTCCAATCCATCCATTCAATTTGGATTCTTTAGACAAGCTTCAGTTGTAATGCTCGAAAGTGAATACAAAGACCTCGGCTGCATTGGCGTAAGATTACAAATTTCATGCACAGGTCGATAGTTTCTGGTAAATCCCATTTCCTCTGGATCAACTTAGTTAAAAATAGCGCTATATTTGAATCTGATTATCCAAAATTTTGCCTGGCCTCTGACTCAATCAGAATTGAGAATTACAAATGTAACTGGGTGCAAAAGTTTCAGGAAATTCCTCAGCAGGACATGAGAGTGTAATCATTCCAATATTAAGATATAACAGAGAAGTTTTTCATCATATATTTAACTGGACCGGTTCCAAAATGGTGAAGTTCAAGGTCATGCTGGTGTAGATGCCTTATACCAAAACATATATACATATATCTTTGAATGTATAAAGGAACACTAGAGCCTTACTGAAAATCACCAATGATTTTTCCGGAATATAATTCACTTAAAATTCCATAAATACCTAATGTATACAAGATTTAACAGATGATAATGATAAAAAACGTCATATTTTCGAAGCTTTTTGAAGCTCACACGCACGCACACACACGTGCGCGTTCACACACACACACACGCACACGCACACACACACACATATATATATATATATATATATATATATACATATCTATATATATATATATATATATATATATATATATTCATACACATATATATATAAATATATATCTTACGAATAGAATGCACCGTATATAAGTGTCTGTAGGTAAGGGCCTTCGTGACTTTATATGACTTTGCAGGTGATTAACATATATATATATATATATATATATATATATATATAAGGAAATTCATTTATACATGGATAAGGTAAGTTAATTGTGTAACATCGATCTTACGTTCATGTAGGTCCAGATTATATAGTTAAAGTTGCGGTCGATGAATAGTGTACACATGTATCAAGTGGTCTTTTAATGTATGAATATTGGCCTGAGTTATTTTGTATATGTTGCATGTTCAATTATAGTGAGTTGGTAAGAATAGTGTGGTTGAAATTGCCAGGTTTAGTGTCAAGTCTTTTAGTAGGAAGAGTTTTAACCCAATAAATCCACGTATTTCCACGTTGTTCCAGTATTGAATTGTTTTGAGATGAATTTTTTCCCCAATTGTAATAAATCTAGCAACCATGCCAAAGTTGTGCAACGAAAATCTTGTTGAAGTGGCAGTAACTTCCTCTAACCTCTAACACTAAACTGCCACTCTGATTTTGCCAATATATTGCTGTTTGCATATGTTTCAATCTATGATGTAAATGGCATATCACTGCAGATAGAATTATGATAGAATTTGGAAGTTTTATTATTGGTAGACTTCGTCAAATCATTGATGTGCGTCAGATGGTTCCTGCGTTGATTCTTTTTATTGTTGCAGGGCTAGCAGAATTCAATGCTTAAGGTTGATAACTGGTTAGACCGTGTTATTCATCAAATTATTACTTATCAAGTTGTTAATATTTTGGGGGCTGAGATAAGCGATGATGCATGGTTCCTGGACTAATTCTTCGAATTCTGTCTTGAGTGTAAGTATGCTCCTCCTATGAATATCCCTAATTATAAACATATAACCTTTGCTGCAGTTATTATTGTTGGAAGAAAAAGTAAACAAACTGCTTTTTAATTATTACAGGAATGACAAATATATGCTTTAAACATGAACAAAAGTGATAAAATAATAGACAGGTCCGTTTGAATTGTTACAGAAAATGTATCGCACTGTTGTAAGTATTTTTAAGCTTTATTTAGGATGAGAAAAAATGTGCTGAACTGTTTCATCAAGAGGCATGGCCCTGCTGGCAATCATCGATATCTGTCAATTAAATTCTGGCTTGGGTAACAATGACGCTTGTAATAAATGAGCAAGCATCTCTGCCTGCGTTTTTTTTTTTCAACCGAAGATACTAACACCAGAAAAATGGTATAGATGTGAACTGCCTCGAGTGATAGAAGAAGAAGGCATTTCTTCGATACGGGGCTTACATATGCAAACCAACTAAAATTTTCAGGACAAAATACAGCCAAATATAATAATAAGAGGTGTTATAGGTCAGGAATGCCTTCTCTTGATCGGTCTGATCGATAGAAGTATGATGCCTGTAGTGGTACACACACTAGAAATTATTAAGAAAAACACTCATCACGTGGAAGAATTATTATTATTATTATTATTATTATTATTATTATTATTATTATTATTATCATCATCATTATTATTATTATTATTATTATTATTATTATTATTTGAAAAGCAATATTCGTAAAAATATTGTGCATTTTACCACATTATCACACGATATACATATATTTAGGAATCATCTTTATCATTTTTATTATTTTTTTATTTTCATTATTATGATTGTTTTCATTATCATTATTATCATTATTATTAAAGCAAACAACAACAACAATAATGATAGTCCCAGTAATGAAAAAAGATGAAAAAAAAGAGAAAAAGAAGGAAAAAAAGAAAATAAAGGGAGGAAGAACAAGAAAGAAGAAAGAAAAAGAGATGAAGAAAAGGAGAAGAAGAAAAAGAAGAAGAGGAAAAAAGCA
Organism: Thysanoteuthis rhombus; assembly: GCA_963457665.1. NCBI lineage: Eukaryota > Metazoa > Mollusca > Cephalopoda > Oegopsida > Thysanoteuthidae > Thysanoteuthis > Thysanoteuthis major. The sequence continues at coordinate 61,981,807 of OY735202.1, forward strand.
AGAAGAAGAAAAAGAAGAAGAAGAAGAAGAAGAAGAAGAAGAAGAAGAAGAAGAAGAAGAAGAAGAAGAAGAAGAAGAAGAAGAAGGAGTATGGCAGTCAAACGCAAAATTGATCCTCATCTTTGAAATTCTATAAACGAATAATGGATAATGTATTTCTTTCAGCAAGATCTCTTCTTGTTTCTCAGAAGATACATCTACATCGTATTTTAATCGAAACTCATAAAGAGGATTTGACCAGAGGCAAAAATATACGACATCCATTTTAAACCGTTCTGTATTTATCATTCTGCCCCTATGCGATCGTGGTCAAGTTTTCATTATTGAAACTGAAACTAAATTCAATAGAATAACATCAAATTGAATAGTTCTATGCATAATGCTTGAAAAAATTGGCCACCTTCGATTTTACAGTTATATCAATGTACTAGAGAAAACCACATACGAGTTGCAAGCAAAACGTTAGGGTGACCTGAAAAGCTGCCCATAACAATAATAGATGTTTGCTACAACATTTGTTTACGAGTTCTTTGCTTTTAAATGTTAAATTCCTCAGTGGGGATTTGAGCACGCTATTATTACTCAATCAAACAAGCTAGGGAACAGTTATGTTAAGTCTGACCCAAGTTTTAGGTGTGTTTATCTAAGTGTGTTTTGAACGAGTTGCATTACGAATTTTCTACCAAAACCACTTGCTACCCAACAACCAACTATTACACACCCTCTGGAGAAGATCAGCTAGGTTTATAACAGAGCATTCAGGGTAGGAAAACAAGATTTCTAACGATTGTTCTTCCTGACACACTAAATCGAAATAAATCTCTTTTATAACCACTTGTCACCGAAAAAATGTGTTAAGCCCTGACGTGGAATTATTCGCTCATGTCATCCCAGACTTACCATCCTTCACACTTCAATTCTTTAGATGAGAATCATACCCTTACTATGACAAGAGCTGTCTCTTAAATTTCACTTACGATCAAATGAAATCAGCAAACATTTTTTTTATGCAGTAAGAGAGACAGAACAAATTACATCGTGTTCTTCGCTGGAACTGGTGTCTCAGTCCGACACTTCTGAAAAACTTCGTGTAAATATGTAATAAAAGCAATGATTGAAAGAAGAAAAATTTGGTGAAAATATGATTTGCCGTCAGGTCAAAGATTGCAGCTGCCATCTATACCTACAAAAATTATTTTATAGTAGTTTGGAAAAAAAAGTCTTGATACCCGACTGTAAAAGAAACTACATATTTTTTGCGGCATAATGAATATCAGATGAATGTATTTTTTTTTATCGGCTGAACAATTTTTACAATATCACAGTATAAAGAAAAAAGCTGCCAATCGATTATAATCCCACTTTTATCTCTTTTGAATCTATATCTGTATTTTTCGTCGGATGGTTTCTTTCGACAACTAAACTAATCATTACTTTTAATATTGTTTGTCTAACTCCAGGCCAAACTTAGAACTAAACTTTTCAGTTGTGATAAGAATAGGAAGAACGCAAGCTATGCTCACCCTATTTATTGGAGAAAAAATTTACCTTCCACCATCATGATTTGAATGTGAGACCTCCTGATTGGTAGCCGTATTATTTACCAATTGAGATAAATTGACATCTGTTAAATGTCCAGGATATTTTGTGTTATAAATATGCAAGTTTCATTTCATATAAATGGAGATATGCATAAAAAAACTGACATTTACCTACCAGGATTTACAATCATAACAGACTTGTCGGTAGGCCGGTGTTTCAGAAAGTAAGCTAAATTGACAACCCTAGCATAGGGTTGTCATAAAGACAAAACACACGCACACACATATCATTGTGTCATCTACAGACTGCTGTTTCGAAGTATCAAAACCCTTCTGAGTGGCTATAGACTATCTGTTATCCTGTCCAATACAACGAGGCAGGATTGAAACCTTCACCCCAAACCCTTAGACCGATATCCTACCTCTGGACTTGGGAAATGGACGGTTGCTAAGGCTGAATTTAAAGTATATATTCATTTACTTAAAATTTCACCTCCACCGGAGCATTGCATAAGCTTACAATGGAGAAGTTACCTCACTTAAAGAGTGCTCAACCCTGATTATAGGAGCGTTATTTATTGTGTATTCGTATCACAACTTTCTCTCAGCCAACCGAAAGTATATATCGTGTTTTTTCCTTGAAGACTATACGAACAGGTGCTTACCACATAGTAGGTGAGTGGTGGTAGACAAAAGGGGGACTGGGTCATTAACCCTTATACAGTTGTGGACCAGTGGCCCGTGGCCACTGAAGTATCTATTTCTCACTTGTACACTCTCCTGACTGCCACACCTATCCTACTCATCAAACATTTCGCATGCAACTACACTTACTCTGTATATTCTTATTTCCCCTATTTGAATCCCTTTAAGTCTCCCCATTTTTACCCCGATCCACTGTATGTCTTATCATATCTTTTTGAAATAAGTTATTGAGACAAATCATTTTTAGGACGACACAAGGGGTTCTAAGCAGCCACGCTTTACATGTCCTCTTGGTCTAACAAAGTTATATCCAAGTATGAAACCGAAATATCTATTCTAAAAATCTATTCAATAAATAGATTATATTACACTGTCATCCCTATGAGCCTAAAAGAATGTCATCTAGATCAAACCACTCCACCACCTTTGCCCGGGATCACAAACTATTGAACTTGGTGTAAACATTGTAAATATTCATTTTGTATTGAAGAAATAAAAAGACGTACCTAAATCTTACGACAAAATGATATGATGGACAGAACCAGGCTTCCTGCTTCCTTGTAAGCGGTAAAAAACATTTGCTGGTTACATGATTTTCCACTTGTGTATTTCTGAAGACTTAACACTGTGCAACACCATCGATGCAATTTTCTGATACACAAACCTCGCTGTGGCTCATACTAATCGCTTGAGCTATCGGCCGTGGAGAGAAATAACTGTTTTCATATTAATAACAAAGGCTGAGCTTATGAAAATTATAAAACTTTAATTTGCTTCACTCTTTCCGGAATCTACTAATATTTTATTCCAGAATACCAGATAGTATTGTTAACACTTGCTGCATGAGAATGCATTTTTTTTTAACTTACACAAAAAAATAATTGGTCAAAATCTGAAACTGAAAGGACCCCTGTGGAGATCAAAAGCAGGACTCAAACTTCATCCCCCAACCAATCTCTGACGTGTCCTTTTGATTTGTTTACTAAAATTCTGCACAGTCCATCTAAAAACCTATTTCTTTTTTTCTTAGAAATTCCCCTAACACTCATCCTGGCGCGCATGCTCAAACATATCCGTGTGTCACATATGACACACAAGCATGTTTACACATAATTTAACACGTATTGAGTATGATTAGAAGCCTACAATACACTGTGACACTAGTTTCCCAAACACTACTCTACACAATTATTATTATTATTATTATTATTATTATTATTATTATTATTATTATTATTATTATCATTATTATTATTATTATTATTATTATTATTATTATTATCAGAAAAGCAATATTCATCAACATACGCATTCTCTCAATAATCACATTATATATATATATATATATATATATATATATATATATATATATATATATATATATATATATATATATATATAATCCTGCCTCATCGGATGGGAGAATGGATAGTCTATAGCCACACTGAAAAATTGTAAAATAACGAAACAGCTGTCTGTGGATGACACACAGAATGCATATATATATATATATATATATATATATATATATATATATATATATATATATATATATATATATATTGAATTAAGGTTTTGTACGTATCCACACGTTTAGCATATATTGAATTTCCATCTTATTAGCGTAACAGGTTACGAATAGTTGAAAGCGCAGTTGTTGTCTCAGGATGGTTCAGGTAATATGAAATTTTAATCCAAACTGTGACTGAGTAAAAAATATAATTATTTCCCAAAACCACCTTTAGTTCCATGGATCACTTCACTGTACTGTGGTAAGTGAAGTATCGGGGTTTTGATGTGCAACAACACATCAAAAGCTGGTAGTTAGAGACTCTGGTCAAGATAAAGTATATAAAAACGTATTCAGCGAAATGTTGTATCTATCAGTTGACATTTAAATAATCTCCATGATCTTTAAAACATACGTGGGCATTTTTAGGAACAATGTTCCGTACTAAATTTATTCAATTCATGCAATGTCATTTGAATGCTTGTCAAGAATTTAATACGTCCATTTCTTTGGATATTGTCTGTTCTCAAATCATTTCAGATCCCTGCTGCTCTTTACCCGTCCGTTCTTTCCAGGGATAAGGAAATTAATTCTTGCAATGTTTTTATCTGCATTGATGAATATTTCTTATTTTGTCAGCATAACCATTTTCAGGTTTTTTCCAGTGCTTATATTCATTAAAATGATTTGACACTTCTTTGGCAAAGTGTTCATAATTTCCAGCTTTTCACTCTCAATCTGTGTCTGTGGTCTGTTGAAATATATTTTCCTATAATCATTCACGACGCTAAAACATGGAATGGATTGACCCAAAAACTGGAAACCATGCGTTGTGAACAAGAGGGAGCCACAGTCGATTTTATATGGGGAAACTGCTAGATATCATAGTATATGTCTATAAACATGTGATACAGATATTGCACGAACCATCAAAGAATCGAATGGCAATGGGTGAGTTATATTTTAAGAATGTCGGACAACAGCTGGAAATTACAACCCTTAAGTGGATCGCCTAAGTTTATGCATGACATTGTGGCAATAGAGTGGTCCGGCAAATCTATTTCATGCTGAAAGGCTGATGATGATGCTTTTCGGTATTCGTATTAGTTATTACAGTCGGGATATTCGTGCTTTATGATCATATGATTTTTTTGCTATTGCCCTTTGGGCTCCCTGATCTTTGATATTGAGGGAATGATATCAACTCGTCAATGTCCATTTTGCATCTCAATTTGATTTTCTAAAATTCACAGGGGTCTGAATCATTTTCAATGCCCTATGAAGAAGAAACAGAATTAATCTATTAACAAATAAAGAGTTAGATTTCTGCAGACAAAGACTTGATTCTCATTATATTGGAATCTGAACTTTTGGCCCGAGGGGGTCACACACATTTATTGGGTTCAAATCTTTGACTCAATTAAGTTATTTCAAATATTTGTGTATAGATAAAAATATGAAACATAAATAGACAACACAAGTAAAATTAAAGACATTTTTTGTTACGAAGACTCTAATATTTACTTTGAATAAAAGATGCCTTTTTTTGGTGAATAAACTCAGTTTTAATGTTATATTTGAGTTGAATTAATCTTGGTGAAGGTCACCTAAAGGCACTCTATTTGTTTTGCAGGAAATAAACAGGGGAATCGATCATTCATGAGATTGTAAATGAATGTAGACGATATCATTCTATCTATCTATCTATCTATCTCTCTCTCTCTCTCTCTCTAAATATATATATATATATATATATATATATATATATATATATATATATATATATATATATATATATATATATATATATATATATATTTTCCGACAAATGTCTAGAATTTTCGCTGCAAGAGTCCATGGCACCCTACAATGACAGAAAACTCGGTTGCAGCCCTTGAAAATGTCAATATTTCCTTTGAAACCCAGAAGTGAAAAAATCAAGGGAGGTGTATCTATCAATAGACTAAATGCTTGTAGACTGTTTCATCTGGAATTTTGCAATCTTTAACCCGTGAGCGTCAAAAATCAACTCTCACTTGATGCAGCCTAACAGATTATTGCATTATTTCTGAATACGGATGCCATCATTATAATCTTTCTTGAAATAATGGTATCGTATATGTAGATCTATTTTTATTGCAAACGAATCAATTCTGTATGTTCTGAAACCAAGCAATGGTAACATTCTAGTATACAGCTAAATATTTTGAAGCTAACAAAAATCGTGGGAGCTTTTGCATCACGTCAGCCTGAAAGGAACTAACTCTAGATATGCACGTAATTAGATTTTAGAATATATGCATATGCTGATATCAGCAAAAAAAGAGACTGAGAACGAAAACTTGGAAATATGCTATCACATAAGTATTTTCAGTTCAATATTAGAATAGTGCTCGCATTTATTAAACATTTGCTTAACACTGTGTGCCGTGGCTATTATCTCTCTCTCCCTCTCTCTCTGGCCCCTCTCTCTATATATATCTATCTATCTATCTATCTATCTATCTATCTATATATGTATATATATAAATTTATGTGTGTGTGTGTGTGTGTGTGTGTGTGTGTGTGTGTGTGTGTGCGCGTGTCTGTACGGAAAAGTCGGTCTGCGAGGGAAGAAACAAAAAAAAAAAAATGAAAAATATGTTGCATTCTTTATGGTCCTGAGGCTATATCATGTCGTTCAATTTTTCTTTAAGATAAGCTAACCTTTTGTGTTCATAAAGTTTATTCCCTTTGAAAATTTCTCGGAGCAAAGTTTTGACTTCAGTCACCAACCTATTCAATGAATGAGATAAATGTTTAAACTCTCGGAATGTTTTTTCATTTACATGGTAGCTGTAATGCAAACTCAACTGTTCTCCCGAATTTCATATTTAGGGAAATCTTCAACCAAAATGACGGTGACACAAAAACCTGTGCAAACTTCATGGACTGGTTCGTGCTGGTCTCCACAGGTAATCCTAGTAGCGTGCGTGAGAATAATTCAGCATTCCAATTCTGCTTCCTCTACCATGTGTTTGTGTTGTACGTGTGTGTGTATGTATTTGTGTGTCTGTGCACGCACGTGCGCGCCTGCAACCGTGAGATATGTACGTGCATATTGATATTGTCATCCCACCACCTGATTCTATTGTCTTTCTACCAGTGTATGTTATCTGAAATCAAATTAATTTTTCACTCTTTATTATAATGTATTTGTACAATTAGGGAGATAATGATCAAATATAGCCACATATACTATTAAAAATGTCAGTAAGTTACTCATGAAGAGTAATTTTCTAGTTTTAGGCTTGATTAAGAGCATTTTGGGATGTACAAGCAGGATTCCTCTTTGCTGTTACACCAATGATAGGCCAAAATAAAGACAGATTTGCCGAAGTATACATATTATCAAAACACACACACGCACTCACACACACACGCATCAAACATACACACACATATATTCGGCTATGTTGCTCTCAACAGAGGATTTTTCTACATTCATGTCATTTTTCTAATGAAAATATACATAACACATCATCCACAACACTTATGATTTTTTTAAAGAATCGAGAATTTTCCACAGATAATATCCATTATATAGGCATAAATATATATCTGTGTGAAGTTTTTGTAAAAAATTGAATCGTTGAGTCATCCTTCTAAACACCCTAAAACACACACACACACAAATGCAACACAATTACATATATTTTTTCCAAGTTGCCATGTGTACTAATCCACTAACTCCAACTACTTTTACTTGGATAAACAAAAAGTAGAGTCTTTTCCTATTTGATATCTCTATTTTCCAACGCATCACCCCTTTGTTATACAGCAATTATGTAAGCAAATCCTATTATCAATGATACATACCTTTGCAATGATCATCAAAGGGATAGGGACGATTTCGTTAGATAGTTACCATTTTTTTTTCTGAATTTGTCTTCATCTAGTATTTTGCCAGCTTTGGTTCCGCATGTGATCTTTGGAGATCGATGTTTTGAATCATAATGTCCATCTAGCAATATATATATATATATATATATATATATATATATATATATATACGTATATATATATGTATATATATATATATATACGTATATATATATATATATATATATATATATATATATATATATATATATATATATATATATATACGTATATATATATATACATATATATATATATATATATATATATATATATATAAATTTAGATATATCCCTATATATATATATATATATATATATATATATATATATATATATATATATATATATATATATATATATATAGAGAGAGAGAGAGAGAGAGAGAGAGAGATAGATAGATAGATAGATAGATAGATAGATAGATATAGATATAACTATGACCCCATTGTACCTTTTTACTTTTACTGATTATGATTGCTGGATAACAAAACATTAAATCATTTTCTGTACGTGTTAATGTTTGCATTTTTCTTTCTCTTTTATATTCTAATTTGGTTGAATTACTTTCGGTGATATATTACGGTCAGGCTTTCAGCATCCCCGTTCTCTTTCATCCCAGACTTTCCCCGTCATTTGTTATTTACATATTTCTATGGCTAAGAATTTTGACAGCTTTTATTTTAGAAGAATGTCATATTACATACAGATTGTTTCGAAATGGAAAAAATAGAAGTACATAAAAACCAAGGGATAAAAAAAAAAATGAAGGATGACTGAGTTTTCCCATTTCAATATTAGTAAAATTATGTTATTTTTAAAATCAAACACATATAAAATAAGAATTGCTGGTGAAAATAAAAATTCAAACATGAGCCAAAAAAAAAATCTCATGAAGTATATAAAAGAAAGTATTTTTCATAATACAATGAGCTGATTATTGCATCTCCTCTGTAATATTTACATTAATTCCTGATCGCTAAAAGATAGCTTAGTCGATATTTAACGTATTTTTCATGCATCATTTCTAATGAACACTATCATAAAACTCTTTAAAATGTTTCCCCATCTGGATAATCAGGGCATCACATTGTACATGTCTAATAACAATCCTTTTCCTCCTGATTCTAAATGTTTATCTATATGAACCTACGATGTAATTCTTTAAGAAACGAATTTGTGAATAGGTATTACCGGAATGAATAAACAAGAACTTTTATTAAAAAAAAAACGTGTGTGTGTGTGTGTGTGTGTGTGTGTGTATGATAGGAAGACAAGAGAATCAGCTTAGACTCAACACATAAAATGATTTTTAAACCTTGATTTGCATAATCCAGATGAATACGATTTTATTCTATGTTTCCATTCCTGTTTGATGCCCTGTTAATGTTCTACGTGATAACGTATGAAACTTTATTTGCTTTTTTTTTAATCTTCAAAATGTAATCACGCCTTAATTTGATATCAAATGAAAGTTTGGTAATCTTTCCTATCATTTTTCAAAAAAACAATTGTAACCATTCAGACGATCAAAATATCTGTTGCTGAATTCTTTTAAAGCGTATAGATGTTGTTGTGTCAATATATGTCGAAAGTTCACCAGTTATAAGTTTCAACTATGCAAAGGAAATATCACTGACAAAATAGATACAAATGTTCAGAGAGAGGCAGTAACAGTAAATATATCAGCGGTAGTTCGGCTGTATAAGCCTAGTAGAGTTGTAAAACAGAATGTTAGCTTGGAGTAATACAGAATGTCTTCACTTTTACAATGAATTCTCTATGGAAAAGTATTTTTCATATGTTTGTAAATTGTTCAAAGAGGTTTCTATGTCTGTATAAGAGGTTTATGTTATTGTTGGATCATAGTGTAACTGTTCAAAAGAATAATTCCAGATATGAACCTTGACTCATTGAGACGAATGCTACGGATAAAAGGAAACAAAATATATCAGATATAGAATTACTGTCTAGACATCTTTGTTTATGTATAAACAGGTATTTGTAAAACTATTCATTGATACAAATTTCTGTACATTAACATCAACAACTTTGGCTTTACATATATGTACGTGCGTATGTGCATATTTTAGCACGATGCGATGGAATCAGACAATAATATCTGTGAAGTTGAAAGTCTTCCTAGGAAATATTTCCCAACTTTTTTCTTTGTTTACTTCCTTTCTATAATCTATTCCGATTATCTGCATTTTGTTTATATAACTGGAGACTGTGGCTAGTGTCACAAAGTATAAGATAAAACGTTGATAAAAACATATTGATTTTGAATAACGCTTGAAGAATTATAAACAGAACCATTTGTGTTTCGTCTGTGAATTTTGCCTCCAGACATAATTCACATCTGCAATGGCTCCGAACTACATGTACGTAAGTACACTTGCCTTAAGATATTTTGGGGGGAAACGACATGTGATTTATATCATCAAAACAGCTACAGTGTTTGTGGCATAGTTCTGTTGAGAATATTTTTGCAAAAGAGCACATTCACATCTTCAATATGATATAGCAATATGCTTGTCTTAACCAACCCTGGTGCAGGACAGTGTTGTCGTTGATTGGTTTGGAGAGAAGACATCAGAATCGATGAATATCGTCAACAACATTTTTTGTTTTCTTTCATCATCCGTAACAGACGAACTCTTGATTAGTGCAACATTTGATTAAAAAATTGAGAACATCCCACAACCACAAAAAAGCAGGGCAACCCAGAAACATACCATTTCTCCTCGAAATAATAGATATCACACCTATAGGACGAAGATTGGTGTCCAATTCAACTCAGGGAAACATCAACTTTATTATGCCGATTAGAGCGGGATGTGCTAATCAAATATGTAAGAATGCATAAAGAAACTATTTTAACATCCCTGTATGTGTACAAACATAAACATACATATATATCTTAGAAACTCAACACGTTAATGTTGGAATGATGTTTTCATAAACTCAAAAAAATATCAAATGATCTTACGAGGTAATGCAAGTCGTGGTTAGTGTATTCTGTTCAGCATTTTCCGTATTTTTGACCGAATTTTGATTATAATTTCATCCAATGAAATCTATCATATGGTGGTTATGCCAGATCACTGATTCAATCTCAAAAAACAACACATACTATTCACAAATCAATCACCAGCCGAGTGTCAACTGGGCACAATATTGTCACACGTACATTACTCTTAGATTTGTTGTGTTATCAGTACTAATGACACATATATTTTGACTTATTTGAATTTGTCATTTTGATCAATGTATTGATTCATTCCATTTTATAGATTCAGTACAATATATATATATATATATATATATATATATATATATATATATATATATATATACATTATACAGCAAAACAGCTATCTGTGAATGACACAAATATTCAATTATTTTATGATTAGCGCTCCGTTCTCAGGGTTAAGCACTCTTTTAGAGAGGTAACTAGTTCATCGCATACTTATGCAATGTTCTTCCAAGTTTGGAATAGAGCACTCTGGTGGATCGGGAATTCATGCATGACTGAATATACCACCTACTATCAACATTACTGACCATCCAGATCAGCGTAGGGTAGAGGTGAGATGCCAGCCCCTGTGACTGAAGCAAAGGTTTTGCTCATACCTCATGGTACTGGATGGGAAAAATGTAAATGACAAGGTATAATACAATGAAAAAGCAGTGTGTGGATGACACATTTATTCGATATTTATAATATATATATATATATATATATATATATATATATATATATATATATATATATATATATATATATATATATATGGCAGTAATTGGAGACAGAAATGAGAATTTGCAGATAATAGAGGAACAATTATTTGTTAACCTGTATCTTTTTCAACTGATTTGAATCGTTTTTCATGGTATGTCTCCTTACCAGTACATTCAACCCCTTGACATGCATATCTATCGCTGCTGCAAACCTCCCATTATATCAGTTCGAAAAGTTTTACGTTAGTATTATTATCAGTGCGTTCGCTATCTTACATTACTATGTATCCATTTTTTCCTATTAAGACACTCCTTTCTCAGTCATTACATATTATTGAATTGGACTGTATAATCGTTATTCAGAGAAAAATGTCTTTATACCCATCCTCTTCAAAATACCAATATCGAACTTTTTGTCACAAAATCTCCAGACGGTTGCAAAGACTCAACAAAAAATAACATACCAAAAGTTGATAAACAGCCATAGGGATTGTGGTTGAATAAGGTTTTATTTCCTAGAGATGGTTTGAAATCACATTTTTTTCCTTATTTTGTTCGTCTCAACGTTCCTTGCTCGACGCATTGTTTGTTCCACAATCTTGGCACCAGAAGTGTTTTGTGGAAGACTTACCGTTTAAAAACATTATCGCTTAATCGATTCGATTCTGGCTGTTTGTAAAATATGAATGAGAATATATTCTCAAGAAAAAGAAAGTTATCAATGTTTTGCTAGATGGGAGTAGCTGGGGAGATGTGGGATTTTCTTAATCATCGGTCTGGAAAAATTCAAGTGTTACCAAAACAGCAGATCTAAATAAACAGATGAACTACCGAATGAGACGTAAGATACGTATAGAAAATATGTAAAGTATTATATAAGTTATAATATTAAAGAGGGGCTTGGAACCCGTTCTAGACACGGACCACACTCACAAGCAACATATAACAGCATATTGTGATACAAAAAGCAAAATTTCAATAAAGTAAGGACAATAAATTAAAATTAACTGAAAAATACTACAGTGACCTTCGAAAGTCTCGAAAATAAAAACACAACCAACCGACATTTTGTTGAGGAACACTGATGTTCTACACATAATAACAGGCAAAAATGGGTTTTTGCAACAAAGCATGAAAAATGGGAAGGCCAAAGACAAGAGTGACGTTATGATAGATCTTTCAGTAGATGTGGGTGCTGTTTTTCCTCAGTCGAGCATGTCTCACTACAAAAGAAAAACGTCAATAAAAACCCTGAAAAGTATTGCTCTTTCATTTTATTAGCAAAATTCTACAAACTATTTTCTGAAAAAACTGATCAAAATCTTTTTTCCGTTGATGGAGCCAAATTGTGTGAAACAAGTAAACTATTTAAATGACAATTTAGCAATAAATAATGTACACATATCAACCCAACCGATTGAAATTACATCAGAGTAATACAAAAAAAAAAAGCAAAAAACATTCCGTACTGCCTAGGTAGAGTAATAAAAAAATATTTTGACGAATCAGAATACGCAACTGTCTTCAACACATCATGAGTATATATTATAATCATGTAAATGTAATTAAAACTATATGCGAAAATGGCAAGGCAATGATCAGTTTTGATAAAGATATCAAGAGATGAAGAATCAGAAAAATAAAAGGAAAACGTTGTCGAAACTGTCATCCCTGGGTGTGTGTTTGTCATCCTCTGTTTCTGGTTTTCTATCGCTGCAATTATCTCGATCTGTTCACGAGTACGCAAATTCACACACGGTCGTATATGCACGCTTGCACACAAACATACACTTACACATCTCTACCCCTCTCTCTGTCTGTCTGTCTCTTTCTCTATCACTTTCTCTATATATATATAAACATACATACATACATATATATATATACATATATATATATATATATATATATATATATATATATATATATACATATATATGTATATATATATATATATATGTTTATATATATATATATATATATATATATATATATATATATATATATATAGAGAGAGAGAGAGAGAGAGAGAGAGAAAGAGAGAACGAGGGAGAGATAGAGGCATAGAGGGAGGAAGAGAGAGAAAAAGAAAGTCGGAGAGATAATGATGCCAGGAGAGATATATTTGTGTTGAGAAAAACGATGAAAACGTAGGAAAGCTTTTGAAAATAAAACACATAGCTATTGCAAGGAAATAATATTGAATATATTCACCAATGCTTCTTTGATTTGACACGCATCAACGACTAATTTTGTCTCCATAGCTATAAAACCAGAACCAAAATGATTCTCATCGTTGGATAAACACCCAACGCGTAGGGATGGGTGGAAAGAAGGGAAATCATCCCATGGATGAACTGATTTTAGTCAACATTCAACTGTTTAATGTTTTAGGTTCAGCTAATTAATGTTTGCTTAATTTGCAATTTTTCCCTCTACAACGTGTGAACAAATCACATTTGTTTATTATTCGGGTTAAATGTACACAAAAATCATATAGGTTATTCCATTATTTCTATATTTGAAATGTAAAGTCTCTGAGCAGGAAAAAAAAGGCAATTAGAAAGGAAATAGTGCATGTATTTGCATGAAAATATTATCAGTTTTCCCCTAGCGGATCCCCATCTCTCCATGAAATTCCACCGAAAACTCATCCAAATATTGTGTTAAAAAAAAAAGTGTTGGTTGTATTACCTGATATAGACATAACTATTATATTGAGGAGGTGGTTACGTATGGATATTTTTACGAAATTCAGTCATCTTATTTTGCAACATCTAGTTTTATGAAAATTCACAGGGAACTTTCTGAAATATCGAGTGGAAATACATGATATCCTTTTGATATTAAATAAGAATATGATTGTTTGTTAATCTGTCTAGAAATTTAAACTTTTTTTAATAATCTATTTTACACCAAAGCAATTTGATTGGGAATTTTGGAGATGTCGTAAAGACAAACATAAAGAATCAGATATGTGGTGGGGACATAGCTGGGAAAAGGGTTGGGACGAAAATTCTATCATTTCATTCGTAAGACATAATTCACCTTTTTATCAGATTATACAAAAATGCATGCAAGATTCTTCGAGTCATCACGTTGACAGACATGAAGTCTTTTTTATATCACCTGCTGTAAACTACAACGGAGAAAATTCGGCTCAATCTTCTTTCGTAGCCAAAAGTCTGTCCTTCCACGAAAGTTCATTAAAATGTATTGACCTTTAGAGACTTGCAACAATGAATACTTAAATGTCTCCAAAAAAAACGGAAAATATCTTTGAATTATTAAAAACATTCTACTATGTACTGCAAAAATGAGAAGAGAGAATGGTAGTTTACAATTAATGATTGATACTTTTGCACCGTTTTATTCACAGATAACATTTAATTGATAAAATACCTCACCTGTTCGAAGGCAGTGATAAAATGTATGTACAATATCAAAGCAAGGGTTGAATATAGGCGTTATTTAAACAGGATCGTGCCATATCATATCGCTCCACAATCAGCTTTGAAAGCAAAATAATTTTTCACAGTTTAACTGCCTTTTGAAGAAAATGATTCGTTTGGTATTTCTGAACAACAAACCTTAAATAAAGTGACGGTTATTGGTTAATAAAGCATTCATGAGTTATTTATCTGCCGTTCTGGAAAAATTGTATGTATTTACTTCAATGATAAAAAATGACACTTATATAGTCTGCTTTATTACATTTTGTAATTTCACTGAAATTTTTAGCTCTTATTGGTTAACCTGTCGCTAAGTAACAGTAGTAGCCTATTCATCATGGTGAATCGTTTGTAAATACTGGTGGATGAGTTGAATTATAGACCTCTTGATTTTCTTCTGACCTCTCCTTCTTCCTCACAATTACTCCGCTATTCTTAGAGATCTTATGAGAAATGGACAATAATTCCCAAGGAAAAAAATATTATATCTAAGGGTGAAAGAACTGAAATGTATTTCCGTGATGAAAAAGAAACTCAGAACCTAGATATAATTAGTTTGGCAAGAAATTTGTAACCATCCTCATGCTGATAATCAGTAGAAAGTGGTAGCTGCGTTGTACGTAACTTGCCACCAAAAAATATTCGACTTGATGTCCAAAAACACGATGAATTAGGATTGTTTCTTATGAAAATTGAAGTCTCAAAACAAGATATGTCATAGAAAATATCAGACTCAGGGGTGTCACTATATTATTTCGAAAAAAAACAGAACGTCATCCGCTCATTGAGATTATTTGTCATTTATTTGTTTTTTTTTCCGTTGTTCCAAAACTGTATGTTACAGTACATTTTTTTTTAATTTACAAATTTATCATTGTATTGTATAGCAAAGGTGAACTGGCCGTAGGGGCTTGGTGGAAATTGGGCTGCTAGTCTTGACAAAAGAAACAGGATTTACTTATACGTTTAACTTTCTACTTACTGGAAATATGACAAGTATGATAACCATTACACTACGGTAACACATGGTGGATATTCTTATAAAAAGTAATTATGATCCAGTTAAATAGTCGTAATTTTCTAAATGGTCCCTGATTGGAATATTCCAAACACATTCTTGTTCTAATTGAATGAATGAAAAATGAACAAACTTTCGATATTAAAAGGATACAAACTTGTAGAAGTAGGAACGATACATTCTGCCAATTGTAACTCCTTGCTCCTTCGGCATTTTTTTTAGGAATACTTTGTGTGATCACAAATGACATTTCAAGAAAAAATTCAATTCAAACATTCGAAGGAGTTTCCAAGTTTCATTAACTTTACATTTTATATGTTTTTGAAATAAAAGTCGGCGTACATATATTAAGTACAGAGAATAGTTGAAGGTATAAATACTCCCTCGACGAAATCAGCTCTATTTTTCAGCAGTGTAACGCTAATATCCTTTTACGTCGAGACTTACTTTCAGAATGCACCCGTATTTCTTATTCAGTATAATCTAATCCAGTATCTAATTTGACGTTTCAATTATATTGACCGTCTATTTTTGAGCAAGGTAAACGTTTAGCAATGTTTTTTTTTCATGTGGGGAAACCATCAGTGTAAAATACTGTCTCTTCAGAGTTTCGACCAGTCACTGATTTTCAACACAAACTGGCATAGCTGAAGATTCAATTTGATTCACAGTTAGGATATTTAGTTTTGTTTGAGATTAGAGTACTGCAATCTCAAGACTTAGTAGTGTTTACTCAATGTCATCAACTATGTTTCCAAAACAAATTAGTCAATCAGTATCCTTGTTTTCACTGATAACATTTTGCTCAGTTACGTATCAAAAATATACGGATATTACCTCTTAATTGGCAATTCAGAATTAAATCAAATTCTGTATTGTTCACTCTTTTGGCAAATCAATCTAATCCATACAAAACAAGTCGACGGAACTGAGTAAATCGATATCAGCTTAAGTGGGAGAGAAAACAAATATAAAAAGATTGAGCAATTGTTGTCATAATTTATTGGTTTCATTAAATCTGCTGATCAAACTAAATGATTGGGATTGGTTGCTTGCAGCCTATCCTATACACGGATATATTATTCAAGATTAATGTGTAGATATTTGTCCTGTAACAGGAGTATCGATTTTCTCTAACGTCAGTTGAAAATTCGATAACACTTACAAATATCCATGTAGGCATCAATTAATTTCGAAAGCAAGTGGTGTACATGTAGAACAATGCTTGATAAGCCTGGCTCGTGTTCTATTCCATTTTGGATGAATTTGTGTCCTACTTTCTTCGCAATACCCATAACTGATTAGTATTCTTTGTGCCATATTAAACTCTGTACAGTGAATAAATTGTGCACCTGCTGTAGCGCTAAAGTGTATATCATGGTTTTGGAACCGGAGGGATTCAGCATGGATTGGAAATGCCCGAATAGTAGGCGTCAACGTGAACATTTATTTGGGAGGGAAAATATCAGTGGAGGTTTCGATATATAAATTGTTAGCAAAATGGAAATTGGAATCGTAAAGCTCAATGCAAACACTGATTTTGACAACGTGGGCTCAGACATCTTTGCTAATGGAATGGATGGTGATAACTGATGCAATTGATTAAAAAGTTTTAGCTGTAGAGTTCCATTTTAACCTTGATATCGGTTGATTCATTCAATATGTGTTTATGGTTTTCTCACAAAAATGAGGTAAGACAATTCTGTTGATTACGTAGGAGCATTATAAGAACAACTTTGCCAACTGGACCAACATTATTTTAAAAGTAACTGATCCAAGGTCTATTGAACTAATGTGACCGAATCAGTTTTAGATACTAAGGAATAAGTTCACGTCCTAGTATTCCGAGTAGCAAATGCCGTGTATATTTGGAATTATCAACTTAAGAAATCTTCGGCTTTGATCAATCGATGTTTCCAATTCCTCAAACCTGATTCAGTTTGATGGGCAGGGCGTCTCTGCAATACTGATAAGTCACCGTAATTGAAATTAGATCGTATCTACTCTGTATCTTCTCAATTGACGAGCAGAGGCTTACATTACAGGACCATACAGTATCTTCAGAAATGGGGTTTATTCCTTCAAGCATTCGATATAAGGCTTATTCAAGTAAATTGCCCTCATCAAAACCATCCATCCATCCATCTATGTATCTATTTATCTATCTCTCTCTCTCCCTCTCTCTATATATATATATATATACATATATATATATATATATATATATATATATATATATATATATATATATATATATATATATATATATATATATATATATATATATATATATATATATATATATGTTCCATTCCTGATCTTTAAACCCCTGATGTAAACAGCTGTAATCAAAGAATGAATAGATTATTGTCCATGGCCTATTCAATTTAACCCTACTTTTGAACATACTTTCAGTATGTCACGCCGAGAACTGCGGGAGAGATAAGCCTTCTTTGAGATAATGGGAAAGAGGAAAAGAGAGTATAGCAGCTTTTAAAACCTAAGAATATTCTTACGTATCTAATTCGGTATAATATCAATTGACCGATGACCTTATCAACGTCAAGGTTTATCTACATCATGAAATACACGGCCCTATCACCGTATTAATCATGAATGTCTTAAGTGGTTAACTTGAAACGCATAACAAGATCAGATTGGGTATATTATATTCTTATTAATATCTTTAACGTGGTCATTGTATATCTGAATAGAGAAATCTAATCGCATATTACCATGCATTGACCAAACGAGTGTTTGCACACAAGCACCTATTTATCTATACACCCAACTGTCTGTTACTCAAAGGTTATCCAGATTCAACAGAGTATAACTGCTCATCAAAACCAAGTTGAACCATATTTTCCCAAGTGTCTTGACATTATATAATACCTTCTCACAGAGAGGGTAGTAGTTGATAACAGTAGCAGCAAGATCTATACAATATACATTTGAAACTGGAGTTTGACATCCTCGGAACATTGGGTTACCTACCATACAATAGCAATTTTACCAAAATGACGAATCACCAAGCGATTCCCTTGTCCCACTGAAAAGAAGACTTCATTTTTCAGGGGATAAATATTTCGTGCATTGGGTTCCATGAACTCTATGATATCGACATTGAGCAAATTTGGCTGGTTGTTAACTTTAAAGTGACCATATATGGATTTTGCATCAATACGTTTGAGTACTGGCATCCATTGTGCAGCGATAGAACAATGATATTCACACAAGCATCTTAAATGCAATTGAGCTCACATATTAAACATGAATCAGTCACTATCGGTCACAACTTACATTATTCATCTTATTAAGTTTACGGTATGACCCACACGGATGTCTAATGCAGTTATAATGAACAAATGTATTTTGAAATATACATTTGACATCGTGAATTGAAAAAAAGAAGTATTATCGACATCAAGGATGATCTTACAGAAGTAAATATACGAACAACTGTCTAGATTGGTAGATTTTAGAAAAAATCCGAATGGAGGGCAAAAGATATTGAAAAACCTAAAATGTCGAACCAACGACATTTTCGACACTTTATGTTTTGGGAGGAAGCTGATGGTCCATATTTATTCGAGTGGTGCCACTGTTTGTGTATGTGTGAGTGTGTCCATTTCTGTCTGTCCTTTTATTGTTCACTCTATCAAAAGGATGAAACATCAATGCAGTCCGACCAAATTTGACAATCATACATGATCAATAGAGGGACGTTTTCGATTAAAATATCCCAGCTTTCTGGATCATGAAAATGACCTTGTTGCATCAAATCTACATTGTTGATAGAATACCCTCAAAATAAATTTTAAAAAAAATTAAATTAATAAAAAAATGTTCTCGTACGTCTATTGAGTATCGACTACGACCGTGTCAAGTTAATTCTTGATACCGCAATAGACCCTCATACAAATAAACAGATAGATGATCTACCATCTCTCAAATGTATACCAAAGTAGTAGAATATTTTCATTATTTTAAAGGCAAGGTTTCCTTGACTTGCATATCTGCCAGTGTCCACAGATTCCAAGGGCACTATGGACGTTTATACAGAAGGGAGAAATCGTAGATACCTTTCTTTCAGGATCTCTTCTTCCTAATTGGTCTTTGGATCCCCCCCCCCAACGATTTAAATAGCCATTCTGTTTATTTTTCCAGAAATATATCTGCTCCTTTTGTCTTGATATTCTGCTAAATTCGATCACGTCAATGATTTCTATCCATTTTTGATCTCAAATAAATGCTTCCATATTTTCTTTACTTTAGCAGATTTTTACCATAGCAGCCAATCGTTTAAGCTAAGTCATTTACTTATACGATGACTTACTCAACAAGATGGGAAATATAAGTTGTGTTCAAAGTTCAATTGAAGTCAAAAGCTAAATCCTAAGGCAAGTCGAATGCTTATGTTCTATTATCGCGCGAATAACGTATATACTTGATGTACAATATTACAATGTGTACAATTATGGAATTTATGTACAGAAATCACACACACACACACACACACACACACACACACATATATATATATATATATATATATATATATATATATGTATATATATATATATATATATATATATATATATATATATATATATATATATATATATATATATATTTATATCCACAAAAACTTGGCAATTTATATAATTCCGTTTATTTTCGTTACGTACAATTTTAAAATCCTGTACTGTTATTTTCATAAGCGCTCAATATCGAAGGGGAATCTCCTCAAGGGACTACGTAGGTGTATATGGGCTTTGATTTGAATCAAAGCCATTTTCAGTGATTTTACACACACATAAACACACACGCACATATACATGTATATATATATACACACACACACACACACACACACACACATATATATATATATATATATATATGACGAAAGTACAACCGTCCATCTCGATCGTTCTTGTCATTGTATTATTCCTCAGAGCTTACTCGCTTCTGAGGAATCGCCTTACTACTAACCACTGTCAAAGCAACTTCTATCTTTGATCATGAAGCCCTTTACGTTACTTTTAGTGGTATGCAGCTGGGTCTGACAGACTTCTTGGAGATAGAAGAAAGAATCTGCCTGATATTCAGTCAAAGTGAAATTATGTTATATATGAAGGAATAGCAGATGTTGCCTACGGAATGGTTCTGTAATTTAAACAAAATTAATCAATGTTTTCTTTCAAAATGTTCTCTCCTACAATCAGAAAATGGCTAAAGAATGTTCCTATCACTTACAACTGACAAAAAAAAAACTCATTTGCAAGAAAATAATATGATCCACCAAATAGCACAAGTATATCGTCCAATTTTTCACGGGGATATCTGGGTAGATTACATTTTCGCTTTTCCAATCAGGAGCCAACACTAATGATCGTTTGTAGAACAACCAACATAGAGGTTACCATGGGGACGCATTGTTAAGTCATGATGATGGAGGAATCTAGAATGTTTATTCGTGGGCTTTGCTGATGATAATGTAAAAGCTAAAACTTATTTGGGACTGGATTCCATGTAATTCAAAGAGCAGGTCTGTAGGAAAAATGATGGTCTTTCGAGAGGAAACTTCTGCCTTTTAGTCCATCTGTGTTGGGATAGTGACCCAAATGGCAGCCCCATTGTACAACATAGTAATGTACATTTTTCTGAAGTTTGATGATATGCCAAATGAGAAAACAATGATACTCATTTGTGCTTGTGCTTGATTATGTCTGTTCTGTTACTTCAGTAAAAGACTTCTAAATCTTGTGTGGAAGCATTTATATTCACTCGGAGAAAAAAGCATCCCTAAACCGCTGAAAATCGATAAAATATCGCATGGTGAGGAATCATTTTGCAATCGGCCAAAAAGAAAATATTCCAGAGGGAAAGGTTTGATAAAAGAATATTCTATAACCCCAAAGTTCAGAAGTCTGAGATTTTATGATTTTGAATGACTTCCATGTTGCGTTGATTCTTGTTCATCCATGGAAAATATAAGGTTTATAAGCCATGAGGTTATAAATACAAAATATCTGAATGTATGATGAGTCTTTAGGTATTTGATTCCAGACAAAGTGAATCGATATTTTTTTAAATTCCCTGCATGAATCACAGTAAAACATATTCAAATACGTGACAAACATGACAAAGACATAACGATCTAAACAAAAACAAGAACAAAAAAACAATTGCCAAGTTCATGCTTAAAAAGATTTTGTGTGTGTGTTATCATTACTACCTCATGAAAGACAACGAATTCAAGGGCGGAAGCATGTGTATCTTAAGAAAAGACGTTTGAATTACCATTTTTTTTCTTTGTTGTAAAAATTTTTGTGTCATTCTCAAGAGGAATAGAATGAGTGTTTATTCTTCATGTCAAATATCGGATCAAATGCTTCGTAATTTTAGCGTTAAAGAAACATCAACAAACAGAAAGACTGTATATCTATATTGATTACTCAATGGGAAAGACCCAGGAGTTCATGCACTGCACGTGGATGAGTAGTGGAGGAGACAGCTTTTGATAAGGTTCACGACCTCAACTATTCTTACGGACAAAAAGTACATCATTTCATTCTGCCTCATTTTTTTAGTTGACTTTTTCATCAATTTTTCCATTTTTCACCCTGATCGATTGGTTCGGTGATGGTCTTTTTTTGGGGGGGGGGGTTTGAAACTAATCAGCCAAGCATTGATAATAAGTTTCTTAATTCCCCTCAAGAATCTATATCAATCAGCTCCTTCTCTGAACGTCTAGCAAAGCTATTTCAAGTTCAATCACGGTTCGGTCCTTCTATTCATCAGATGAATTCCAATTACCAAACACATCGCTTTATTTTAGACCAACATGAATCACCAGGAAGATTGGAATTTCTCTAATTTATTCTTTGCCCCCACCCCTTTCTCACTCATTCTTTATCTCAGTTTTGTTTCTTTCTGTTGATAGTGATAATCAATTCTGGACATTTCAATTAAAAATCCTCATATGACTGAATACATAAGTGTTTATTTTCTAATTCAAGCCATGCCAGCATTATCTCGACCGCTTGTGAATGGAAGAATCAATTAATGGCAGGATGTTTATTTTGGTATCATTTTTGCTATCAACGTATAAAAGTAATGGTCGGAGTACACGTACACGCTCACATAAACATTCTCACACATGAACAAACACACATACACACACACAACTGCACACACACACATACACATACACACACACACACACACACACACACACATATATATATATATATATATATATATATATATATATATATATATATATATATATATATATATTAGTTGGTTACTTCGAATTGTGTTCAAAATGATTTCTTAGTTAATATATCATTTGACGTAAACAGCACATATAGGATGAATAATTGAAGAAAATTTCGCTGCAGCAGATAGCAGCTACAGGACACAAGAGATATATTGAAGATCAGGCATGGTATAGAACTTGGGAATCTTGATGTATTTTTCACTGGAATAGAGAACCTTGGAGTAAGATGTCATGTGAAACCAGTGGAAATAATCGGAGTAGATTGAATATCAGGGACACATATTTGAGCAGAAAAAAAAGGAATATAGAGTAGATTTCAGTAATGAGTTATGCTATCAGCAAATGTAAATCAGTTTGGAAGGAATCATGATGTTTATTACACCACCACTAACGCAAGTGTGTATGTCTCAGATAGAGAGTAAATGTGCTTATTTGATGTATGTAAATCAGTCAGGCTGCTTGAAACACTTTGTTTGAGGAATAACCATCATATGAATATAATTAGAATTATTTAATGAATATACTTTTGCAAACATATCTTCATCAGAATGACATAGCCCCGTGCATGACTATATGAAAAATAACCGTTGATACCTAAAATCTGTTCGACAGTTAATGTAGTAAAATACATACAGTAAAATAAAAATTGTATAATTTTCTTCACCTGGCGATAAAAGTGTTAAAAGTATTCACATTTCTTAAAGGAAAAAAACAAATGACAATCATGTTCTAGCTTCTCTCCTGTCTTTTAAATACAAATATTGTTTTTTTAATACAGTCGATGAAAGGTCCATTAGAAACAAACATTTGTTGGACAGTTTACATGTGTATTTGCTTTTTTCTCAGTCCCTGGTTGACTAAGAGAATGCTCAAGAATCACTAACATAAAACTAGATGTATTTTCACCAATAAATGGGTTGTGATGATTTTGTTAAGTATCCGTTAATAATTAAAACTTGTGAGTCAGCTGATCCTGTATAACACCCCATCAGCAATCGGTGATCCGTGGATTCAAATAACAGTATTGGTTTCATTTTAGGGTAAAAATGTCAAGTAAACACTAAATACTTCTGTAGACGGATCCACCCTGAATATATGGGCGGATAACAAAAAAAAAAAAGAAAGTTTTTTTGTGACAGATGCCTTGCTTACTGTGGAATCCATAAAAACCATACTGAATACGTGTTTATGTATTCACTCCCAGGGTATCATTGTGTTTATGTGTGTGTGCGTGTGTGTGCGCACGCATGCGTGTGTGTCTAGCAAAAACAGCTGCTGATAAATATGGCCGAATGATTAAAGCAACAGGTGACGAAAACCCAGATCACGTGATCAGCAGCAGGGAATATTACGAATAATGCAGATAAACATTGTTGAATTGAATATTTAAAAATGCGTAGAATAAAATTTGGCAAAGTTTACTTAATCAGTTTTGTTTAATGCTATAAAATGAGACGATGTAGAATTTGTATGACGGTGTAAAGAAAGTCTTCATAAACTAAATGTTTATCAAACGGGAATGTTTCAAGTTTTTCTCCATTCGATGGCGCTGTATCTTCTATTGTTCAGAAAAAAAAAATATACAATTTTTTCCAAGCGAAAAATCCAAGTTTGACTCCTAGGATATATGAACGTTGTTGGCTAATAAGCAAAATGATAGGGTTTCGAGAATAAAATCAATGCCTTTCCAAACGATATTCGCTTGGAGTGGGGGAGAGTTTTACAGGGATATTCTATATCCTACACCTCAACTGTTCACAATGCCTTGTGGTTTCAAGTTCGATAACAGTATCAGTGAATCTGGCAGACTGATTGAAACCTGTTTTTTAGGAATAGCCATCACACATATATAATTGAGAGATACTATTGAATATCTTTTTCGTAAAAATGTATTTATCTGAATAAGATAACTTTGTGCATGACTGTGTGATAAATATCTAATAACCCTAAAACTTGTGAGTCAGCTGTTCCAGTAAAATATCCCCCAAGCAATCAGTCTTCAGTGGATTCAAATAACAGTAATTGATAGTGAATCTAACTAAGGTTGTCGCACATTAATTTTTGGAGAAGATTGTTTTTGATTTGTTTTGTTCTTTCATGGATAACAAGTCAAGAAAAACCTAAATTTAGGCATATGATAGAGGATATACATGTATCATTTAAATATCCTCAACAACTACCTATGTAATGGCTGTCTTTTTGTTATTTTTGCAATATGGTCAAGTTGCTACCAGTCCGATATCATCATAATGTCTGCCATGGATCAACCAAAATAAGCATTCACATTATTTGACTTGCCGATGGCTCAATCCATAAATGTAATCTTTGAGTTGAAATTGTATCAGTTAGGTTTTTGAAGTATACCCTGGAAGATGTATGCATCCATTCCACTCACTCTGGGCAGGTATAATTACCCTGTCAGAAATTAGCAGGTGCAGATGAGTTTGAAATGGTAGAAGTTCTGAATGAGAAAAAAGAAACAAAAAATATCAATGAAAACCCTCTTCTGCTTGCTTATTTATTCGATGGTAAGCCTTTAAGTCGATAAATCATCCCTATCAGCCTAGACTAAGAGTTTATGCTTTGCATTCTAACGTTCACTCTCTTTTGATATCATCGTTATCATGATCATCATCATGATCATCATCATCACCAATCACAGTTCTACAGGTAGACCGATATCCATCTGATTTCTTCCATGACAGCAATATTGTTAACTTCTACAAAGTTTTAGCTCCCCCTCTGACCTAATGCATCTATTTTGAATCCGTTCCATTCTTATTGCATTCAATATCAAAAGAGAATCAATCAGTGAATCTATTGCTCAATTTGTTACCATCAGCTCTCGCCAAATGTACAAACAATTTCGATTTTTTGTTGCTTCGACACTTGTATTTCCACAGGTTTATGCTGGTCTTTTTCTATCTTCTAGAGGTAACCCCATGTAGCTACTATAATGGAGAAAGAGACAGAGACAAAGACAGGAAAACAGAAAGAGAGGCAGAGAGAGTGACAGAGGTACACACACATACTGATGATCAAAAATCGAAACAAGGCTTATCAGAAAAGTACGGGCTTTACAGTTCTAGTAGGGACCGTAATGAAGTCGACATTGCCACAGACTATTCCGTCTTGCAAGTCTATTCAAATACTTCGAAATTGGTATTTTTTGTTTTCACACGCAGCACACCGGAAGCATCATGAAAATAAAAATAGTAATCACAAGTTAACCAATAAAATGTTGTGTATGAGTTCCTGGGACTATGTAATAAATTTCCACGCTCAAACTGCATCCCCTTTAACATATATATATATATATATATATATATATATATATATATATATATATATATATATATATATATATATATATATATACATATATATACATATATATATATATATATTTATATATATATATATACATATATACATATATATGTATACATATATGTATATATGTATATGTATATATACATATATATATGTATATGTATATATATATATACATATATATATGTATATATATATATCTATATATATATATATATATATATATATATATATATATATATATATATATATATATATATATATATACATTCATCGGCTGAAAATTACAGCTCCATTCATAGCTGTATGGTATATAGTAGAAAACAATAACTAGTGTAGCCTTGTCTGTAAAAGAAATTCAATTATCCTTGACATTTTTTGGGCATCACAACTCATGAAATTGGGTTTTTCACTTCGGCTGTTTTGATTAACCAAATATTGTTCGTCTGTGCTGGTTTATATATTGCCAAGCTTAACTATTCCATCAACTATTACCACGATAGTTTCAGCCAAGAGTGTTAATATGACGTCACAAATTACTTACACATGCAAGAACGCATTTTCAAGCCGGGCATTATGACTTCATCAATCCTTTATGGAAATGTATTTGAAAACATAACGATGAAATACAGACTAAACATTAGAATATTTGAGAATTCCTCGAGAATGCATAAAAATTAATTTTCAGTATTTTCAAATAGCAAAGAAATTCAAAATTACTGAAAAACCTGTGAATAAAATTGATCAAAATATCTAAATACAAAATTGAAATTGATGTTAGGAAGTATTTATATCAACACTGATTATTAATGAATAAAATATTATCAAAATGCATATTTATTGATTAATATCTTGCTGAAAATAAGTATTCTGCTCAAAGTCCAGTGTGACATTTCCAGTGGATTTTCGAGTATGATTCAGCCGCTAAGCAATCATGAAGATTGAACAATAACATTCATCAATAATACCGAAAAGCCACAGGAAGTAATGAGTCATCAGAAATAGACTTGAGATGTTTTTCTTCTCCTTTTTCTCCTTTGTCATCTTCTGCTTTTACTACTAGTACTAGTACTAGTACTAGTACTACTACTACTACTACTACTACTACGAGATTTTTTTGTTAGTAATCAGGACGAGGAAATGATTTTCTTCATATTTGCAAGGTAAGGGACATTTCTATTCAGACACCCTTTGCAGCGACTGATCGTTGCCAATCATGGAATTTGCCTGGAAAGAGGGTGGGCATGCCTTCCTGGGTTTGGTCAAAAATGCAAATGTTAAATGCACCATGGATTACTCTTTGATATGGACTTGTTTGCACATGTAATAAGGGGGAGTTGATGTACCCATCCTCCCAGCTGCTCAAAACGTACACCGACTGGAAAACAGACCATTATTCGAAAGATATTGTGGGGAGGGGGGATGTCGTGTCAGCAAGAAATGAAGGAGGAGTAAAAAAAAAAGGATACAATGAAACTGAATGGAGTCAAAAGAAATGCACACATGTTGGATGGGATGGAAACAAAAGGAATATTTTCAAATAAAGTGATTTTCGACTGAGTATCTGATGTAAAAATGTTATTCAAAGATGCATCCCTCTGGGGGTTACAATGAAAACATATCAACAGAAAAACTCACCTAACCCTTTCTTTGGCCAGTGTAAACAATAAAAAGTTCATTAGTGAATTTTAAAATATGGTTTTAGGAGGTAGGTAAATAAACTTTTTGAAAGTACCAAAACTTCATGCAAGAGCCTATTTTCTATAATGTTTTATTTTTCAAATATTGAACTTACGTATTCGTTATTTCGCAAACAAAAAACGTTATAGTCTAATTAGTTTGGATAACTTAGATTTGATTTTGAATAGATTATGAGTATTTAATATTTTACTTTTTTATATACGCTATATATTTGAGAAATTTAACAGTCGGAGAAGATATCCACTAAATGTTACTAAAAGCCAAATTCTTAAAGCGACTAGAATACCCAGGGATGACACCGTTATGCCTTCCCACAATAATAAACCTGACGGCATGATATATATATATATATATATATATATATATATATATATATATCCACCTTTAACAACACACTCACACATATAGCACACAACCTTACCATTTAAACAGATCTAAGAGGAACATTCTCAGACCCATGTGTCATTGCTTACTGTAGGCCCCAAAATATCAAAGACATGATTAGCAGTAACAATATCATTAATAATGAGGTCGTATAGAAAAATATCCTTAGAACCACTAAATTTTGCAAACCTTGCAACATAAGAAATAGTGCATGCTGCAACCATCTCAACTACACCATCACTTTCACAAGCATTACCACAAAACAGAGTTACCACATATATCACAGCACCGACTGCCGTAGAAAGAACATAATATACCTTCTAGAGTGCAATAGATGTAAGTTACAATACATAGGCAAGTCCGAGTGGCAATTCAATATTACACTCAACAATTACCGACACAGGATTAAGTCAGAAAACAATCGCAGCCCACTTCTGGCAAAACTACCCTTTCGCACAAAGTTGACTTTTGTTCCCAATGAATGATTTCGATTGTCAACCATTCATATTATGTGACTTGCAATCTGAAAGGAAGGATTCATTTGCTTAATTACCGAAACTTGGTGCAAAACTGTGTCTATTCATGCTATAGTATACGGAATCATTTTCTGCATGTTTTTCAATTTTATCTTTATCTAGAGAAAAGGTTATCGAAGCATATCCTGTGCCGATGAATTAATTTACATCATTCTCAAATGTGCTTTTTCCCCTTCGAACTTCAGTGAACAGTCTGTGATCCTAATTCTCCGTTGCAAGGGATGTGGGATCAATTCCCATGTCTCAAATAACATAGCAAAATCAATTTTTTCCTATTTTGTTCATGTTATGTCAAATGCAGACTATGATTTAATGGCGTACCACATAACTAAGTCCCAATAGTATTGGAGGGGGGTGTCTCTAGATTTTTTTCTCCATTTGAGACCTCCAATGCAGTTTAACTATCGTGAGTTGATAAATGCACATATTGTACATTTGAATAAAATATATTGATGGAATTGAAATCAAATGAAATGAGCTTGAAATACTTCGATTTTAAGTAGATTAATTATATATAACTGCCATATATTGATCGGAAAATAAATAGTCAATTTGAATAAAAGATTTTGATAAAACATTGGTAGAATTAAAGAAGTTCAAACTACGAAAATTTTCGTGGTAAGTATTAGATCACGTTTTACTTATTTGTCATTTTGTCTTTCACTCAAGTACAATCTTCCAAGTACAATGTACATAATTTTTTCCACAGTAATTTGCATCTTACTGTAGATCTCAATGTAGAAAACATTTTTCTTCATCTTTCTCGCCTTTCTGTTTTTTCATCGAAATCCTGAAACACAGAACCAAAACTCGTACCGAATTTATTTACTGATTGTCAGTGACACACACACACACACACACACACACACACACAAGTACACACACACACGCACACACATACACACACACACAGATATATATATATATATATATATATATATATATATATATATATATATATATATATATATATATATATTAAATTTTATCTTCTAAGCTGCGCTTGTAGCTGGCAGGTATGAAATCATCATCATCATCATCATCATCGTTATCATCATTATCATCATCACCATCATCATCAGTCTTTATCTGCTATCGTTTGGCATAAAACTTCCCCAGGGTTTTTCATAGTGGGTGATTCGAGGCCAGTGCTTTCTGATATTTTCTAGTTTGTCTCTCGATTTAAAAGTCCACCAGCTTCAGTCGTGTATGTGATCTTTTGGGATCTATTTCACAATGTCCGTTGTGATTCGGCCATCCCATTACCATTTGAGTTTTCCGACTGATTCTGCGATGTCCCTGACTCCAGTCTTCCCTCGAATGTATTGTCTTGTCTTGTGGTCCCTTTGTAATTTCTTTCTGTATGAACATTGCATGTTTTTCAATTTGCAGGTCTGCTTCTCAGTTATGTTCCATGTTTAAGCTCCATAAGTGACGATTAGGAAGATGTATTCGTTGCATACTCCTCTTTTTCAGGATTAATTGGATCGTCGTGTTTTTGAAGGCTGAACTTTTTTGCCAAAAGATTACCATTCTAGAGGGGATCTTTTGCTTGATTTCTTCTTCAGAGGGTCTCATGAAGCTGGGTCCTCCATTTTTGTCTTTGTTTTCTCATTCCCAAAGTGGTTGTTGTGCATTGTTTTCGTCTTGCCGAATATATTATGTACACTGACTTTTTTTGGTTTCCATTTAGTTCATTGAGCATTAACATGAGGTCGTGTATGCTCTTGCAAAAAGGGCCAGGTTGTCTGCAAGTCTGAGGTTATCAAATTTAGTAACGTATTTTGATTATTCAAATCTCCAAATTTAGTCTTCTGAAGATCATTTTTAGGCAGGTTGTGAAGAGTTAGAATGATCTTGTATCTCTTCGTTCAACCTTTTTCAGGAGCTAAAAGGGATCTGAGTTTTTACATTGCCTGATAAAAGAGCTCTTGTGATTTCAGAACCCCGACATATACTCGATCTAGACTTTGCAGAGTGATGGCCTCCATGACCTCAGGGATCTCCACTTAGTCAGGAGCTTGTTTGAAGTCGAATGGTAGCTTATATTCTGCTGCCTATTCTTTCAGCTTATTTATTGAATTCAGGTGTTCCATGGTTGAGTAGATTTGCTCTCATGATTTGTTTTTATTTAATGTTGATGATGATTTTTTTGTGAAAAGTTTGTATATGCAGTAAAAGGGAATATCAGTTTCGTAGTTGATGAGATCCTCGGATAAAAGAATGTGGGTTTTTAGCTCCTTTCAGGTTGGATAACATGAATGTGTATTGTTGGAAAACAATTAGAAATTTGGCAAAAATAGTGAGAATATGTGATGATTATTGTGAAAAAAAACCCAAGTGTTTTAACATAATATCTTGTTGTGTGAGCGTTTGTAGTTGTTCCGGATTGTATACAGTTGATGTTTTGGTCCTCAAATCAATCAAAAATGTCTATCATATGTAAATATGATGTTGTTAGCAAGGAGGGTCAGTTTCATAATGAAGCATCTTGGTATTCCCGGTAAAGTTTTGTTGATACATCGATAAGAAGAAATATTGATAGTGAATCGATAAAGAGTTGTTTACTGAAGAGTTTTTCTTTTTCTCTACTATGGGACACATTTTATCAATCCGTCACATCAAGTTTTTCTTCCTTCCTACGCATTTCTCAAGATCTTGTGAAAATATGTATCAATATATTTTATCCAGCTATTACTAAATATTTTCATGGGATTATATTAATATAACCTCAATTACTTTCTTGGTTATCTCTCCCTTTCTTACTTTCTATTTGTGTTAAATGTACATCTCCCAAACGAACGTAGTGATGAGTTTTGGTAGAATGTTATGTTAGCATGAGACATTTTTTTCTAATGCATATATGCAAAACATTTCCTATAGGTCTATTTGAGCGGATATTCTTCTTCTACCAGTCAACAAAAAGAACCTGTGAATATTGAAAAGAATAAAAAGTATTACATTACGAATGCCAAATTATACTGATGTTTTACAGGCTTCCATTTTGAACACATAATCAGCAGATAAGGTCAGGAAGAAAGTCAGTTCCAAGAGGAAATGTCGTCAAATCATTTCCAACAAATGGAAAAGGCATAGAGTGCGGTTAACAAGGAGTATGAATTATCAATGCTTGAGTATGTGTATTCACGTGTGTGCATATGTGTATCTGTTAAGACAACAGCAAATATCTATGTTCAGTTGGGAAAACTAACATATCTATATACACATACATGCAACTATGCACGTTAATAAACGCGTAAAAAAGAACAGGAGCACAAACAATCATATACATTATATGTGTGTGTGGAGTACAATTCAGGCTAGCAGTATGAAATAATATAATAATATATCAAAAATATAAAGCAACGTCTGAATTGTAACGGATTTATTTCATAGAGTACAAGATACACAAATTAGCTCATGTTTCTGCCCTGATGAGGCCCGCACAGGGCAGAAACATGAGCTAGTTTATGTACTGAATCAGCATTCTAATATATATATACATATATATATACATATATATATATATATATATATATATATATATATATACATACATATATATATATATATATATATATATATATATATATATATACATATATATATATATATATATATAATATGTCAAGCAATACACATATATATATATGATCTGTAGCCATGTTACTTTCATTTTGCGGATTCCCCTAATTTGCTGTACTATATATATATATATATAGTTTGCGCGTGTCTGTGTTGGTCATATAGAGATGTATGAATATACAATTAAGGAAATTGGACAAACAAGCCTATTTTTTCGGCTCCTTTCCCCGCTCGTGGTATAAACAGCCAATATTAGGTTATTTTCATGAATAACAGTTTCTCACCAACACATGTTCTCACCCATCACGACACAATTTGGTATTTCCTTCTTAGCCGGGGATAAACGTCTGATTAAACTTGATATATTTATTAATCGTTGAACGTTTGATCAGTGTCATCGTTATACGTCCAGCACGGTGAGAATGAATATGTGATTAAAATGATCAGAAGTATATCATCAATCAACAAAGATAAACTTGGATATGGACTGCATAAGTGTAGGGAAACAATAGTTTACTTCAAAACATTTCCAAGCTAAACAACTCTGGTCAAAGACGTGACAAGAAAATAAAGACTTTGAACCATTGTTAAACAATTTTTAATTTCAAATTTAAACATAAATTTAATGTGACGGTACAACCATTCGTTTTATCATTTTGATTTTTGCTAAATGATGTTTACATCGTATTATCAAATTATAAATTTACCAGAAAATAATTAGGAGTAAGGTTTAGAAGTATTGCTGTTTTTTGTTGTTTTGTTTTTTCAAACATTACTAGAATAGTTTTAATCATATAATTTTGATTAAGCTATTTTGACAATAATGCAACCAGAATATGTTATAATAACTGCCTGTAAATTCATGTAACAGAGATGTTATAACATGAATGAAAGACGAGGGTGAGTGAAGAGCATAAGTATGACTGGAAGAGAGATAAAATGATAGTGAAGAAGATAATTTAGCTCGTGTGTTTCTGAGTACATTCTGAATCCAAGAAATGCATTCCCTTTTGAGCTCCGTCGCGACATTTTGCTGCCATCAGCCATTATTTTAAAGGACTAAACCATCATTTTTATTGTACATTTAAAAGTCATTTCGCTCCCTCGGATCGATTTGCAACTTAAGCAGTAACCAAGAGCCTTTCACATTGCAACAGTGTGACCATGCAGAGAATTGAAGGACTCAGCTGCAGGAAATGCACAATGGACACAATTTGCAAAAACAATTCAGTTAGAATCGACCATCATAAACTGTACTCCGTCTCTGATGAGGAAAAAATATTTGTATGGAACGCGTTCGCCCTAACAAAGATGCCCACGCGCGCAGACACACACACATACACACAGACACACATACAAGCACACACACACACAAGCACACAAATGCATACATACGTATGTCTTGATCTATGTGATTTGTCTCTGAAAAAATATTAAAATACGCAGTTATCTGCTCTCCTGTAATCCGTACTTATCTATACCCAGTAATAATGTTTCTCGATTTCATTATTTTGTAAGACTGAAAATGATATCTTGTTGTGAAACCTCACAGTTTCAAGTCATTCTTGGAAATCAAAAACTTTCTCTCCAAAAATAGTAATCTACTGCTATTGAAAGGACGTTAACACTTGCCCTACTGAAAGCATATACGAAAAGTACTTGTGACATTGTCAATTATCCTTTTGTTTTTTAGGTTTTTTGGGGTTTTTTTTTAACACTATCATTTATTGGATTTATTATATGGGGCATATTTTGGGAGTTTATTTGAAGGTAATACGTCGTTTTGTCCAACAGTACAATAAAGTTTCTAGTTTAATACCAGAGTAGCGTAAAGAAAATGATATTCAAGTTATCATTTTATTGCGATTGCTTTCTTTTTACTTTTAGTTATGATTACATCAAGCGAATCTAAAAAAAATTTTAAAGGTTATCTTCTGTAATAACTGTATAAAAGAACACTTTCAGGAAATCATTATATCTGTGAAGACTGAATAAGAAATTAATTTCTCGTGATTCATGTGCGCAATGGTCTCCACTTCTATGAAGCTTTCGTATTGATCTATTGCTGATTTCAATCTATAAAATTTCATTTTCTCTGGACATTTTCCAGTTTTGAATTTTCACTTTCAGACTTAATTTCCAAGTTATCATTCATTGTCCATGTTTGTTATCTTTTTGCTTCGGTTGAGCAAATAAAATCCAATTCATATCGTCTAGAAGGTTGCTCCACACTTATCTGAAATAGTTTTTCACCTCAGCCAACAGCTGTCCTTAATTTTACACTGTAAGTCTTATTATTGAAATGGTTCTTCATGCACGATTCGAAAAAACGAATTGATAATCTTATAAATCTGAACTTTATATTATTCAGTGTTTTTTTTTATTGTAAGTTTTGGAAGATTAAATCATATTTAAATTTTACAAATAATTGATTATGCCTCAAGGAATTTGTCATTCTTTTCAGAAAAAAATGATTAAGAGTATTTTTATGGGGATAGTTCTTGCATTGATATACATTTCATATCGTACTGATACTTTCCGTCAATTATACTGAAGTGTCCCTTCAAAGTAGTTGGTATGTTCCTAACGATTATATCTTTTTTTTAATAAAATTAGAATACCGAGCAATGTCTTGTTCTTTAAAAGTAACAATTTGAACACTTCCAAGATCGACTACAGATCAACTAAATCAACCATTGATTTAAACCACCGTTTTATGAATATACCGTTCATTTATTCATTTTTCGGATATTTTGTATCTATTCTGATTCGATAACTAGTTCACATATCTTTTTTCCTCATAACTTTTAGTTTTCATTTTCTGTTCCTTCCATAGCTGATCTCTAAAATGTTTTGTCTTTTATTCAGGACTCTCAAAAATGTATGAAACATATGTATTGCATCATTTCACCTGGAAAAGTCAGTAAAAATTAGAGCATTCAAGTTCATACTTTGGGGCTCCTTGTTTGGGTAACTGCTGACCGTCTATTTGTCCGCCTTCCTCTGTCTCAGTATATATTCGTACACATGCGAATGCACACACACACACACACACACACACACACACACACATACACACACACATGTACACACACGCATACATACATATTGTCTCAATCTTTTTAGTCAGGATACTGTTTGGAAATTTCTGTCAATTTAAATCGATGTTTGTTCCTAAAATTGGTTAAAGTGAAGAAAATTGGTTTCGTCAATAGTTCGAGCGTTTGAATATTTAAATTGCCAGAGATGAATAAATGAAGTCTCACACTATGAAGTTAATTTAGGGGAAGACATACAGCTTAAAAAGAATACATGAAAAAATTAAAAAAAACTATTTTTTCTTATTTTTGCTCTCACTCAGCTTACACAAGGAGGACAGACAATTGAAACATTATGTATTCCAAAAAATTAGGTAGTTTATTTCATTTACTTTTGTTTTGGAATATAGATCAGTCTTGGTAGTTTGCGAACATCCCTGGGAATAAATTCATGGTGTATCTTTGCAATGGAAACCAAAATAATAAAACCAATTTCGAAAACATGTTTAAATTGATGCTTTGCGTTTTGGACTCTTCCATGAAAATGGCTGTCATGTTTTACTATTTCTCATTGTTTTGATAACGACATACTATATAAATCATTTCAATTTATACGGACACATTTCGGTCTTTTATATTCAACTATGAAAAATGTATGCGGCCAATACTCTTGGATATGTATGGAAACAGAGCATCACATTAAACAGCAACTTGCTTTCACATATGCACATGTGTGTTATATCCATTTCAGAAGCGTGAAACATTACCAATCATATAGTGGTAAAATTCCCTTCCGTCATAGCTGTTAGTTCATTTATCTATATTATGCTCGTCCTATAGACGCAGTCAAAAATCACAAATCTCCATTGCTCCCCGGGCAGATTGACATTATGTAATAGCTAGCAGATTAGTCAAGCTGATCAGTGGGAATCTTGTGAGTTCTATCTAAACTACGTTCCACTGACTTGTAACTATGTCTTTCGGTGAGGTAAAAGGCAGTATCAAGGAATAGTAACGAAAACATTTGATATGCAACGGAGTACTTCCTTTTGAATAATTTTTGCTGGTATATATGCAATTCAAAGTACCTACCTATACGTATTCACAGTTGTTATGTACTTCCCCCTATTTCATAGTTGATCAAACATCATTCACTGACTACAAGATGCAGTTTTGGGAAAATAGATTTTATGCATTCTATGACGTCACTCAGACTAGGTAAATTTTTGTAAGAAGTCTACAATTCATGAAGTGTGTGTGTTCATGTTCAAACTGACTTCTTTAAACTTGAAGATTTGCATGGAAATGGGTGCACAGCAACTACAAATAAATAGATTTTTCTTACAGAATAGTTTCACTAGGTAGTATATCATTGGTATTAGAACCAATGAGAGAACCAGATTTCACTGTAAATCCAGGGAGAAAAAAAACAATGTTTTACTTGGAAAGTCAGTGTCCCTTACACTTTATTTCTTATTTGGGTTGGTGAGAAATTTAGTAGGGATCAATATAAATATACATACAAAATCTAATATATATATATATATATATATATATATATATATATATATATATATATATATATATATATATATATATATATATATATGTATATATATATATATATATATGTGTGTGTGTGTGTGTGTGTGTATGTGTGTGTGTGTGTGTGTGTGTGTGTGCTTGTGTGTGTGCTGGGTTGTGCGTGAGTTTTTCCCACTTCTTGTTAG
Organism: Thysanoteuthis rhombus; assembly: GCA_963457665.1. Taxonomy (NCBI): domain Eukaryota; kingdom Metazoa; phylum Mollusca; class Cephalopoda; order Oegopsida; family Thysanoteuthidae; genus Thysanoteuthis; species Thysanoteuthis major. The sequence goes on from OY735202.1 coordinate 62,019,295, forward strand.
TGTGAGTACGTGTGTTTGTGTGTATGTAGGAAAATACATTATATAAAGAAAAATCATGTGAAGGAAAACGCCACGATAATAATAAAGGAAAAAGAACCCACGTGAAAAATAAGAGGGAAAGGAAGAAAAATGTTAGACAAGATCGGAAGAAGACTGAGGGGAAAAAGGAAGAAAACAGCTGAATCAGAAGGAAGAAGAGATCGTTATATTGATATATAGATTGAAATATTGTTTGAAAGGAGATGTATGAAGGAAAATTCGAACTATATGTGTAGTATAAGAAAGAACACTTGAAAACAAGTAGAGGAGCTGTAGATAATATTTCTATATATAAATTCAAAGAAAATGATCAACATTCAGAGACCAAATAATATGATGGATGGAAAATATTGGAAGAATAAGGGAGTATCGATTTCTGATAAGTTATTTAATCAACGCGAAAAATGCTGTCTTCGAAACTAGGGTTTTTAAAATAATTGGAATAAAAATACGAACAATCGACGTATTAGCTAGAATGGCATGTATTCGGAAAGCATATAATTCTTTCAGGATTTGGTAAAATAACTTAAATGGTGTTGGTCAATCAGACAGAGGTCTTATGAGTGAGTTTGATGAAGCAGAATTTCAAAACCTAGCCTGACTGGATTCATCCAGACTTATTCAAGCAACAAGCAAGTTTTTCCCTCTCCTTTCAGAGTAATTTGAGCAACATTTCAAGGTTTTCGCCTGTTTCAGTTGTGTACAAATGTCGGTTCATTGGTGAATACTGAACATTGTGGGTTTTTAGCGTGGGTCCACCCACATGATGGTTTTTTTTTATCGGATGTCGACAATTACACAAATACGTCCACATCTTCGAGGTCATCGTCTCTATTTTGAAAGTTGTAGGAATAATGTTGAGCTGTGGGTTCTTTGAGGGACCTTTGACCAAATATCTGGTTGATATTGAAAATAAATTCTGCTGCCATAAATTCCTCTCTAAACTTCTGCCGCATAATTGCTTGGATCTGCTTTTTCTCATCGATGATCTGACGGCTCTATGATCTGACGGCATTTTTTTGCACCAACCAAACGAATTGTTTGCAGTAGGAAAGAGGAAATATATAGAAAATTTCATAATTTCATTCGAAAGATGAATTCAATATGAAAACAGAATATTTTCAAGAAGAAAAGAATTATTTCGAATTAATGAACGTATCTATTTGCAATGGTATTAGAATTGTTCGTGTTTTTCTCCAAGTATCCTTCAAACCATTCAACTTTTTACTTTTTTCATTGTTTTTCCTCTCTTGAACAATAAATAAAACGAATCATCCAATTGCAATGGAATGAAGTTCAGATCAATTTGTGATGTTCTGCTGTCGGTCAGGGGATCTCAAAATGTTATTTCGCTATATTTCATCCTATCAACTAGCTGGATATAATCATGACACCTTGTATTAAAAGAGAGGCTGTGATAACCGTGCAAGATTAAACGAGTACTACTTTGAAGTGGACTAAGGCACCATAGTCTGGGGTGAACATTTTATTCTTTGATGTTGAATGGTATAATATTCCTGAGTCATACGTAGTATTTTATTCCTTTTTGAAGGTTCTTCACTAAAGTAGTATTCTCAATATCACTCTATGGCTTTTAGTCTTGTTAATTAAATTATCTATTCCCTGAATTCTTGTTTTCTTTTCTTTTCTTTTTTTTTTTATACAATTTTTGTCGATTTCTCTGCCTCTTGTTTGTTTTCCATTTTAATACTTTGCTACCTACTATTTAATTATTTCATTTTAGTTGTTTTTTTTTCTTATCATATTTTCTAGACTCTCAAGATTTCCTTTTGGCTTGTTCATCATGTTGATGTTATGAATGATGGATGTTAGTAATATCTTTCCCGAGTTTTTTTTTATCCAGATTATCAACCAGCTGTTCTTTAAAAAATGCAAAGTATCCATTTGTATAAAAATGTATTCAGAGGAAATTTAAAATCAACAACTCTATTGGTGTTGATAAGTCGAGCGTAAGATAACTTCAGAGTGCTTAAGGAAACTTCTAAAGATTTTTGCAGGGCCTCAAGGGGCCATGGTAATATATTGGATTTGATCACTTTGATGTGAACATTTCATAATGGTATTCAGTAAATATTACACTGAGCTTATTGAGATGACTTTTTTTTCTGTTTCAAATGATTTATATAAGTATTGGTGTGTTGTGGTTGGATGATCTGATGTTGTTGCTAATATAATGTCCGGTGTAATCCGTGTGAAAGTTATGTATTACTAGATTTGTTTACGTAGGTACTTATTTATCTGGTAATTCCGTTGTTTCATGTGTTGTCAAGTACTTCATGGAAAGAATATTTTAAAGCATCTCATCCACCTACCCTTACGGTATGCTTTCTTGTTGGATGTATTCCTCTAAAAATTTATGATGTTGTTTTTTGATCAGTACTTACAGTGTTGTCAAATAAGCGGACATGCAAACTTTTCACAGAGATTATCACCAACCAAATCACAAAAGCACTTCATGAAAGCCAACCACGAGGGTAAACTGGCTTTAGAAGAACCTACTCACCCATTGAACACCTGCATTCGATAGATCAGCTGAACAAAAAAGCAGCAGAATATATACTACCTCTCGCCGTAACATCCATCAACTTTGAAACAGTTACATGTATTATGTAAATTAGCTTTAATCCACCAGGAAACATTGAAGAATCCAAATTTGTTATTGAAAAAATTGCTTTCCTGACATATACACTACTTCAATCCAATCAAAATTGCCGGATTTGAATATTTCCAACCCTTTTTTTTTTCACTCCAACCAATCATGTTCCTCAGTCAGCTCCTTCCGATAAGTGCAACACAGTAGAAATCCCCTTACCTCCTGGTGGATCTACTAACCATCAGTTGTGAGAGTGCTGCCATATCTTTTTTTTATTTTTATTTTACGCCTGTTTCGAAATTGTCACATTCTAACAACCAGTTCATCGTCAGTGGTGCGTACTTACCACCTTCCCGTCAGCTCCTAAGAACTCAATGAAGCGTTATTTTGTTTCGCCTCTGCTCTAGTGGTGCAGGCTCCGAATGACACACCACTAAACAAACATAATGCACGCTCAACACTGAAAAAGTCAAGCAGTCGACTTGCAATATTCTGGTAATACAGAATAATTCCGACATTTGCCGTATAATTGCAATTCATTCCGCTTCCAGTTTCCTTGGCTTTGGCTATGGGCATTACAATCAAAGATACCTAGCAGATTCTTTCCATCCGTAATGAAACATAGTAGACCTAAGATAGTGCAACTAAGAGTATTTTCCTCGATACGTAAAAAATAATAATGGACACACAATACATCATATCCACTTATATATCTTAATTATCAAATCATCATCATGATTCTGATATTCATTTTAATTAGGTTCACTCAATTCATCACTTCTGAAACCAATTGTTTTATTTGCTCATCAGAATCTTGATCAGATAAATAATGTACTGAATTTAATATGTTCGTAGATTGGAATAAGTGTTTACTATGTCGTATTGAAATGTCAGAATTCAGAAATTTGAATACCTAATCCTTTGAAAGTACGACCAAATAATCCAATTTTTGTGCACTGTTGTATTTTGCCGACTCATTGGTCTGTAAAATGAAAGGAAAAACATGGACAAACAAACTGGTATAATAAACGTTTAATAAAACCATTTGGATAAACAGTTTTAAAAGAAGCTTATTCTCCATTACTCTATCTATTGTGCTTTGTATACACGTAGTTATTGATATCATGAGAGATAAACAGATGCATTGAAATATATACATATATATATATACATATATATATATATATATATATATATATATATGTATATATATATGTATATATATATATATATATATATATAGAGAGAGAGAGAGAGAGAGAGAGAGAGAGAGAGAGAAAGAGAGAAAGAGAGGAGAGAGAGGAGGGGAGAATGGTAGAGAAAAAGAGAGATTTTGTGCCAACCAACTCTTTTCTCAATGCCTCTAGGGATATTATTGTTTTGCATTGTCTTTTTAACGAAATCGTCTGTGAGGAACATAGCAACCTTACTTTGTCTCGTATCAGAACATGAGACCTCATCAATCCTCCTTTACAGGTCGATTGAGATCAAGGTTTGTTTATTTTCCTGTGAAAATAAATATACTGCATACCATTATCGATCATCTCATCGATCACAAGATTGCATGAAGAGAGATATAACCCGTGGAATCTGACTCTTAGCCAAAACATGGTTATTGGGTGCAATTGACTTGATATCCTAGAATAGAATATATGGCAACTATCAACCTGACTAATTTATCCAAATTCATATGATCGTCGGTTGAAAAACGAATGGATGATCGGACAATATTCGAATCCAAAGATCGAGAACTGTTGTATGAGAAACACAGATATAGGAAGTCAGGATTAATCCTTATGCGTTTATATGGGGACAGATATTCATGGAAGTTAATAGGCAATGATTTCCCTGCAGAGCTCACCGATAAATATGGGTCCAGGTGTATCACATTAGTATCCATCGCTTATACAGTAATAGTTGGTTTGTGTCATCGAGAATTTTTATTTACTATCGCACATGTGTATCCCCCAAAATATCTATTTGGAAATCTACAGCATCGTTGTGTTTCTTTAAAAAGTGAAAATATGTCCTTTGAACTGATGTTACGGGTTTCTTTCTTGATATAATTCTGATGATGCACGAATACATCACTTTACGAAATGGAACTGACATGCCTAACAGAAAAGGTATTTTCGAGTCGTACCAAGGAAAAGCAATCTGGGATTTTCCTGCCAACTGGGAAATAGCGTTTATACCACAATTTTATATCTAAATCCAACTCGCTCCATACATAATGCATTAGTTTAATTTTATGTCATGATCTCGGTTACCTTGGAAAAAGAAATATTATCCCTTCCTATGTGTATTCAGCCAGATTTCAGATTTTTTACACTTTTTCCCCTTTCTCCTCCCGTTTATCCAGAATGACCACGTATCATTTTACTCGTATACATATAGCTGCAATGTCTTGGATCAGAGTCGTTATCTCTTCATTGTTTTTGGGCTGTAAAAAAAAATATCAATTTACGGGGTAAACTGAAAACATGGGGACATATCTTTATGTTGAAACTGGCAGGATCTTCATGTATAATACCAAGAATCCATTAATCATTCAACTGCTCCCCAAATTTCTGAAATTATAACATAAACGAATTTTTCGAAGACAGAAATGACTGGTTATAAACATGAACAACAAAAGGATTTTTTAGATCAATATTCTCAATCTCCATCTTTTGTACAACTGGAGTGAAGTTTTTAAAAATCAAGATAAATTCTATACAAGATTCTAGTTTTATTTTATTTTTTTCTTTCGTCTTTTTTTTATCACATCTTACTATTCTGAGGAAGGCTTTACAGTTAGATACAGAGTTTGAATAACTTCCCGGTTGCAATTAGTCTTTTTTCTTGCCATGCCATGTAAACAAACATGAATACTTTACCCAAATACTGATTAGAGCACGGAGATCAAATAATTTTCAATATTTGTCGTTGTCATATCGAATGAAAATCATAATTCTTATTGTGTTCATCGAATTTTCAAACTTATCTTTGATGCCACTCAGTATTCTAAAGGTGATAATGGCATTGAATTGAAAGATTCAGTCAGAAGATGGCATCATATTTTTATGCGGGCAGAATAGATGAGAAGGACACATTCACTTAGTTCATAATGTACAAAATCGAAAACATTGTTTTAAAAATATATATATCCAAGTTAAACATAGAAATGGTGTTTCATTGGAAATATTCCCCCACAATGCACTGTTTTGTGTAATATGAGGCTGTAACATGTAGACAGACATACAAGAATTGAATCAAATGATGAAGGTTCTTATATATGTTATACAAATTTCCCTTCCCCATTACAAATCAATTTCCAGGATAATTTCTTGTCATTCCTGGTTAAAATTATAAGTGATATCTACTGAAAAAATAACAATTACACATTATTAATGTAATTCTGTTTTCTGAACGTCACGATGCTACTGTGTGTCGAACAAAAGTTGGAATATCCCATCGTAATTCAATGGATCAAAGATGGATGGATATGACATTCATACTTATACAGTGGAAGCAGAAGAAAATTATGGAAAAAATGCATAGAAATAAGTCTTAACAAGAGAAAAAGTGCTTTGATTTTTGCTCGTTTCCTCGTCTACTAAAATTCATTAAGGTCAACGTACATAGCCTGATGAACTGTTCATCTGAGAAGGCATACTATTGAAGAACCTATTTGTAAGTGTTCAAAATACTACATGTGGAACTGTATAACTTAGGTTTCTGCCATGGGAAGCTTAAGCATAGAATAAATTATCAGGAAGGGCATTGGAGTAATATAATTCAGTTTCCAACAAGAGGAAAGTTTTTTTCGAATCGTGATGTAAAGACTTTACAGCAACATTTTAGCTGAGTATTATACATGAGGTGCTTGAAAAAAAATTTGTTTCGGCAATTATAATTCCTCGATATTGAGGCAATGAGAATGTAACTATTTATACCCGTTTCGTCAAAGAACAGTGGAAATGATAAAAATTGCTACACTAGCTTAACGTGGATAAGTGACGTTGATTATTAGTTTATAATCTTTACAACCACGTGCAAACACCACTAGGCTGCATTGGAGAAAATTAAAGGAATGGAAGTCTGGAGAATACTTGATACTAATCTGAAAGTTTTGGGGGAATCTGTAGCCTTGGATATGCAAAATTCCGTCCAGCTAAGTGACACTGCATATATATATAAATATACACACACACACATATATATATATACACACACACACATGTATATATATATACATGTATATATATATATATATATATATATATATATATATATATATATATATATATATATATACATGTATATATATATATGTATATATATGTATGTATATATATAATTCTTATATGTTAAATTTTAAATGCTCTGCAATACTATCGATGTTTTCTAAAAAAATGACTTCAATCACTTGGACAGCTTATTGCAAACCGTCTTCCTTGAGGATCTCTCAACCTAAATCCCTGCTTTCATCTTCATCTTCCAACTTTTTTCATCTTTGAAAGCATGAAAGCATGTATCATGCACAAGTTACACCAACCAGTTGTCATCTTTCCATCAATAGTTCCATGCACATACATCCCAATAAAAAAGAATTCAAGCCAGACACCTGCCATCGGTATATTCCACCGGCGACAAACTATCTTCATCAGTTTTCTATCACTTCTCGCAGTTTGACTTTTGGCTCAAAATTCCAGCAAGTTCTTTCTGTACTCCAAACAAAACGTCCATCAATCTTTCTCAGACATTGCTATGGTTCTACTGAACTACTCTCTTGACACACAAGTCTTGGATATTGGCGTCCACATATTACACATCACGACGATAAGAGTCCAGTTATCAAATGTCGTGCAAAATGGATGATTGACTGCCTTACAAAAATATTCTATCCCTCACTCTTAAAAAGTATTGTACTTCTTTTGGAAATATAAATGGAGATTCATTAGACGTTGTACAGTGCCTGATTTTTATTTTCGATTTTTTTAATTTGGGCCGCTATTTTCGGACTGTTTTGTCTGTAATTGTGCAGCAAACTATCATAGAAAAAATGCTTATAATTATTACGTTGTGGTAACGAAAAATGCTGATATTAGATTACATCAGTCTTCAATTAGTAACCTCATTTTAATTGATGTCTATTGATTGATTTGACAAGTGAGGTAAAGGTTCACTATATGTGGCATGAGCAATAGGAAAATGATATTGAATGAAATCGTTCAAAAATGAAAAAAAATTACATGTTCACTAACATCTGATATAATATCATAAAATGTATTTTATACATGGGTTTTTTCAGTAACGCATTGTTGATAACGTTCTCATGGTAGGAACTATGTCAGTTATAATATATCATCTCCAGCCAACGTGTTAATGTAGCCTAAACAATAATCCTTGTCCAAACAATCCCAGATCCTGCATTTCCCATCAAAGAGAAGTATGTTGAAGTCGTCAATTTGTTTCTGTACCGTGGAAAAAAATTGTCATTAAATGAGCGATTAGAACAGGATGTTTATATTAGAATAAAGGCAGTGTATGGGGGCATTCCTTGTCTGAAATGATCATGAAGACCAAAAGATTCAAGTCTGTGACTGGAGACACAGGCTAACTCACATGCAAATAACCCAGTAAATTCGAATTAGTATCTACTTCGCTGGTTGGTTAGGACGTTTGGGGGGGGGGCATGCCACGGTCATTAGATTAAACAAACAAAATATCTTCAAGAATGACGCAAAAAAAACAAGGTTCTAGGCTGACATGAAGTTGAAAAATAACATAGAGGCATGATCTACAGCCTTTAAGCAATGAAAATAATTCTTTAGTTAGCCCTACTCATGACAAAGCTATGTAAAAGACTACCTGGTTGGTTTTGATATGATTTCAGGAAAATAAGTCCGCAGAAAAATAATTTTGCAAATGTTTTCTCAGGAAAAATAGTGCAACTGTGGTCAGACTCTCTAGTTTCTGGTATTAGAACTCCATGTAAAATGCAAAAGGAATTGAAATCGCTCTTATCTACGAAATATACCTTCCTTGTGTTCTATCACAGATCAGGCACGAGAATTGGAATCTGATATTTCCACATCAGTTTTGGGAAATATATTTTTCTCATGTGTGTCCCAATGACAGGAGATCATGTTTCTAATTTCAATTTAAAAGAACAAAAATCTTCGCTAAGTAATCAATATTTAACATGAATAATGGATAATATTAATTAATTAACAAATACAATAATATTGACTACATCATTGCTGTGACAGATGACAACAATATGTAAGGGAGGCTCTGAAAGGGGACTGGCTGTAACCAGTCTCCATCTGAGGCCACCGGTTATATGGTGAATAATAATAATAATAATAATAATAATAATAATAATAATAATAATAATAATAATAATAATAATAATAATAATAATAATAATAATAATACTACCAGGGTAGTACCGGTCATAGTGGGAGCACTAAGAACTGTCCCCAAAACGCTGAGGGAGAGACTGGAGGAGATCGGGATTAGGGGGAGGATAGAGACCGTACAGACCACAGCACTGCTGGGAACTGAGCGGATACTGAGGAAGGTGCTAGAGATATAAGTACTGCAACGAATCGTAGCTCTGTCATGATATGCGAAAGAGAGAGGAGACGTTAGCTGAGGACCTGAGGAGACTTATTGTCACTCAGCCTTCAGCGATAACCACTGGGCAACCGGTGTGAAACTGTAAATCGTAGAATTACTGCGACCTATGAGTACTAGGAGAGGAGGGCTGGAGACTTGAGGAGACTTGCTGTCACTCAAACTCCAGCGGTTACCACCAGGCAACTGGTGTGAGATTCCGAAATAAATAATAATAATAATAATAATAATAATAATAATAATAATAATAATAATAATAATGATAATAATAATAATAATAATAATAATCATAATCATAATCATAATCATAATAACGATGATGATGATGATGATGAAGATAATTAACTTTGTAGTCTAAATGTGAATGCTGTGATAAGACCAAATCAACTGGCCACACATTAGCAGGCTGCTTAGTCCTTACAGCAAAGTAATATGAAATAGCAGAATTTTTTATGGGACCCTAATCCACATAAACAGTGAACAGAGGACCCAACCAGACCAGACATTATTAGGATATAGAAAAAAAAAAGGCTCCTACAAGATATAACCGTTCAGGTTGATAAAGAACATTGCTGTCAAGAAAATCGAAAAACATGCAAAATACCATGACTTTAAAATAGAAATCGATAGGATGTAGCAACTCGGGACTAGAATAACTCATACATCTATTGGAGCTATTTAACAACTCAAGGAAAGGACTAGTTAATTGATCAACTAGATATCCAAAAAGTCAATCATATCAAGAATAAATCTAGATCCCTTGAGCAAACCATTGAAATAGTTTTTGTGAATGTATCTGTACGCACCAGACCAAATGCACGTCACTTTAAAAAAACAAAACACACAGCCCTCAGGGCTTTGGTGCAGTCTTTGTAATTTCTTCATGTAAGCACCGATTGTAAATGCATACAAACGAAACAGCATGTTTTTACTCTCTATCTCTCTCTCTCTCCCTCTCTCTCTTCCTCTCTCTCTCTCTCTCTCTCTATATATATATATATATATATATATATATCATCACATTGAAATAAGGCGTACATAATCAAACTGATTATCTCTTTAATGGGAGGTTTGTATCGTTTCCCTCTACTTGATTGTTTTTCTTACTTTAAACCTTACGAATAGATTTTTTTTCATTAATCAATTAAATAGTTGATGCTGTTTTCTCTTTCCAAGTTTTATAGTTTTTGACAATCAGTTTTTATTTATTGTTTTATGGAATTAAGTGAATTTCACTTTCTCCTCGAGTAAGCGGATTCTTTGATTATTGAATGTATTGCATGTCATTTTTTCTATAGGGAGTTAACATTGTGACTGGAATGTCATGAAACGTTGCATTTTTGGAGATCATCTTTTCACTGAACAACGCAGGCTTTATGCATCATTGGATAGAATTGTATTTTGAAGTAATCCTTGGAAGATCATTATAGCTGGAACGCATCATCAAATGTATTCAATCGGTTGCATCTCGATATGAAATATCAAAACTCCTAAATCAAGAATGCAGTCAGAACAAATTATCTTCAGTACAATTGAATCATCTCATATTACTTGATATTACGGAGAACATATTCATGAGTCAACCATTATTTCACATCAACAGAATGCATTCTAGACTTTGGAGAGGAAAAACAGGTTGCATATCGGATAAAAATGATATACAAGCTATAAAGCACGGTCGTGTGTCACCAATAACTTATAATCATATCCAATCCTGATATTATCAACATCACGAGTACGTTATTTCTTAACAGCATAAACAATGCATAAAACTAGGACTGCTTTACTGTGATCTTTTTGGCTGCAAGCTATCAAGGCACTCCATGGAAAAAACCCAGTTGTTTTAAGGGCAACTAGAAGGAATCGATCTTTTTGTAATCTACATATTCATGAGCTGATTTTCAGTATGTGTTCAGATCTTTTGGTGGGAACAAATATCCTTTAACGTATAAAACCGCGTTGGCATTCCATGAGATTGATCAGGGTATAAGGGTAAATCAGCATCTTCCTCATCTGCTCTGAATAACGTTTGACATATTGTACTGATAAAATTTGATGAATGAGAGACATTATCAACTGTGATACCTGGAAACTTTTTGGAAGAGACCTCAAGCTACCTTAACAAGACTTTTAGATCGATGTCTCGATTTGACTTTATTTTGTTGGTAACTTTTAAGCTTATTTTGCCACAGCATATATGTGCACACACGCACGCATAGCTTGGGATGCTATAGAGGGACAAAATACAAAAGAAAATCGAAGATATGAAAAAAAAAATTGGTACATTTTCTTTTCACTGTATTTAATCATGATATAAGATATGTGTTGGTGAATTCTCCTGTTGCCCAACCACCGATAACTTCGTTCAATAGAACTGATCATCTACTTAAGATTAGATTATTTGTTTCAAAATTATTACCGTGAAACTACCTACATTCTCCAAATTATATCGTTAATATCGCATAATTAAAACTGTGCATTTTAAAGATTTTTTCCTAACCTTCAACGTCAATTTGTTTACTTCTTCAAAGCTAAACCATGCGGTTTGTACAGGATATCTGTTCAAGAATGTGTTTTCTGGCATTAATGAACCATTTAATTGAAAACTTCCTATCGTTCGCGTCTCTTGCAGCGTATTTTGGGCGAACCATCTCACCTCCCAGGTTTATCATCCTTTGTATTATCCAGATTGAACCCTACCACATATGGCTTTTAAAGATTGGAACAAAACAAAACGTGGATGAGATTGATAAATACTAAATGCACAGCTGGAGGCGATCCCGGCGGACGAAACAACCACAGACGGTTTAAAAAAGTAGAACAAAATTGCTAGAATAACTGCGTAAGGTTCCAAACAGAAAAAATGAATGGTACATGTGTTCATATTAACCGGAGTTTACCAGGGATCTTAAATTTGGCCTTGATTTAAGTACTCTGGATTTAAAACACACACTTCGGTATCTAAGATAGAAAAAAGGTTCAATAAGCTAGACTAAATATCGCCCTGACAGGTGATTTGAATGGCTATCCCCCCATGAAGATCATCAGTTAAATAAGATTTTCTTTTAATTAATTCTATTCTTCTTTTCACTCCGTGAGAAGGAATGAGGAAGAGTCAAATGTTGAAGAACTGTGTTATTACCGTATAAACATACGTTCAGCTTGTGTGAAAAAAGAATATAACATATGAAAATGAATGAAATGTAAAAAAGTGGTATCAAAAAGGAGTCCTGTGGGCATACTTGAACATAGACATTAATGTTAAGCAAGTCTTCAGAAAGAGAAGTTGACTGATGCCAAAAAGAAGTTTATAACATCAAACACTGATGAGTGGTATAAAAGGAGATGTCTTTTTGATAAGATAGGGGGTGAGTGAAAGTTGAGAAAAGAAGTGGTAGTGTTGAAAACAGGGTTGATATAAAAAAAAACATAAGCACATAATTGAAATGGCATTGGAAGTAGATTTTGTAAAAAGAAGGGGATTTGATTTTTTCAAACCCATAAGATGACAGTCAATGTCCATTCTTGATATTGATTCTTACAGATTGAAAGAAAATTTACACTTGATTTTGTGTGCTAAAAACGAAATTAATCGTTCCCTCTCAATCGTTAGAATCATCCCCCTGAACGTGACCCCTAAGTGTAAGATAAATCGTCGATTTTGACATCTTAAAATTGGATGAAATCATCCAAAGTAATTTGAAGAAAAAAATTATTCATTCTCCATTTTCACCACTTCATGTAAAAAAACTCCCCCCGAGATCTGACCCCTAAATGCGGGAAACCCCCCTTCCCTCTCCTGACCCAAGAAAGCAACAAAAAACAAATGACTCTCTTTCAGTTCCCTTTTCACTGAACTTTTCTTTTCCTCCTCCAATCGTTCTCCTGCTTTTCTTCTTTCATGCTCTTTTCTTTTTCTTTTTCCTATTCTCTTTCTTGGCTTCCCTTCTCATTCCCTTCGATTTTGACATTTATAGGTGAATGAAATCCCTTTTGAAAAAGTGGAAAGAAAAGATGATACTACAAGTCCCTTTCCCAATGTTGACCTTAAAAAAATAAAGTGAAATGAATGTCTGATAGATTTCACTCCGTTCATTATGAATGATTGAGATTTTGCATTGATTTCAATAAATGAAAATTATATATGAACGTTCATTCCATGGGAGCAACAAAACATCTTATCTTCAAAATTTGTATTTCTGAAAATTGTATCTTAACGGTACAACTTCAGAACTAGCACCAATAAAAATGCCATTAGTCGAGTGTCTATTTATGACCAATTGATATCTCGAAATATGCTAAAAAATGTTTTATGCATGAAAAACGTATTTTACTCATATGTTCATCTCCGAGGATTGATTTTAGATGAAAGTATATTTTTTTTTCCATTAAGTCAAATCATCATCTCCAAGGAAAAGTTGAGAGAGGAAAATTGAAATGCTTTTAATCACGTCAACTGAACTTTTTTTTAACATTTGTGAATCTAGACGGCAAGTATCTGAGCAGCCTCAGATTTGCATACAACATTAACCATTATGCATAGAACTTACACGACCTCAAATTAATGATAGATAATCTTAATGGGGAGAGTAAGAAAGTTGGACTACACATGAAGTTCAGCAAGACAAAGATCATGTGCAACAACCACATCGGAGTCAACAGTAAAATTAAAATCGAGAACACGGAACTGGCCGAAGTAGAATCTCCATAAGACCCTCAAAAGGAGAAGAAATCAAGCGAAGAATCACACAAGCCTTTGGCAGAGCAAGCTCAACCTTCAAAAATTGAGAATATCCCATTAATCCTAAAAAGAAATGCGTATAACCAATGCATCCTCCCAATAGTTACTTATGGGGTAAAACATGGAACCTAACTAATAGACGGATCCGCAAATTGAGAACCATGCAACGTGCACAAGAAAGAATAATACTGGACCTCACATGGAGACGTCACAGTACATCCGAGAAAAGACGAGAGTCAGGGACATCATAGGATCCATTAAAAATGTCAAGTGGCGGTGGGCTGGCCATGTTGCAAGAATGGTGGACAACCGATAGACATCACGACTTATGACATAAATCCCCTGAGATCACATGTGCAACCAACGCCAGCAGGATATTAGATGGAGAGACGAACTCGGCAGGTTCAGAAAGTACTTGCTCTGCAACGCCCATGACAGAGAAGTGTGACAAATACTGGGGAAGGTCTAAGTCCAACGATGGACGTTAAAAAGACCGACTGGGGAATTATTGTAAGATACTTTAGTTTATTCAAGTGCACATCTTGTTATCGATTAAATAGTGAACTGTTTCTAGAAAAACTCAAATCTTGACGTATCTTTGTTACACTATTTCACATAACCCCCAATGGAGCAGTTTATCAGGCCACGTCTATCAGACAATTTCCTATGAGTCAACAAACTGAGATCAAATCAATAATGTCTAAATTCCCTGTACGTTGGTCAATGTAGTCAACTTATAGACTCAGTTCAATTGTGTACCAGTTATTTTATTTGTTCATAACTGGGGCACAGTCATTTTTGGTATTGAAATTAGATATTTAGTATAGTTTCCCTATTTATCTGTATGAACAAATAGACACTGAATAAGTTTGGTTAATCAGTGTTGAGGGGGGATTCATGTTTAGCATCGTGTCATAACCCATGAGTACTTGGCTTTTGGGGGGGAGCAATCGCTTTTTAGAGAAAACTTGTCTATAACTATGAAAATGATATCATGAATCGATTTGGATAGCTTTGTGGTGAAAGAATCGTGAAATAGTTTCAGTTAAAAAGACCATAGTTCAGAATTAGGGGTACAAATAGTTTTATAAACCAAACAGTTACGCTCTGGTGGAGGAATACCGTATCAAGGACAAAGAAGTAAAAAGGGACAAAAGATATATTTCGTGAGAACATTTTCTTACAATTGGATTGGTATCTGATCATCTTTATAGGGAGGTCTGGGTAAGATTTAACCTACTAACAACAACAAGTGAGCTCGTGGTAATCTTTTTGTTCAAAAAATTTTCTTGGTAAGAATCTCATATCAGGCGATCATTGGTAGAAAAATATTTGCAACAATTTCATGGATGGTAATTTTGGAACAGAACCATATAAATGCAATAGACTACAACCCGCACACACGGGGTATAGGCTAACAACCGACAGTCATTTCGAACAAAGAATGGTACAAGCACATATTCACCAAAACTTTGGAAAAAAGTCATACCCAACATCAACACCTCCCAAATTAAAACAACGGAACTGTTCCACTCGGTCCCGTATTTCATTAGGAACCAAACATCACCTTAAATTACGGAGATACACGTACCTCCCCCACTCTTATCCAACAACTAATTACAGGGATTTTTTAAAAATTTCCCTTTTCAGCAACGGAATATAAACTTGATCCTTAAAATGCATACAACCACAGCCAAAGATCAATGATAATGAGGAAAAATTGTAACACGTAGATTTCGAATTTTTCACTTCACCTGCCGTTTGCAATGTTCATCTCATTCTGTCTGTTTTTCTACACACACACATATATATATATATATATATATATATATATATATATATATATATATATATATATATATATATATATATATATGTATATATATATATATATATATATATATATATATATATATATATATATATATATATATAAGTTTTTGGTGGTAAGGTTTATTAAACCTTATATGTCAATAGTCCATAGTGTGTGTTGTGTGAGTGTGTATTAAAATGTACCACGTGGAACCAGAGTCCACTGCCAGGGGCTATGCATTGTGGGTAAGTTTTGTTGTCAGGGCTACTCGAGGCCTCCTGCTGAATGGAAGAATGACCAGCAGGTATCAGGACTTTGGTAAAGCAGCAGCAGTTGGTCTTTGGGAGGGCAGAGTGTGTCAAGGTAGGGGGTAGTGATGTGGAGTTGGATTTTTTTATATGTTTTGGGTAGTGTGGGAGGAGAGGTGGTGAGGTCAAGGAGCTACATAAGTATCAACCTTAAAAGTTACTGAAAATGTTTTGGCTATGATTTGGACAGGGGTTGTAACAGGCTAAGGTGAAGTTTTTCCTATGGGTCTGGGTGACTTAGAAGCTTCCATCATTGAATGTATCTTAGATGTGGGTGTGAGGATATTAATGATAGGAGTTGTGTATATTAGGGTTCTGTGTGGTGAGGGTTGTTCAGTTTAGTATTTAATCTATTAGGATATAGGGTTTTGAGTTTGTTGATCCACATGCCTTCGTGTTTTTCTAGAACTTTAGTTATGTCAATTGGAGTAGTTTTTTCTATTTTTTCTATGATGGTGAAGCTAGCAAAATTGTGGTCAGGTGTGCGAAAGTGTACTTCTACGGGAAGTGGGCTACGATTATTTTTTGACTTAATCCTATGTCTATAATTATTGAGTCTAATATTAAATTGCCACTCAGACTTGCCTATGTACTGTAACTTATATCTATTGCACTGTAGAAGGTATATAATGTTCTTACTGCGGCAGTTGCTATTGTGAGATATGTGGTAACTCTCTCTCTCTATATATATATGTATATATATATATATATATATATATATATATATATATATATATATATATATATATATATATACACATATATGTATATGTGTGTGTCTGTGTGTTTTGTGTGTATGTGTGTGTTTGTGTGTGTGCGTGTGTGTGTTCCTGGTATTATGGCTACACTTGTCCAAGTTATAAAGGAACAACCATTTCAATGCATTTTTCCTGTTTTATTTAATTCTTGTCATCCTCTCATTTGGAAAATCTATTAAAGTTGATTATTTTGCTGTCATTAATTATTTCATTTCATCCCATTATTAACAAAAGAGCATTAATGATGATGATAATAATAATGATAATAATAATATCAAAAATAATAATGATAATGATAATGATGATAATTATTATAATCAAAATCATAATTATATGTATATACATATATATTTATTCATATATATATATGCTTATATCTATATCTATCTATCTATTTATATATATATAGAGAGAGAGAGAGCGAGAGAGAGAAAGAAAGAGAGAGAGAGAAAAAGAGAGAGATAGAGATAGATAGGTAGAAAGATATATATAGATGGATAGATAGATAGATAGATAGATAGATAGATGATATTTTTATGCTTGAGTAGCAAATAATATCCAGACAGAAAATGATGAGAAGTTGAACTGAATATGATAAAGTTGTCACCACTGATAGTTTTGTAGAACTGTATGATGGAAATAAACTGTTTTGCATTTTGTTTAATTGAAGCGATGCATCATCCGCGCTGTTCAAATGCAGAGTGAGGTAAATCATTCATTATGAGCTTATGCAATGCATTTCCAGCTTAGGAAAAGAGCACTCTGGTGGTTGGGGATTTTGCATTAGTGATCGCATGGATTCATCCCTACTGAATGTCTAGTTCTACATAGGGCACATGTGAGATGGTAGCCTCTGCGTCTGCAATAAAGGTTTTGAACCTACTTCACGGTACAGGTAGAAATAATGGATCGTCCAAAGCCATACTGAAGAGAAGCAATACAACAAAACAGCTGTTTGTAGATGACACAATTATTTAATTATTGCTATATATATATATATATATATATATATATATATATATATATGTGTGTGTGTGTGTGTGCGTGTGTGTGTGTGTGTGTGTGTGTGTAGATAAATATATCGCTTAAATTCAGGTAGGATATCGGCCTGCAGGTCTGAAGTGAAGGTTTCTATTCTGCCTCGCATTATTGTATGGGATAATGGAAAGTCTACAGCCACACTGAAGAGATGTAATACATCGAAACAGCTGTCTCTAGATGACACCCCCACACCCCCACATCCCCCACACGTATATATATATATATATATATATATATATATATATATATATATATATATATATATATATATATATATATATATATATATATATATATATATATATATATATTGAAAAAAAGTCCGTCCATAATGTGGATCAATACCCTGGACGAAACCATGATCGTAAATTGTGCTTGAGCTGTTAAATTTTAGCTTCATTTTGGTTTTATTTAATAATTTGGCACTCATGTGTCACATGAGTGTACGGACGAAAAATTGTGAGCTTCCGACTTTTTTTCTGTCTGCACTTACGATTTGAGATAACAAGGAAATAGACCCCAACAAAGATTCAATCTGACATCCTGATTATCTTTTCAGCCGGATAAACAATCAATTGAAAATCATTTTTGCAAAAATGCTCGTAAGTTCATAAACACAAATATTTTTCATGGATAGTTTTTCAGGCAAATACTCTTCCAATCAGTGGTGATATTGAAGTTAGCGTTGCAACGCTTACCACAGATAATTAGATATTCAACAACCATATGCAATGACTGATAATGTAATCAAATATTGTGTAGTGCAATGATCTCTGATAAACATTTTTCCCATGAATTTACCTTGAGTATCAATTATCCTTGGATAGTTTATAGTTACAAGTGATGGACAATTACACAACAAATCTAATTGTCCCGGTTTATGAAGACATCTGATCGAATAATCTAATTGATGGCCGTTGAACATTCATTTTTTACGTTTAAATTGCGCTTTAAATTTTTTAATCTATTTTTTCATACTTTTTCACATGCCAGATGAAGAGATAAAAAGAATATTGATTATGTTACTAATTGGATTAATTCCACCCATGTCTCTTTATCTGTTCCATTCAAAGCGTTAATTAATGATCACTTTATATAACCTGAGGTGTTTGCAATTGCTGTAATTGAATTTTGAACTGCAGAACCGATGAAGAAAAATAAAAACTGGAACATGCTAAGATAACAGAAAAATAATGAGAAGCGATAGCAATCATGGCTGTAATTTTTCTGATCAAAATTTCATTCTTTTCTCACACATGACATTTTTTTTATATTTTACGAATGAAATACGATATGCAAATACGCTCACATGGTGACATAGATGGCTATCTAGCAAGATATGTAGCTCTGATATTTGAGCGTGAAGAGTGAATCAATTAAGATGTTCAGAGACGTATAGTGTAATGTATTTAGAGCTGTTAAATTATTATGTATTCAGTTATTAAACCTCAGGAAAATGCAGGTTTGAAGATAAAGTATTTTTTGTGGGAAAAAGAGTACATCAGTAGCCATGTATTTAGGCACATTCGGTTATGTATATATATATATATATATATATATATATATATATATATATATATATATATATATATATATATATATATATATATATATATATATACATGTATATATATATATATAGTCAAAAGACTAACCCTCCAACTGAGTACGATGCAGTGTGCAATTGAAAAATTCTTAGGAGATCATGGAACGGCATAATATATTCTAAGGGAAAACAGAAGACCGAGACATCATAGAATCTATGAAAAATATGAAATTGCAATGAACCAGACATGTTACCAGAATAGAAGAAAACACCAATAGACATCATGCAGACGCTTGGCCAGGAGAATATAAGATAGACTGTTGAACGAAACAAGTTCAGAAAAGATTGACTTAGAGATAACAATTATGAACGTGTCCAGCGAATGTACAGAAAGGTCACTGCCCAGAGTAGGACAATAGAAAATCTAATGATGTCTGAATTTTATTTTACCTGATTTTAAATACAGAACACTTGTGCTTTGTTACAACACTTGCTCTCTCTCTCTATCTCTCTCTCTCTCTCTCTCTCTATATATATATATATATATATATATATATATATACATATATATATATATATATATATATATATATATATATATATGTATATATATATGTGTGTGTGTGTGTGTGTATGAAAGTTAAAATAGCAAATATAGAAATGCATGCCATATATGTATCCGTTAAAAGTATATTAAAGACAATTTCCTTGAGTTTTTTAAATTAGTTTTCGTTAGTTTTTAATCGTGGAAATTCATTGCCTCCAGTAAATAAAGCATAGAAAAGACATTTCATTAATTATTACGCCAGTTCCATGTAGCTGGTAACCTACGCTGGTAGAGACTCAAATACCGAAAAGCTGCTCCATAAGTGTAAAGTTTAATTTTAAAATTGCTATGGTCAGCTGAAAACGATAATAATGAACACCAGTTACCCGGAATGAACTCTGAGGTCACGGAGTTCATGACCTTTGCTGTAAAAGTACATGTATGTATTCCAAATTTCAACCACTGGTGTAAAATCATTGCTTACACTCTCTCTTTCCGCATATATATATATATATATATATATATATATATATATATATATATATATATATATATATATATATATATATATATATATATATATATATATATCTTTGTGTATCAATTTTATTGCTTAGTGTTTACAGCTAGCAATCTATGCAGACTAATAATATATATGTGTATACATAGTCTACAAGGATTGCTAGCTTTGAATACCATATACAGGGAGCTGGTGTTCGATTAAATCGGTTAGGTTGCAATGCCATTATAACCGTTATAACAGCCTTTAGAATAGTAAGTCAGGATAAGGCATTTTGATGGACTGCAAAGGGTTGCAACTTAATAGCACCAGGTCATGCACATCGTGATACAACAATGGCTGACTTTCAATCTGATAATTGTTTCTTATGAGCTCAATACAATCCCTTCATGTTGAAAATTTCAATACGCCATCAGGCCACAAGTTTGAGACTCCTAGTAATGATCAAACTCATTGCAAACCTAATAGTTTTCATAATCATTCTATCAATTATTGCACCATTGTGAGATACCTAAAGAGGTATTGGATCCATCTATTTAGTTTAGAACACACTTGATAAGTATAACAATTTTGCTACACCGTATTTTGGCTGTATAATTTGATATCTAAAAATGTGAAATTACTCCTCAAAAATTTCTCTCCTGAATTAATATTTACACAAAGATATTTTTTTTCATCAGTGTCCTTATTTGAAAAGTCATTTTTTTTGGTCTTTAAGCACTCATTTTTCCTCCTCCTAGAGAGTGTTGGCTTTTGTTTATTTATTAAAAAACATTTGATTTTCGGCAGCAAATGTGTTCTAATAAGACGATTCTTCTTTTTTCAAGGTTTTTCAACCTTTATGGAAACTAAAACTGATGCGATAAAACAAATTTGAAAGAAAAAGTGATCAGATATTCTAGATCTCTCAAATTTACGAACCTGTTCCTCCACCCTATCCACAGTTGTTGTAATCAATCTGACTCATGACCATCTCCCCATTTGCGCTGAGTTTGTGTGTGTGTGTGTGTGTGTGTGTGTGTGTGTGTGTGTCAGTGTGTATGTGGTGGTTTGCGTGTGTGTGCTCTAAAAGACATTTTGCAACTAACGCACAAAGAAAATTATTTTGCTACAAATAATTTCAATTTTCTAGATGGCTCATCAAGTTTCTGTATTGGAAAAATATTTGTTTAGTGTGTCTAATTTAAAGGTACACACATTCTAAAGCAACTTGAATAGAATTTGCACGGCAGAACATCATAGCAGTCTCTGACAAAATTTCGAGCGAACATAGTTTCCTTCTGATCTGGCCATCGTTATGGTTACTTTGGGGTGTATCTGTATCCGTCTGCTTGGTTCTGTATCAACCAACATTTATGAGCCATTAGCAAGTAGCTATTATGAAGTTATCCAAGAAAGATGGATGATGCAACAGATCCGTAACCCAAGTTTCTACGCTTTATGGGAACTCATATGAACCCTCAACTGGCTGCTGACACTGCAATATCAGACGCACAAAAACTACCTACGTACATCAATTATCGTCGATATGTTTGAAGAGCTCTCTATTTCTTTTATGGTGAATTTAAACAATGCATAGAATATATTCTCAGATAATGCAAGGTTACCGCTACGCAATGCTTTGCCACTACAGGGAGAACAAAATACATACAAGTAAAAAATTAAAACAGTCTGAGAGTAATTTGCTTACTACTTTCCCAGGATATGTTGATATTCTTTTCTGCAATGTCCAATATCATGTAATATATTCGAAGACAACGTACTGACATAATTATTACGTCTAAATTTGCAATCTTCTGGAACCGGAAGCACTACACTGATTTAAATTTGATATTTGATAGTGCTAAAACAATCGAATACAGAAAACATTTATCATCATCATCAATCTTTTAATGTCTGTCGTTGGACGTAGACCTTCACCGGGATTCGCAAAACTTTTCTATTGTAGGCATCACGGAGCCAGTATTTTCTAATTTTGTTGAGTTCTGCTCTTCATCTTGTATTCTGTCAGCCATGGTTTCGCATGTGATCTCTGGGGATCCATGTTGTGAGTAGTGATGTCCATCAGTTGTCTGTCTTGCCTACCCATCGTCATTGAAGTTTTCTAACTGGTTTTATGATGTTGGGACACCTGTCTTCTCCCTTATACCCTTTTTTGTCCTTTGATCTCTCTTTGAGAGATCAAGCATAATTCTTTCATGTGCACGTTGGATGCTTCTCAGTTAGTGGGTCTGTCTCTTGGTGAAGGTTCCGTGTTTCAGCTCCATGAATGACTATTGGGAGAAAAAATTAATTGTATACTTTTCTTTCAGGATTATTGGGATTGCCTTTTTTTTAAGGATGAGCTTGCTCTGCCAAAAGTTTGCCATCTTAGGTTGATTCTTTGCTTGATACCAATGCATAGTTGATAGGCCAAATAGCAATACAGCATGTGCATGGGATTTGCACACGAGGAAACATCACGTTACCCTTATGGGTTGCGCTAAA
Organism: Thysanoteuthis rhombus; assembly: GCA_963457665.1. NCBI lineage: Eukaryota > Metazoa > Mollusca > Cephalopoda > Oegopsida > Thysanoteuthidae > Thysanoteuthis > Thysanoteuthis major. The sequence continues at coordinate 62,042,336 of OY735202.1, forward strand.
ATTCTGCATTTCCTCCTTACGTATGACTTGATATCCGATTGAAATGACGCAAGCACGTTCATTCGTGGTGATTCGTTACATACATCAAATCAGCAGGACCCATTGAAAAAGTATCTGAACCGGTCTACATTACGCATGTATATAGAATTTGTTCAAATGTTATTAAATGGTATTAAATTGAATTATCGTATTTCGCATACATACATATTTTTTAAACCATAGTGAAACAAGAAAACTACAATTCGAATCATGTTTTGTAATAATTGATTGAAGTTCGAAATATAGAGTAACCGGAACTTAGGGACACATCTCAGCTTCACCTTACACTCATTAACTCAACGCATGTGCTTTGCTGGAATAGCACTAGTATCAAAGTTTATCATTTTATTTGATATATCTGTTTACTTCTGTTCACATGGTGATCTCCTGGTGGACATTTCCGGCACCATGCTTCTCTGACATACAAATGCCTGATCCTATCTGCAACGTCCATCCAAAGAAACCTGCTTCTCTTTTTGAACAACATGCTATTGATTTGAGATAAGGCATCCTTTTTTCTTCCCCAGCAACATGATTACATATTTGAGTTGGTTACGACGTCAGGTAAACTGGCTCCAGTTGATCCCAACGGTAATATGCTATGAAAAAATCAGACAAGAAAGATGTACACAAACTATAAGCAGTAAATGGATAGCAACGAATATCTAAAAGGTTGTTTTGCATTATCTATCCAAGGTCAATACGTATCCATCAAAACAGGCTAATCAAAGTTGTTCTTGGTTCAATCATGGAAACAGTTTATAGATCGTGTTGTCGACAAAATCGAAATTTCCTAACGTCGTATACTCTTAATTTTTCTTGAGACTGGAAAAAAATTAGTTGCTAACATAAAGAATCAGTCGTTGGGCATATTTTGTGCTTGAAAGCGATGAATATTTGACAAATGCTATACCTGCTTATCATTACAGAAATACACAAGTTGATTGAAAAACAAGGTTAAATATCCTTGGGTGTTTCAATGTTGACGATTGTAGGTTAATGCATGTCATCTGTTCGGCGAAATCTAAAATACAACTGCTTCTAATATTCGAAGTCAGCTAAGCTAGTGTATATAACTCTATCAGTGTTACAGTTGTATGTGCTCTATCGGAGTGTGCACTCGGTGCCAAGATGGAATGAGTGTTTATTTACTCTATTTTTGTCTAATTACTCCTCATGCTTACACCATTTTCAGAGTAATGAATCGAAAAAAAGTTTTAACAAGAAAGCTGCAGTATATCTATTACGAAGACATGAATGAAGAACAAAATTGTGGAACGAACAGGCTTGACAGCATAGATGAATACTCACTAATTCTTACATGACCCTGTAAGGAATGTCAAATACCCTATTCAGTCAAAGAGGGAATCATACGTCTTGACCCTATAGGAAATATAACAATGAGTCCATTGCTTGTTTAAATTTTTCTTTGCTTGATAACATAGGGTGCACATATATTTGAAAAATAGGATTTTTTTATCCTTTCGGTATATCTATATCACGAATCCTTTCAATCCATTTTGATTCTTTCCAGAGATCAATGAAAAATATGTCAAACCGTCAGTTGCATGCTACAATAGGTGGTTAATGATAGGCTACAATCTACATCAGGAAATTAACAGTAATTTGTGTACTATTTAGAGAAGTCAAAGGTAGGCCACTACTTTCGTTAGTGATTAAACATTGTGCCGTTTCCAACAATTAAAAAAACGTAAAAGTAAGCAAGATACATTTGACAGCAATATCCCTTTTGTTATCGGATCTTGCCTGTACATCTCTCACATTCTTCAACAAAGTAAAAAAAAAAATTAGATAACTATTTTAAAAGTTTAATCTATGTCCATACATAGAATAATTAGCAATTTCCAGGTGTCTCCTGCCACGCTATTGTTATTAGTGACGTAGGTAAGTTTAAAGATAATTTTAGTTTACTTTAAACCTGATAAGAGCATCTCTACTGAATCTTACTCGAACTTGAATTTGATTCTTACTTGAACTTGTACAAAAATAAGAAAATGCTGCATGACATATTTTTAATATCTCAGAGGTACGATGCACTTACTTGACATATTACCATCATCCATCTTCAGCAAGAGGAAACTGGTGTATCTTGCTCATCACGTTATTATGCAAATAAAAAGAAAACCTGAAATTATTTCTCTGCTGGCTCGAACTCAATCTTATAAGTTCTCGTCCCATAGAGGTGTTTGCCTCCAACCCAAGATTAGATCTACTGTCCTAAAGTGAGATTTAGCAATAGATCGCTTATTGCTTCAACGCCGATTTGACTTGACTTCATTATTCCTCACAGCAAGTATGGTTTATTTTGGGTTTGCCGACTCGGGATTTGGATTTTCATGATACTTTTGGTAACGATCTGCTCAAATGCTAAGTGTCTTGATGCATACTCCCTATGATATTCTCTTTTAAAACATCCGTGCTGAGTCACGCTGATAAACAGAACTGTTTACGTTCGGACACTAATTTAGGAGCATAGTTAAAAACTTCATCTTTGGAACACAAGCATAATGACCAGACATAATTTTAGTGTTTTGCATCGACATTTTCCTTATATAATAAAATAAACAAATGTCCTCTGCGGGAAAGCTGATCTAATCCGACATGAGTTTCCGTCCCCCAGACATTAATCAAAAATATCGCCTATCAAGTTGCAAAATAGAACTTTGAGCTGTAAATAAATAAATATATGCGAATTTCGTATTGAATATTTCAATAATGTATGATGAATCAATTTTTTCCCTCATATCAAAATATCAATGACGTGATGACATGATCTGGTATGCAAAAATCTTTAATTTTCGATCGATCTGTCGCTCCAAACGGTCTGGTTTATGCAATATATTTTTGTCTTTGCATCCTTCCAATCCTTATCTGATATTGTTGGCCCACAGAATTTACCGTTGCATTATCAGATCGTAACTTCTTCTGTAAGAAAAACTCGAGCAGAATGAAATCAGATTGGGAATTAATTCTGATTTATTTCAATGATTCGAATATTGACAAAATCTACATTCTCATCATTTTCATCCATATTCAATACTTTTTCCTCCCCCCCATATATATATATATATATATATATATATATATATATATATATATATATATATATATATATATATATATATATTCATTTCATTCACGATAGTTATTTGCTTTTTTTTGTACTTATAACTATGAAAATTCTGCGTCACTTTATGTTATTTTGCTTGACCGTTTAAGACAAATTCGATAAATTAGAAATTAATTCTTGGACGACTGCGATTTAGTCTTATTGGGTAGACCTTGGTACAATCATAACCTACATATGAGCTACCTTTGAATACTGATTTGATGTATCACTTCATGCCTGATAATCAGAATGAGACTAATGGTGGTCAACTCAGCAACAAAAGCCACTAAGCAGGCTTCCATGTCCAGCTTAACTGCAAAATGTCTCCTCTACAAAATGCTGCAACAGCCCAATGGAAGACCTCTTTGAAAATAGGATTATCGACAGTAAAATGAGTTGTAAGAACCAAAACATTCAGTAGTCGCTATCCACTCTTCATCTTCCAGTTGAACTGCCCTTATGAATATTTTGAGCCCCCCTGGGTTCAGGCATCAGTTTACCAATAATACATACAGCCAACAAATCAAGCAATTGACATTTTGCTTCGTTTGTTATTGACATGTATCAAAAGACTTTTAAAGAACTATGGGTAGCATTCTTGCTGTATTGATGACAAACTAACAAATATGAAGAATAAGATATTATCAAGTATAACAACTGAGTCAAGAAAATATAAAAATACTACGTTAACATATATTCGGGTGAAACATCAACAAGGGCGTTGGGGGCAAGGCAATTTGTAATATGAATCTGTGGTATAGTGGAGTACTTCATAAAGGAAAATCGTTTCCATTATGATCCTTTTCCAGCTAATACTATTGGCTAGAGCTTTTAATTCAAATATCCTCTTGTATTCGGCGTATCGAAATCTCAAAGTTACATATTCGTAAGAAAAAGCAAGTATAGTATTCCGATTATGGTTACTAAATCATCAATTGTAATTCAGCCTGGCACACTTTGAAGAGAGACACGTATCTGTTAAGAGGGATATATGAAGACCCATCTTTGGGCTCATGGAGAGCTTTCAACTCAACACTTCCACTTTTATCAAACAGGGGAATATTTACGGATACTTTTCGGTGGATTTCAATCAAATAATATTAAGTAAGATTCCTATATTTCTGAAACACACCAACTGATTGAAGGATGTTACAGGAAGTATCACTCAAAATACTGCAATTGTTCCTGTATTGAAAGTTTTTCTCTGAATAACTAAAACAAATCTGATTAAAAATCATTTTCTTCGATTCACTACATTTATTTTATTAGGGTTTAATGGGCTATTAAGTACCAATACTTATAAACACAACTGTTCAGTTATTTCTCATGCTAAATTGGTCATTCTAAAGTTATGCCCAGATATCTAAATGTGTGGACTAGCTAAAACTCTAATTTTTTGAATACATAGCTTTGAATTTATCTGCAAAGTATAGGAGTAAAGAAAAAAAGATTCCCGTTTTTGAAGCAGGATTTAGATTTGTTTGAAATTGTCCGTACGTTAAAGTGAAATAAATGAAATGGAGGGTTATTTTTTTTTCAGTTTTTACAAAATGAAAAACTTATTCGCCCAGTATACATCATCGAAAAATAAAAGGTGCATCAATGCTCCTTTGATATGTGATTCAAAACTGATCTGCAAGACTGATCTATGATATCTCTTGCTTCAAATTACACGTTTGTAGACCAGATAAGCATTCAGGTAGGGTTATTACTAAATAAATTGATACAGAGAGAAAACTCATTCGTGTACTTAAAATTAAACATGACTAATTCCTTTTTTTCTAGATATTATCCAGTACGTAACTATTGATTTTAACCAAAAACTCAATTATGCACGAACTGTTTTGTCAAAATCGCTGATTCAAATTATTTAAATCTATTCTATTTTTGCACAAATGATAAACCACTGAGGAAATACATACTGATACGTTTTACATTCAAGTACGTTTCGCTACATAAAGTTGGTTTCATACTATTTCAAAGTCACTGTAATTGGGTGATAAATTTGAAGAGGTTATTTTTTTGTTATCAAGAAATGAACTGAATCGTACACAGATCAATGAATTATTATATTTTTCTATCATTATGTATTCCTCTTTATAAATGATATTTGTCTAACGTTCTTTTTTACGAGATGTATCACTGACAATCTCATTTTACCCCAAAGCAGCGGTATTAAAGTTTATATATTTCACTATCGTTGGTTATAAGCTATGATTTCGAAATCTGAAATATCCCAAAATCTGGAAAGGGTCTGGATTCATATAAGAGACTTGAAGATCCATAGTGCTTTTTTTCATATTCTGAGAGTGATATTATTCCTTTTTTTTTTTTCAGTACGTTCATATGTAATTGCTCAATTGCACATATCTGCTTAGAGGAATAATTAAGACTTTTCTGAGAGCTATCAATAGGATGATGCCTTAATCTAATCATCATGGTAAACATTGATCCAAAGGTTCTGAATGAATAAAATATTGAGGATAACTTCTTATGCTCGCATAAAGACATTCATGTTCATATCAGCATAGAATTATCACGGATGTGCGTGTTTCTTTGAATTGGAGACGATTTTATCGCCTTTTATTTCATGACCAAAGGAAGTCCTGCGTAGGTTTTTTTTTCCTTCTAGTCACGAAAATAGACAACATTTAGATACTAATACTAGCGGGCTGCCATCTGGACATGATACTAGATTGTGCTTGATACGTTTGCTATCATCTGAAGCACAACGATGCAAGATTAAAAATTCCACATCCGGTTACATTTGGTCAGTTAATTTCCTGACACTGTAGAACATAATTTCCGGTTCTGAGAAAGAATATCTTATTCCAGCTTCCAATCCATCCATGCAAATAGGATTTTATCATAATCAATGTATTAGGGGTTTATATGCCAGTTAAATCATTTAAATAACTAGTTTAATGAATACATAATCGGTGTTTTTGGCGTTTATTTTCCCCTAAAATAGTTTTAATCTTACCCTGTATCTTAGGAAAAAAGTGTTTCTAATTTGCAAGCCAACCTTCATCAGCTCTTACTCTGAAATATGTTATGGACTGTACATAGCCGGTTGAAAAAAGTTTTTTATAACGTTGTGGGGGTTTCAAACGTGTGTTCAGTGTGAGGAACCGTTTCTATGACGTTTTGAATCAAAGGCAAATTGCAAAATGAACCTGACTAAATATCACTGACTGAATATCATATGCAAGATCTAATAAAAATGTCAGAGATTATTACCACAAAAACAAATTCAATAACACCAATTTCAAGTTCGTGTAAAGAACTAAAAAACATCAACAACAACAACAACAACAACAACAACAACAACAACAACAACAGCAACAATAACAACAACAAAATCAGGCCTAAATTACACGGAATATTAATCTGAATATAGTTCATTATTTCTTTTCATGAAGATAATTTCTACTTTATAATCAGTCTACATGGTTGGCTTTGAATAATTTCCATAGTCCCCACCGTATGACTGTTGCAACTCTGTCATGTTCATTCATGTATCAACAAAAGAAAATTCACAATATCCAATGATTATGTGATTTACTCTGTCATGCGTGCATAAGTGGTTCTGCCTATCCCTGACTCCTAATGAACAGAGAAACTTGGCTGAGCATTTTAATTTATGGAAAGAAAACACACGTGCACACACATATACACAGTCAGACACACACACACATATATATATATACATATATTTGTATATATATATATATATATATATATATATATATATATATATATTTGTGTATATATATATGTATGTATATATATATATAAATATAAATATGTATATATATATGTATAAATAAATATATATGTATACACAACCACACATATATATATATATATATATATATATATATATATATATATATATATATATATATATATATATATATATACGTGTGTATATATGTTTTTATATGTGTGTGTGTGTGTCAGAGCGTGGAACAGTTATGAAATGTGAGAGATTTTGTCAAATGGCGTATTACCGATACTACATTTAATTCTAATCATGATGATATATATATATATATATATATATATATATATGTATATATATATATACATATAAATATATATATATATATACATATATATATATATATATATATATATATATATATATATATATATATATATATATATATATATATATATATATATATATATATATATATAACAAGAACTGACGATAGACAATCATCCTGTTCACTTAAACAAAATTTTCTGAAATAATCTTTTCGATAATCACTTTGCAAATCTCGTCGTTTCACGCTATTGTGTCGATATTAAATGAGTTGTTTGTTTAAATTGTGTAAAATACATCAAAATGTACTGTTCAGTCAAATGGAAAAAAAGTATTTCCACTTCCAGCATAAAAAGGTATCGTATGAATAAGACACTTGTAAAGGAGTAAATGGGGTCATTACATCCACACATACCTAGATGGACAGTGGAATGCTTTTTGGTTTGTGATGAAATTCATCTTCATGTATTCAAATCAAGTTTGTTTGAATTAACATTTATCTGGTTTTGTGATTGTAAAATAAGGTGATCTAGAGGTTGTGCCTATGCAAGTTTTCTCACCTGAAGTTATTGAAATGAATCGTCGATGCCATGAGCCATATATGGGGTAAGTTATTCTCAGAGGAAGAATTTACAATGCTGCAATTGATTTATTGAGCTATTCCCTTAACGTATCGATTAAAATTCAACTTATTTGGCTCCCAGTCCGCACTTTGACAGAAAACAAGAGAATTCATGTGTCGAAACACATTTTTTCCTCGAATAAAAGATTCCATGGAAAATATCTCTGCTTCTATTCTTAAATGACATAACTGAGCGCGAGATAAAGATTGTCTCAAACTGATTCTATTCAATGACAATATTTGAAACCATTATACTTTTAATTATTATTACTTCTCATCTTCTGTGGAACATTGGACTTGTACTCTGATTTATTGAGGACCGGAGTAATGTCGTGGTTTACAACTATTTTCTGATTTCATTTGAATCTTTTATCATGATGGGCATAATCCTAAATTTAAGGATCCTACAACATTATTTGAGGCTGGGCTACGCCCTGATGAATTTATGATTTCACTCTTACTTATACTTATCGTCGACTTACTGTTACGACCAAATCCATAATTTTCAAACTTTCTCATCCAAGACTATTAGTTCAGCTTGAATGTTGTCGTTGGTCAAGACACCACGATACCGTAAAATTGAACCCTACTGATTGCCCTGTTCCCTAGCACAGAGGCGTGATACCAGCCTCATTATTGTGATCATACAAAAAGAAAGTTGTTTGTTTAATTTTGTTTTTGAAATTGATATTTACGGCACCATGACAGAAAAGTTGAGATTGCCTAAGATTCTAATTCAGATTTTGGTTGGCCTGAATATTTTTTCTATAGTACAGCGGATGAGATATTATCTCCCTTTGGAGGGTTTCATACAATGGTTGTTCATTCATCGCAGCTGCCAACTTTACAAGTATTTGCGATGGCTCTTAAATGGGTGGTACTCATGTTTATTTGTTAAAATGTTTTTACTGTAAAACTGATTACTAGGGCTTTAACTGGATGGGAGAGCTCACTTTTGAATATCTTCTGTTTCAAGAGAAAATCTCAAGATACTTGTAATAGGAACCAAGTGAAGGTGATAATCAAAGGCTGACATAAATCTGATCGTCTTATGTTCAATATTGTTTGGGGAAATATAGCATATAACTGACAGCTAGATGCTGCGTACACAATTTCCAGAGTAAATCTAGAGGTAATGTAAATACATTGAGAACAATGGTATGAGAATTTGCGCATTAAGGAAAACGAGGAATAAATTACCGAATCGTGAAGCAGGCAGTTTTGAAAAAAAAATAGTTTGAGTCCATTAGAAAAAAACCCCGCTGAAATGAAAGAAATTATGGCAATTAAATGAAAAAAAAACATGCAATATAAATCGATGGGAAACAATTGAGTCAACTGAATGAATGATGAAGCAGTATGCATATTGTTTTTATGTGTAACGTGAATGCTTTAGCCTTTAGTGTTTTCTGATCGATTAATATAATTGTAAAAATTAGATAGCAATATGTATCTTGCTTCCTTTTCAGCTGGTGTGGAGTATTCCATGGAGATTTATGTATTTCTTTCCGTCAACTTTAGTTTGTTTTTTTTTTACGCATAGTTGAACTTCAGAAAAAAACATGTTACATTTCATTAATGAACAATATTGAAAATATCAATGCAATGATTGATGTTATCATTATAATACTTGAATTTACAGGCAAATGTTCGGATCATTCTCTGTGCGATTAAAAAGATATCGAAAAACAGCAACGTTTACTCAGCTTCTCATCGCATCTATTTGAATACATTTTGATGTAATTTGTTCTGGTGATGATAAGGTATGAATCTTAGATGTCTCGTTCACAATTTCCGTTTAACCTGACAAAAGGTTCATAAACAATACAAGTAACTGATGGACGAATTGCAATATAAGGCTGTCGACGCAGAAATGTATCGGTAATGGCTTGCAAAGTTTTGAAGAAGAAAATTCCCCAGCTCAAAAGGAAAAAAGATGCTGAGGAATACCTCTAAAAAACAAAAAAAAAAGGGTGAAATAGGGTCAAATTTGAGGAGCTACAAAGGAAAATACAGCAAACATATTGAAATGATCTATTTGAATATGAGAAGCCAGGATCTGAAAAGTACTCTGCTGCATGACAAGATCTAATCTCACCTTGAGACTATGACAGTAAACGACAATACGGCTGGGTTAGCAAGTCTTTGAGCAGGTAGTATTATCTGTAGACCTACAACCTTTACAGTATCAGTGTTTGCCACGTGCAAGATCATGCCAAGCTAAAATTTACAACGAGGCAAACATAACATAAACAGCAGAAAGAATTCATCAATAACAAATTAAGCTTTTCCAAGTTAGATATAATTAAAGCCAAGGAATCAAAGAACAGTGACTAAATTAAAGAGTTCGAATTCTAACGTACCTTTAATTTAACACTCTTTCATCAGTGATGATGATATTCAAAGTGTACATGGAGACAACTTCCGCTCTTTCTCTTAGTTCTGTCAATTTTGTCTTTGATAACATGATTTATAACATGTTTCACTCTAACTTATAACAATGTGTTTATAGTATCCCTTTAATAACTATGGAAAGAGCTTCCTATCCGTTATATTTTCGTTCGGTCTTTCAAAGTATCTGTGTAGTTTATCTACTCTCATGTCATATTTTCTGCATTTTTTTCACTATCTTTATGTTTCGAATAGATGTTATTATTATTGTTTATTCCAAAGTTGGTTCTGTATTCATTGTTCATATGTACATATCAGCTGTCATTATATTCATACAGCCTTTGTTATTGGTATGATCACAAAAATCTACTCGTTGCAAAAAGAAACAGAGGACTTGTGATATATGATGACAAACGATTAGAGTGCATTTTGAATTGCTCCCAACTCTATGTCAAGTAACATTTCTTAACAATTATTACATTTTTTGCGACCTATATGTTTTTTTTTCTCTTTGTTCTTGTTCAAGTCTTCCATCACATCATCAGTTTTTGCCCTCTTTCTTCCAGTTATTCACTGGAATATTCTCGATTCCCATGAGTAATTACTGCAGATACATACACATCTTCAATTGGTTATTCTTCACTGTTCAATGCTCTCACGTAGCAAAATGTACAATCAAATTTACTGTACTGTTTTCTCATGTGTTTTTTTTCCTACTATGGTTCCATCTACATCAAGAGACGGTAACAGAATTGCCAATTTCGTTATGATGAAGAATCGGTTTTAAATTGGTATGGAAACAAGTGCTGCATTTTTTATGTGCTCTCACCAGGAGTTCTCATCAGTTGATCAATTCTTGTTGTGCCTGGCCTCTCTGTTAGTTTTCAGCTTCACGTTGAAATATATCTGCAATGTAATTTAAAATTATTCTTTGTTTCTCTCTTGTGTCACTCGTAGGTTGCTGTATAATGAAAAAGAAGGGAAAAATAAAAAATGCAGCAATGTTTTTAAAATTGAACGACAACTTCAATGATATTGCAAGAAAATTACATAAAAAACAACGGTAATCATTGTTTGTTTATTGTTGTCATGTTAGCTGGTCGAAACCAAGACCATGTTTATCTTACTTTATCATCAATGCAACACCTACATCTAATATTATCACTCACAATGTACGAATTAATGATGGTCTTCATTAGTATTATTATACATGCATTATTGAAATAATCATTACTAGAATCGTTGCCACACACACATACACACACACACACACACACACACATGTGCATGCATGTGCATGTACATGATTTTGTGTGTCTGAGTGCATGAGTCATGTTGATTACTTTGAAGATTAAGTGATCACTGTTTTCTAGTACTTAATATATTTCAATTATGTTCGATTGAAAAGAGTGTTGCCAAAAAGAGATGCAACGAAGTTTCTATGAACAAAGTTACCGAAACAGAAATTCACATAGATACGTGGAAATGACTACAATAACTCAAACTAAACAAAATTGTTCATACAAATGGATTATCCGGTTTGGCTGGATGGTTTATCTGAATAATGTTACATTCTTTTAGCCAGTCTTCTATACACATAAAAATACGGATGGAATTTTATTTAAAAAGTCGTCGCTAGATACCACTATTGTAAAAGCAACAATATTTAATTTCGTGTTACATTCATTTTGCTCAAAGTGAGCATTGCTGGTTTAGAATCGTTGTTTCACCCTGAAAAAAGTCTTATATTTAGTAGGGGAAGGTGTTTGATTATTGAAAGTACTATGCATCCGGTTCAGTTGTAAAAGTATTTGGTCCAGCTATGACATTAGCCTGTAAGTTTACGAAAATTCCATGGTAATTATGCGTAATTAATTGCAAACGGGGCAAAGGGAAAGTCACGTGTAAACACAGGGCTTGATTCACGGCTATTAACAGTTTAGCACCTGCTGTGTTGGAATCAATGATCAGCTTGTCGTCTATTAATTAGAAACTTTGATTACACTGCATTTCATTGTTAAGAGACGGATAAATCGAGTTTTTTCAAATGAAAACAGAGATTCAAACAACATAAGAAAATATCAATCTATCTTGATTATATATACAATGCTTAGCTTTGTACAATAAGAGACCAAAAATAGAGAAGATTTGGATTTGTAACATTCAAAAAAATAATGATATGGGGCATCATTCAAAATTCTTGATCAGTACTTTTCTTTGGTACAACTCGGCCTCCAATAAATTTTTACATGGTTATTCGAGTGAATGAGCTGCAGATTTCTTTTGACAACTTTTGAAACATTTTGTTGCAGACATTTTTCCCAACGTTCTGTCTACAGGTTGTATGTACTGAGGAAAAAAGGGTCTTCCTAATCATTCATCCACCTGTACACTTTTGTATGTGTATTGTATTGAATATTGCCACAGATGGCATGGCATGCACACTAATTTGTTTCTGTGAGTGCAATAGGAAGATGCTGCCTGGAGAATGATACGGTAGTTATCTAGCTTTTTCAATTACCTAATTTGTTCTGTTGTATACTTTGTCTCTGCTTGATGTCATGGCTACGTTGAGTAAATACCCACGGCCTCATGCTGCCTACCCTGCTGGTGATAAGCCACGTTTCGCTGAGGATCTGCCAGTGCATAGATTTGGATCTTCATTGGTCTGCAAAACATCCAATGTTTACATCACCCTCCTTCTTCACATCATCATCATCATCATCATCATCATCATCATCATCATCATCATCATCATCATCATCATCATCATCATCATCATCATCATCATCATTATAATTCGTTAGACGTCCGTTCTTGGTCATAAACCTTCTCCATGATCTGCCACAGTTCTCTATCATGGATGTTGCAAAGCCAGTATTTTCTAAATTTGTCCAGTTCATCACTTTATCTTGTATTTTGTCGACCTTGGTTTCGCATGTGATCCCTGAGGATCCATTTTATGAGTCGTGATGTCCATTGGTTTTACTCAACTATTGTAATCCGTCCGTTGGCTTGAGTGATTTCTCATTCCTCACCGGCTTTTCTGGTTTGTGTTTGAGTTCTGATATGTGCAAAAGCCATTCTAGTGAAGACTAAACTCTACTTGATCATCGACATTACCTGAGTTTTTTTCTTTTTTTCCCTCTCTTTTTTTTTGTCCCAGTACGAAACCAAATTGGGCTCAGTTTAAAACTTGAAAGCATTTGGAAAATAGGTATAAAGTGAATAGTAAGGTGTTTAGTATTCGTATCCCCCCTTGAACAATGCAAATGGACCCTACACAGAAAACCTATTTCTAAAAAAAGTGGACATGAGAAAGAAATTTACAGCCTTTTAGCTCCATCTTTGCGTTTTGTATACATACATGCATACAAATACTTACATACATGGCAAAAACAATATAAAAACTGGAGTAATTTATTTTGACTTGTTTTGACGGATTAGTTTCATGATTTTTAATCAAAATATGCACGTAGAGGCAGCGAGAGACGTGAACAAATAGAGCAGAGGAAAGAAAGCGTAAAACTGCAAAAAGAAACTAGATACGAGATGAAAAAATGAGATAAAAATAATAGCCAATAAATCATGTCAGGGCTTTGTACACTGTTATGAAAAAATAGCATCGGAACTTTCACTTCACACCCAGAAGCTGGCATATCACCTCTATCTTAAGCTTGGACAGTCAGTAGGGTTGGATGTATACGATGTATTCACTTATGCACAAAACCCCATCAACCATAGTGCTCCAATTTTGGAATTGGAAGAGTATTTCTATACAGCTTATAATGGACGCGTCGCTTTACTTGAAGAGTGCTCAACACTGAAAAAAAAAGAAAGAGAGGAAAGGGAGAGAGACGTTTAAAAGATTCATTCTATACGACAAATGTGTATCTCAATATATTATACTAATTCCATATACATATAAACAAATAATCACGTACATCGAAACTTCCTATCCAGATAACATTTCTGCTGAAAATATTTTGTGACAGGATATGAACATACGTCATTAGCTTGTCTTAAAACGTGTATGAACAATGGATTTTTGGTATTTCTTCTTAGCTACAGAAGGACTCAGTTTTTTTTTCTATTTTAGGATTAAAAATTGAAGGGAATGTTTATTCTAACTCAGGGTTGTAAAGATCCAGAGTTTTTTCCCATCCAACATCAAGCATCATTTCTCACTGTTTATTTTTATCAACATATCTTTTTTTGATGTTTTTTATGAACAGTGCCCATTGGATCCGAGTTTTACTGTTTTTCAATTGACCAAAACCCAGGAAAAATATTTCATTCTTCTTGGGAGATGCGTTGAACTTGGATAAATTTCCCTCAGTTCTCTCTGTCTCTCTCTATCTCTCCCTGTCTCTCTCTGTCACTCTGTCTGTTTCTCTCTGTCTTTCTCTCTCTCAGTCTATGTGTGTGTATATATATATATATATATATATATATATATATATGCACATAATTAGATGTAATGAATTGATGGCAAATTGCGTGTATCATTATTGAATTTTGTGTTTTCATGAGTGATTTTAGGTTATTAGATAATATCAAGAAATTTCAAACTGAGAATTTCAGTAAGTTTTGTCGAAATATTCCAAAGATTCAAAATTTTTTTTGTCCTTTTTTTAATCAATCTTAATATGGCGCCCTCTTTTGTTATTATTCTCATTGTTCATATCATATCAGTGCATATGTTTCTTTCTTTTTAAAAGTTCACAATGTCAGTAACCTCCACTAGAGCAGCAGTTATCTTTAGTTTTGACATATATTGATGGACTTAACAATATGAGGAGCTGATATCCTTTCGTCAACATTGACGAACCGTAACAACCTACGTTGACAATATGTTTTTGTTCGTGAAAGGGTTCTTTACCACGAGAACCCGGGTATGCATGACTTTCACTCTTTAATATTCATACACGATCTTTCCATATCCTTGGTGATTCACTGGGGATTGCCTTGATCTCTTCTAGATATGCTGAAAGATCTCCTGAGTGCATAGAACTTCATAAGCGTTTGTTGTTTTATGGCTTCTGTTATCATCGATTCCATATTGTTTGATTAATATTTGAATTTTTTCAACTTATGCAGTTTACACACAGCAAAAACAACACACTCATACACGTATATATGGAAGAAATAGAGACAGAGAGTGTGAGAAGGATAAATTAAGAGAGAAAAAAGGGTACGTTAGTTATATTAACATTAGTACTTTAAATGAGCACCAGCCTCTATTGACTCAGTATAATTAACCCAACAAATACTTGCTTTTTATATGACTATATAGGTGTTTTTCTTTTCGTCATTATATAATACTATATATGATAGTTCTTCTTTATTTTTGTGCTATCGATTGCTCCATTTTTCTAAAGACTAGTGTCGCACCCCCTATTCTTCCAGTTAGGAACGTAATACCTCTCTTTTAGCTAGATATTGAAAACATCACTTCCTCCTCGGACCCCTATAAAAGCCCGTGGACGTACATTGTTCAATACTCATTAGCACCGGCATTAATAAGTGGTTACGATTCTAGCCCTGGCCTTTGTTGCCAACAATTTTTTTTTCTTTTTTTCCTTCTCTCTAAGATTGGTATCATTTCGCCGACCCACCGGCCGATCTGATCTCAACAATTTTTCCACTGAGATCATCGATGTCGAGGTATGACACATACGCCCAGCTACACAGATACGCCACCATGTCTTCACCACGTGCCCCAAACGCATATCATTTCTCACTCTCGTGAAAAAAAAAGCAAGGCTTCTTGTTATTTGGTAGTCGCGATAATCTTTCCAAAAATTCTTACCTCGGGGAACAAGTATGGATAAAACTCTATTTTCCCTGTCTTTCATTGTTTATTGGTCGATGGTCTATGAGCGTCAGGGAAAAGTTTATGCACACAATTTGACAGTAATGGCTCATTAGATTTAAACCCTTGGCTTCTTGAACGATTGTTTGCTTACATTTCGTCTTCCTATATCAAGACAGTGCATAGTTCATAAGTTAAATATGAATATTTTTATATCAGTAATTCTTCCACAATGAATTTTTCTATATCTTCATGCAAATTTATTTTACAAAAATGTCTTGAAAAAAAAGATTAAGTCAGGGTCACATATTATATTATCCCTCAAAAAAATGAATTATCAGAAATGATCTAAGAAGATAAATTCTGGTAAATAGCACGTTCACTGCTCAAGCACAAAAACATGGTTATAACATCGTAACTTTGATTGTTAACAAACACAGAGAAAAGAAGGAACAGATAGGTTGATAACAGTAATAAGATTACATTTGTAACTGAATTAAAATATAAGAGGACTGTAGTTACCGCCGAAATGAATATATTTGGAGTGATTTACCGCACTAAAGGTGAGATGATAGGAAAGATAGAGGGAGAAGAATGTCTAACTAAATGCAAGGAAAAGTCTTTAAAATGTCCGTCAGTTTTAGTCTTCAAAATCATAGCCACTGAAACGTTATCTCTGGAAGTTCGACTACGATGAGACATCCTAAATTAAATAAGACGTTTTTTTTTTTTTTTCAGAGGAAAAGAATTGACCACTTTTATAAGCGAATCTGTATAAAAACCATGTAAACTATACCATCTAAAGAGAGAAAAAAACAACCTTACCTATAAGAACAGGGAGAGAGAGAGAGAGAGAGAGAGAGAGAGAGAGAGAGAGAGAGAGAGAGAGAGAGAGAGAGAAGAGAGAGAGAGAGAGGGAGGGAGAGATTTACTGTCACAGTTAAAAAAACCCGTAAGATAATATTATGTTACCTTATTGGTATTTCTGTGTGATGTCGATGACTATGTAAGGAATACTACGTACGTTCTTGGCATCGGGCAAATAACTCCATGTATGTATGATTCTCTCTTGCTGGAAAGAGAGTAGAAGCAAATTGATGAAAAAAAAGATTTGAATGATCATTAATAGAAATGTAGGATATGGAAATATTCATACGAGGTGCAGAAGGAAATTTGATTGAGAATGAAGACCGTCTAATGTTTACTTGCTGTTTTTGTTGACTTTGTCTATATTTGTACTTTGAAACGATTCAGTTTGAAGTTCTCCAACAGTGTAATAGAAGCAAATCGATGAATTCATAAATAAAAATAAAATATTCATGAAGATGAAAAGGAAATGAAAATATTCACACACGAAACAGGAGGAAATTTGATTTACAATGAAGACCTTCTAACATTCACCCGTAGAAAAAAATCGAGGATTTAAATTAGATTTTAAAATGGAAATATTGGCACGATATAAAACGTTGTTGATAAAATATTCCGAAAAATTATTTCAAGAAAAATTCTGATACTTTTATTTCAGTCATCAAAACGAAAATGTCCCGAGGAAAATTGAATAGGAAGTATATGTTTTCACTTTTTGAGGTCAGTGGTAGAGTAATAAAGCGTGTATATAAGTATTTGAAAATCAGATTGTATCAACAACAAAGATAGAAACCATAACAGTATGGAACGCATCAGATGGATATGGCAGTTGTGTTAATAAAAGAGAGAAATTGTAACACAGTTTTCATATATTCATTCAATATCACTGTTTCACTAATACAAAAATTCAAAAAGCAAGGAACGTTCCTCCAGCAACCAGCCCTTATAGAGACAGGACACACTGTCTTCACTCCTACTCTAACATTACAGTCAAATATATCTCCCACCATCAAAAACTTCGACAGATTATTCCAATTTATTACCATAAACATTTTGGTGGGTTAGGAACTTTCAATATTTTCCTAACTAAAATCATTGATAATTGCACGTGTGTTAGTGTGATGATTCTTTTATTGATAATTAACTAAGAACGGAACCCTACATTTGGCTAAATATACAAGGCATTGCAGCTTTCAACAGTTCTCTTTAAAAGCCCTGAGCGCACGGGTTAATTTGCTCACTCGTCCCGGTTTTACTTCATATTCCCAACACTCCTTAGTATCAATATGATTTTGGTGGCCTCCTGGACAATCCTAACTTTACTGTTGTTTCTACCGTGACCAATTACTGTTCACTAACATTCTCTGGTTGTAGGGATATCTCTCATAAGCTCATTTACTCAATAGTGTCCTTCTCTCCGGCTCATAAAATATATCTACCTTTATCACTTGAGGATGATATGGCGATGTTTTCAATGCACATTCTAATTTTTCATCTATTAGAAATTGCAGATAAGCAAAATTTATGTATTTTCCTAATCTGTTAATCCTGTTCCTCAGCTTCTGAGGTTGTTCATACGTACTATCTCTGACACCCAATCTCCGAAGCAAATTTCTTGGTTTTTTCCAAGCCTTGTGGATTCAAGCATCTCAGTCACTTCTGCTCCATTAATATTCAATTGCGACTACTTATCGGCACCGAGCTCGTATTTTCTGCTTACAAACTGTCTCCTATCTTCCTCTCCTCTTCACGACATATCAATGTTTTATTTTATTTCTACAGTTATTCATTTTCAGTTATGTATTATCAAGATAGTTTCTTCTTAAATGCACGTTCTATCCCTTCATCAAGGTATTCGTGTGTATTTTCATAGCAATGACTTGTATTTTATTCAACTTCCACGTCCACATTGATATTTGGTTCGCACATTTTCAATACCGTTATGACAAAAATCGTTCTCAACTGCTTCTTCAAACATTTCCAGTGATGTTTGAGTTCAGCATAAAAAGGCGAACAAAATATATACACCCCTTGCTGTTTATATCTGATAACTTCGAGAACACACTATAACACAACTATACACACATACACACACACACACACACACATATATATATATATATATATATATATATATATAGATAGATAGATAGATAGATAGATATAGATGGATAGATAGATAAATACACAATTTGCATGTGGGCCGCTTGCATCATATTTCACTTCACAGTGGAAACAATGGAAAGTTCTGTTAATGAAATGATTTTTCTCCCTGTCGCCATTTTTCAAATAATTATTTTTCAACCCGCAAATCAGGGCAAGTAAAGATTCCAGAAACATGTCCGTCGAGTCTTAAATACAGAATAATCTTGTCTGTCATCGAATTCGTCGTTGATCTTGTTACATTTTTGAAAGCACAACTCCTCTTTGCACACACATCCTCCATTTCCTACAGGAGAAATATCACCAGGCTCATATCTATGACTCTCGTTGGACTTTTCTTATTTTTGTTGATCGCCTGTTGACAAGTTCTTTTTGTTTTTTTTAATTCCCATTCCTCTCCATTGTGCTAAACAGATCTGATCATGTAAATTCCAGCAGCGTCACAGCGCCACCATCCGGCCTCGTGAATGACTATATCTTGTTCAATTTTATTCATTGTTTCTGTTATCAATATTATTACTTCGTACGGAAATAAATCACTTTCTTTTTAGATTTTTTCATTTCATTCTACCGAAAACAAATAATAAGATGCTTTGCACTGACACAGAACATTGATTAAAAGCATGATTCTGGTACATTGAAAATAGTCTCTCTATTTCTCACAATCCATTTCTTCATTGTAGCTCAAACTATAATATACTTTTCCTTCCTCGTTGTTACTAATAATGTAGTTCTAATGGTTACAACCACTATACAGGTGTAAAACTACTATGATTATTGCAGAGTTTTTGAAAGACTCATGAATCGATACAAAGTTCACTCAACTCAGTGAACAACACGAATCTCAAATAAAAATTGATTACCATCTTGGGTTTTGAAAAAGCTTTTCCAGCAGATTTGACAACAAAACCTCTTAAAAACAAGCACACTGAACAAACACTGAATGTTATGCTAACAATTTGATTCCAAACGAAAGGAGAAAAATCAAAATCCAAGCAATCAAAAGTTTGAATCAGCCTTATAAAATGAGCAGCCTGATTTTTTTTGTCTTTCCATTTATAGCAATGGACTTTCGTAAACCAAAGTAACAGTTCTGCCTATAAAAAAATAATCCCCTCCTACAATTTGAAAGAATAGACTCCTACACTGAAACAAATCGGATATTGCTCTCATAAAATCCTTCCCAAATTCATTCAGATATATTCGTGAATGTTTGCCCGTCGATTAACTAGATGATCTTACCAGAGGTAAGTTAATGTGATGTAAATGATGTATTCCTAACAATTGATTATGTTAAAGAGGAGTATCATATAATTACAGTGCTTATAGATAGACAAGAATAAAAAAAAAGACTGTTCAAAACATGGAATGTTGCAGATACAAGTTTGACAGCGATAGGCGGCATATGTCCCTGTAATGATAATCAGAAAAAAATCTGAAACGAAGTATGTCAGTTCCCCTTGTGGTAGTATCTCTTTACGCAGTAGGAATGCATCAAAGATAATCTTTAATTCTCGGGCGTATTTTCAAAAAAACTTGAGTTGCAGGTCTTTATGTCTCAGGATGTGTCTTTCTGACTTGGATTACTCAAAGCAGCGTCAGGTTTCATGAGGGAACACCTCAAACGGCATCTCACTTTTGTCTGTCTGGTAAGAACTCAGTTATCTGAGGAGATCTATTCAATTGATTTTTATGAATGTCATACCTAGTCTCTATTATGGAGGTTGAACGGGAATCATATTTTAAATTTTCAATCAAACATTTCAGTATTTTAGCATACTTCGAGCCAGTTTAGTGTTTTAAAGCCCGCCCCCCCAGCTACAGTGGTTTGGAATAATTTTTTTTTTCTTAAGAGGAACAGCTTGAACTGATAGATGTTCACAAAATTTCAACCATGAACCAAATGTGCTCAAACCAAGTTACGGTTCAATCCGACAATCTCCAAGGCAACATCACTTGAGGAAAAAGCAAATGGCACAGATACTCCTTGCCAAATGTCGTCTGCAAGGTCTTTGCTTTGCACCAATGATAAGAAGATATTTGCTTCCATGTGCATCCTCTTCAAGATGTACACCTGCTTCACAAAGAATATATATATATATATACATATATATATATATATATATATATATATATGTGTGTGTGTGTGTGTGTGTGTGTGTGTGTGTGTGTGTGTGTGTATATATATATATATATATATATATATATATATATATATATATATATGCTTATGATTTTTTTTCCAGGCAAATTTGTTTATATTAAATTTGTATTCGGGACTTTTTGTCGTATGCTATACATATTTCTAGTTTGTAAGTTCTTCCATTCATTCTATTTATGTATTTTGGTTTATGGTTGGTCATTTCTCATTGTGTTTTGTTTTATTCAATTAAGATGCTACATTTGGTGGTAGTTTTAGATTATAAAAGTATGGTGTAAGCCTTTTGTGTTATCAGTATTTGGTTTATGTATGAGTTTATTTGTGGTATTTTCCTCCTCTGAGAGTAATTTATTCACAAGTTTTCATTATATGACCCTACTTGTTAATTTGATTTTTTGGGTTATGGTCTCTTTCCATATGTCTGACATGATTGTGTTGATCTGTTTGTTCTCTAAGATGGCCCTATTGATAAAGGTGATTCTTGAGATATCTATAAATTGGTTAACGAATTACGCTGATAAAGATTTTGAACGATGTCGACATTTCAAGTCTCTTTCTTTCTTCTGTTTATTAATTCTGTTTTTTTTTTGTTTTCTGACAAAATTGCGGATTCCAAGTTTTCCATTTAGGAATACGTGACATTGGTGTTGATATCCTATCAAAATATGCTTTTTTCCGATTTCACAATAGGTTTGAGCCCACTATCACTCAATCTCTACTAACATGACGATAATGGATTTAAGAATTGAAAATATACCGATTAATCTGCCTGATTAAGCCCGAACACACAAGAAATTATAATGTGTTTGAGTAGCGGGTCATCATCGCATTGCATTCCAAGCTCTTCTCTGAATCAACTAAATATTTAATGTCGAATATATCGGATATTTGATGAAATTAACCCATCATAGATCGTTCATAGTATCGTGCTACATAATATTTCATTATATTCCAAATTCGTATCACATATATATATGAAATATGTACATTCGGTATAAACACTATTTGTATCTTAAGTTTTTTTTTGGTTGCTTTTCACAGTATTTTTATTTTGTGAATTGATTTTCTTTTAAAGAAATAGCATAGCAAAGTGAGACGCAAAAGATATTGTTTTTGAAATTCATATTCTCTCTCACCCGGTCTCACATCCCATTGGAACGATATTCATTTTCTAGGAATGCTGCTTTTCCTTTTGAACTACTCTCTCTTTGAGTCATTCAATACCTTGGTATATATTTATGTTGTTCTTAAAACAGTCAACTTCTTTTGGATTTAAGAATATCATACGTCTCCTAATTCTATATCTCCACAAGCATCACCCACATATTTGTGTGAAGATATTCAGCAAAGAATGAGATGTTTATAAACAAAGATGTAATAATCTAATAATTTATCCATGTACTTTGATTTGATATGGCGTACATTCAAACGTGCACGCATCTGTGATAAAACTGATTCTCGTGATCTGATTTTTCTAACACAAAATATACCTGGAGAATAAATGGATAGTGAAAAAATGGATTCAATTTACGTCATCTATTAGTGGGTATGTGTTTCCAAAAGTAGAGACGTATTCATGTCTACGTATCTATTTATCAATCTATCTATGTAAGCATGCAAACACACATATACGTATAAAAAAAGATGGAGGGTGTTTCATGAAGGGCAATAATCAGAAGGGAATGCAATGATGAACATCAGATTGATGTGCTCGCATGTACGTATAAATGCGCATCTGTGTGTGTTTGTGCTTTTGACTGTTTGCCATTGTATGCTACATAAATCATACGTATGGACATGTCTATTCAAATATTTCTCTTTTATTTGAATTCTGGTTTGAATTCCAAGGGAGCTTCATCGCACACTTGAATGATTTGACATTCTGAATGAATAGCTTTATGAGATTTCAGCATACGGTTTTATTTCATTTATTTATAGTTTAGCAATGCATGCACAGTATAGAAATTGCATGTTCCATTGTCAATACATCCCAACGGATATTTATATGCGCTAGAATTATTACAACGTGTTTATTTACACGATAAATATTTCAATCAATACTCTATGTTGTTAAACCAACTCAGGGTGATTAAAGCATTGAGGGTTTTCTTCAATAGTGAAGAAAAATCTACCTAATATTTTAAAAAACATATATTCTTAGAATAACTTGATAAATCAAATGTCAAATAAATGCTGTATCCAATGAAAGCAGTGTATTATTCATTTTATAAATGAACTAAAGGGAATAGATTCGAAGAGAACAATAATATTTATGATTCACAATTTATTAAATCATCGTTTGTAGCAGCAAAGAAATGAAACTATTTCTATAACATGCAGATATACCGTGAAAAAACATGATCAATCGTGAAAAAAAACAAACATTGGAATTGGAGGAAAGATTGAAATGAAACTCTTGAATACGAAGACAGCAAAAAATTACTTTAAATCGTTTGAATACATTTTTTCCATGAAATATCCCAGACTGTCTGAAAATAAACAATAATTCCAGGGAAATATGAGGAAAAACAAGCAAATTTCGACTCTGTAAATAAATTGATATCAATAGAAAAAAATGTTCTGTATTTGAAATAGCAATACGTGTATATAAACTCGAGAGAAAAAACATTAAAACAAGCAAGAATTAACTAGTGAGTATGCATCAGTTCCAGTGTAAGGGCAAAACACTGTAGTCGAAAGGAAATATGTGAGAGGATCGTATAAATGAGCAAAAGGTGGGTAATCTTTTAGTCACAGAACCTATGACAGGAAAAAGAACGTATCAAACGTAATTATAATAATAAATACAAAATTATCGAATGAGGAAAGTCAATATGAAAAGGGCAATGAATAATACTTTATGAAGAGAGAGTTGAGATTTAAATGAAGGAAAAAACATCTGAATCGATCTTGCACGAAAAAAAGAAAAACCCCATTTTATATTTGTATACGCTAGAATGAAAGTAAACAAATACTAACAACTCTAAGATTTTGTGTATATAGAAGAATCAAGTCATAGGTTACTTTTCAAAGATTAATTCCATGTCTTTTTTTTTCACTTTCATAAGATAAAAAGGCAACAAGCTAATATGGTATCCGATTTCGTTTTGCAGTAAGCTGCCATAATCGGAGCGCATGCCCTCATCCAATCATTTGCATAAACCAATTTCCCAGACACTCAGCGACTTGACCAAGCACATTATCTTCACTATTATAAAGTCTGTGAATGTTTAAACATTTTTCCTGGATGGATTGGTTTATGTTTGGCAATCAGCAAACACTTGAATAATGTAATATCATATATAAGACATACTTAGGATAGGTGAGATAAAGAGCAAGGAAATTGTGAAAAAAATGAGAAACGATACAGTATGAAGTGAAATGAAAAAGTTATTTTTGAGGGAAATCTTTGTATTCATAATTAAGAAAAAAAGCGGTTTTCCTGTGATAAGAATATCCAGCTTGTATTATAAAAGACATTCCAAGGAAGTATAAATGGAAGAAAACAGCAAGAATGAAACAGTGCAGCAGCTGGTATGTTGTAAAAGGAACGTTTGAATAATTAAAAGAAGAATAGTTTCAGAATTTCAACAATGAAACAAATAAGAAAATCGAAAGTTGTATGGGGGTGTTGAACATCATGGCAGGATATTAAAGACAGAAATGTTTTTTGTTTTTTTTTTAATGAGGAATAAGCCAAAGAGAAAATAAACGGCAACGATAAACAGCTGAAACGAAAATTAGTTAAAGAAAAGAATAGAACAAGGCAATTGGAAAGTCTTGAAAAACGTAAGCTGATGGAAACAAAAGAGATTGAAAAGATTGTTGAACAAAGTGTAAGAAACAGAAAATTCATGTAATGAAAACAGCAACGAAATCAAATTCCCCCTTGTCGCACGTTTAGACTGGGAATACACTGATTAATTTATGAAGCATCCTGGGAATACCATTCTAAAAGGGAAAGCAATGGAAGCAATAATCATTTCTTTGTTTATACGATTCCATTGGTGAAGATGTTGTAAAGAATTTGATAAATCATTGATTGTTTTTAGTTTGGGTTATGGACAATATCGTTTATGTACGGGTAGGGATGACTCAAGTACTGGAATAGATCAATAGCTTTTGATTTATTCATTACAAATTCAAGTCCCAGGTCAAATCAATCTAGGGGAGGACCATATTAATCCAAATACAACCACAATAACAAGAGGGAAGAACTGAGCAACGAAACTTACTTGAATCCATCTGAAGAATCGGACTGAAGTTGAAAGAAGGGTCACGACGACGGTCATCTAATTTTTTTCTCAAAATGGTAGGAAAAAATACTTATTACCAGTACGCTTGGAGATAATGGGCATCTCATTACTGAAAAGGGATCCAATAGTCAAACGTGCCCAGAATGTTTGTAGAAGTGTGTATTCTTTTAAAAGAAAGAATGCAGAGGAAATAAACAAAATATACAAATCGTGAGCAACCAAATCGTAGAATTTACTTCTTAGGAAGCGAAATGTACAATCATACAAGCGAATAAATGGATAAGAGAGAAATTTTTGTCCAGCAAACATCACAATCAACTAATTCTGTTCAAGCTAGGAAGCGAGCTATCTTATTCAACAACTAATTCAAAGTACAACCGCAGAAGATTGGACCACCACACTCATAACGATTCTCTTAAAAAATCTCACCAGCAACAACAATAGTCAATGGGCCTACTTTACAGCATCAACAAATCCTCAACCAGAATGATCACCGATCAAATTACCAAACGATTAGATAAAAATCAACCACTGGATCAAGCCAGATTCAGGAGTGCCTAGCCAACCATCTAAATTTGGTGAGCATTGTGTACCATTCATCCCTTTTTTAGGTGCAATTGGACTCATTCAATATTCAACAAGTCGTAGACCCAGTATATGTACGAGTATTGCAAAAGATCTACTGACACAAGAATTCCTCCACCAGACAACAGAAAGACTAAAAAAGAAAAAGGAATGAGGAGGGGATACCAGGTCATCTTAACTCTTCAATACCTGCTTTGAGATGATCTTCCAAAATTACTTCCAGGAGATAAAAGACTCAGAATAGACGGCAAATACTAAAGCAACTTCAAAATTGCTGATTATATTGTCTTTCACGCTGATTATACCCATGACTTCAACAAGACGTCTAGCAGACTGAATGAAGAAAGCAAGAAAATTAGTATGCACATGAACTTGCAATGTACCACGGACATGTTGAAGACGATGACACAACAAAACAAAATATAAGACAAAATGACCTGAGGAAGTAAACAATCACATCCACACTGGACATGGTTTCCTCATAAGGAGAAATAACGCAAATAAATTACTTTAGGTGGGCAAGCTTTTGGCAGAAAGAATCAATTTTCAAGGAAAAACAACTTAGTGTTAATAAAAAAGATATACAACAAATATTTCCTCTTGATAATCCTCTATGGAGAGGAAAATTGGAATTAAACTGATAGAAAAGCCCTCGAACTGTTACCTATACAACGTGCAAATGGAAAAATCATACTCAACATAACATGCTGTGAACAGAAAGCCGCACAATATATCAGAGAAAAAGACAGTCCAAGGTATGAAATCCATCAAAAACAAGAGATAATTGATCGATAGTTTACAAAGAAAGTCAGACATCGCTGAACATCACGACCATGAGATCACATCTTAGGCCATAGCCGGCAGAATTTAAGATGAACAGATGACCTAGACAGGTTCACAGATTATTGGCTCAGACTCATTCATGATAGTTAGGTCGGGCAAATTTGAGGGAAGCAATTGTCCAACAAAAGACGTTAACAGCTGCTTTTGCTGATGCTGCTTACAATGATGTTGATGAAAATCTCCCTTCAAAACTGAATGCATGATATTGTAGTAAGGCAAACACTTTATCTTCAATAATTCTCCACCATCATTTCTGCCATAATACTCAGAATAAGGGCCAGCAACCTAGCTGGAGACAATGCAACAAGCCTGATCAGCCAAATACTACGAGAGGAGTGCAAAAAATCACGTTACTTTTTAATAAAGTGAATGATGGTGAGGAATGAGCCGTCTTGCTTAATGGACATAGCCAGGGATGTATCGGAAGATGGCGATTTTTCTGTGAGAAACGGGAAATAATGTTGGATAGTAATCTACGGATGTCGAAGACAGCAAGGAAACAGCTACTCTTAGTTGGAGGCAACCAGCGGAAATTATCGGTGGAAGGAAGTCGGTTTGCCACGAGGCAATGTATACATGGGCAGGTAGGCATTACGGTAATATGAGGCGTCAATATTAATAAGAAACGATTGAAATCCAATCTTTGGCTCCTCTCTCTCTCTCTCTCTCTCTGTCTGCCTCTCTGTCTTTCTCTCTCTCTCTCTCTCTCTCTCTCTCTCTATATATATATATATATATATATATATATATATATATATATAGATATAGATATATATATATATATATATATATATATACATATTAAAATCGTGTTACTATTTGTTAAAAGTATCTTTATGCACGATAATACCCATTAAAATACGAAGCAATACTGTCATTATTTGATGTATTCAATGTCAGATGTGCTTCCCATTCATATATATGTTGATTTCTGATTGCTTGAAAGAAAAACAAGAAAAAAATATATAAAACATCAGAATAATCTCCCACTTTGGGAAACAACTAATTCGAAAAAACAACTTATTCGGAAAAAAATTTTCAATGTTATATCTCATAAAAAATTCGTCTATACCAAAAAAAAAAAAGAAGATCTATCTCATATTTTGTAATATTCAATAGATATGCACATACATCCATTACATGGAATATTCCTGTGTAAATACCACTATATATATATATACATATATATATATATATATATATATATATATATATATATATATATATATATATATATATATATATATATATATATATATATATATATATATATATATATATATATATGTATATACATTGAATTACTTCTAGCTTATGTATAGAATCACACTGTTTCTGTAGCATTTTAAGTCCAATAAGTTTTTTGTGTTAAACTACTGATCGAAATAGACATGCAATACCGTGAATATATCGAAGGATAGAGGACATTAAAAAGCGTTTATTTCAAGTA
Organism: Thysanoteuthis rhombus; assembly: GCA_963457665.1. NCBI lineage: Eukaryota > Metazoa > Mollusca > Cephalopoda > Oegopsida > Thysanoteuthidae > Thysanoteuthis > Thysanoteuthis major. The sequence goes on from OY735202.1 coordinate 62,070,709, forward strand.
TACATCTAAAGTATTTTGACCAGTACCAGACTGTTTTCTGACAAATGAAGCTGTTTCACACTTATTAGTCGGAGTAGATTGGGTGAGACGCCCCTTGGTCCAGATGAGAGACGTTGATGACAATTTTTTCTTTTTTTGGAAAATACAAGTTAATGCATGTGAATTATCTCAGAGCAAAGAAAATAGAAGAACCAGCAAGCATTTTGTACATAATAGAATGAGAGAGACCTTTACATTATTGATCAAGCTTACCCGGTAGGAATGTTAAATATATAACATATTTGTGTGAAAAACTTTGGCAAACGAGTTTAGTCGATCATGTACACGGAAAATGTATGCAGGAGCAAATTGATTTTTTATGAAGTGTTCGAAAATCCCCCGTGTTTTGATTATCATTAAATATTTCTACCACAGTGGCTTCTTATTTTCATATGCATAAATAGCTCTTTTTTGCATGATTTCTGGTATCCATTTACATACCCTTCCATCATGTTGGTATATTTTTTGGAGTCACTTTGCAGTGGGCTGACCGAACATGTGAGTACCTTCTCGTCAAATAAACCATTCTTACTGATATTTACTGAGTTTTTGTTCGGAAAGCACAATATAAGATTTTCAAGATGGATTAAAAATCAGCAGTTGTTTTTCCTATTTTCTGAAAACCTGGGATACTAACGCTCGAGGTAAGACTCAATTAACTGAATATCACACATTGTATTGAGAAGGATCATTACATGAAATGTAATCGGGAACAAGGAATACGTGTGGTGCAACAAGTGAGAATTGATGTCTGCTGTAGGAATCGTCTAAGAAACTAGCTTGGTAATTACTTCAGTGGGACAATCAACTCATTGAAGAACGGGTTAATCAGGCAAGAGCATCGAATGATTAAACATCCAATAAGGTCCATACGAATATCAAATTTACTTCGTTTACCAGAATGAATTTATCAAGTTGTCTAACTACTTTACCACGGTGTGAAGCCATTCGTACAGCATAAATCAATATTAAGGAGTAATTTATGGAGTGAGAAACTCATTATAAGCGCAATGGTCCTCAGGATAAGTTCTGTAATAGCAATGTGAGTGTATCAATCAGTATCGAATATTAATCATTTCACCACAAGTTTTTGTTTTGTTTTTTTCTCTTCATTAATCTATTTTCTTGAACATTCTATTCTCCCCTTACATTGTTCCTCACTTTAACCTTTTTATTTTCAAATTTTGATTAAAACAAAAGTTCAAGTGACATCCTGTTGTTCTCTTTCTTGCCCATCCTTTCGTTTGAACATATATTTAAAACTTGCACATTTGATTTTCTTAGTTTCCCTGTCACCATTACTGACATTCACCGCTATTTGCCTAACTTTTATTAAATTCATTATCTGTTTCTTGGAGATACTAATTGGCAATAATTCCAATAACAATGGACCTTTTTTTTTATATTGTTCCCTCTCTCTTTATCCTTGATTTTTTTTCTTTCGTGATCAATTTAACTTTTGTAGACTTCCGTCTCACCCGTATTTCTTCCCCTCATTTTTAATACAGTTAGCTTTTTGGTTCCCTGCTCAGCTCAATTGCACCAGTAACATACAATTCATAAGGAGAGGATTTTTTCTCCATTCCCATGAAAACATAATCATTCTTCGTTGGATTTCTTGGTTATTACGGAGTCAGGTCACTATCCTTACCTCTACAGAAGATGATCAACCACAGCTCAGGTCATTCGGTGAATGATGCTTCTCCCAAGGTTATATCAAGTATCCTGGAATGATTTCCCATAGTTCCTTTATTAAATTCATGTTCCTGTTGTCTGAAATTAGTTTAAAGAGAATTGTGCATTCGACTGTAATTTAAAAACGAGCTAGAAACAGCAACATATTGAAAAGAGAATTCCCAAAGCAAACTGCACGGAATAGTAGTGTGTATTCCTTTACTATTGATCATAGTTGATTTGAAGACCAACTATGTACGATAGTAAGTAACTGCAAGATACTATTCCATGTGGACTCTAACCAGCTATCTAACAGCAAAATCCCCATAACCTCATCCGTCCCAGTTCCCGGCAAGATGAGAATAGACCAATTAAGTGCCTTTCCCCCAATTCCATTCTCCTATTCCGATTTCCTTCAAAGTGATGCTGTTATTCAAGTGTATTTGTTTGAATGGGGAAATTGAACTACTTTTTAGCTTTACATTTGCTAAACAAGGTGTGCAAAACTCTTTGTAAGATGAAATTAATATATCATAGAATTAGAGTTACATAGTGAATACAGTCCTCTCTGAATCCCTTAAAAATGCGTCCGTCTCAGAATCTTCATTTATTTTGAAAACACAGATCTATTCAGTGTACATATCAATTTCGATTTGGCTGCACGCATGTTCAAGTACTTTTGATAGTGTGACAAACAAACAATCTTTTCATATATTAGAAATAGTACTTCATTCAATATAGAATGTTTTCTTCAATATTCACTTTTTATAGATATTTGGTATTACTTCAAACGATTTTCATTGCATTTAGCTGTGAATCAAACCCTTCCATGAGAAGTATGTAATTGAAAAGAAGATAATTTATCCTTATGTACCTGGCTGAGACTGAATAAAAAAAAATATAGTTTTCTGTAATACATCTAAAAAAAAAACATCAAGAGACGATGTATCACGGTATAACTAAAAATAGGGAATCTATTTTTTAATTATGTCCGAACTGTTTGTTCGCTTCTTTGATCATATTTTTGTAGATCATTATTTTCATTTTGATGTTATCGAAAGGAAGTGAATTATATCTAAAGATCAAGACTTTTAAGACGGTAATATCATATATCGCCTCAGTCAGACAGAAAGACAGACTGACCGAGACAGAGACACAGAGAGAGAGAGAGAGAGAGAGAGAGAGAGAGAGAGAGAGAGAGAGAGAGAGAGAGAGAGAGAGAGAGGAGAGAGAGAGAGAGAGATGGGAGGGGCGAGATATGTTTAAATCAAGGATGATTTTTCTTCAAATTTTTATAAAATATATGTATGTATATATATATATATATATATATATACATATATATATATGTATACTTTAGAGACTGGAATCTCTAAAAGATCGAGAACAACGTTTATTCGAGTTGTCTAACACATTGTTGATCCATGCCCCATAACCTACCTACTGTTACAGTAATTGTACGCACAGTCTCTAGCTTGTTGGGCTTCACTTTTCATAGATAAACATCGATATTCTCAACGGTAGATCATTTAAAAGGGGAGCTATAAATATAGCCCGAGGGTCTCTGACGTCTACGAAGGTCTCTGACGTCTTATATCTATAATAGTCATCGGGACAAAAGGGGCGATGCTGAAATCTTCATTTATCTAGATAAACATCGATATTTTCAACGGTACATCAATTAAAGGGGGGGGGGATATTGATATAGCTTGAAGTTCTCAGACGTCTACAATGGTGTCCGACGTCTGTTATCTATTATAGTTATCGGGCCAAAAGGGGCAATGATGGAATCTCCATTTATCTACATAAACATCGATATCCCCATCGGTAGATCAATTAAACAGGGAACTATTGATATAGCTCGAAGGTCTTGGGCGTCTACAAATGTCTCTGACGCGTGATATCTATATTAGTGATCAGGTCAGAATGGGGAATGATGAAATCTTCATTCATCTCCTGTTGAAATACATAGTGCCCCCAGTCGCCATTTTCAGAGTTATAGAAGAGGTGTTGACTAAAAAGATTTATTTGGTAGAAAAAACCAATATCGAATGAAACACCCTGAGGATTTGAATGTTTAACCTTTTTCAATTTTTTTCTATATTTTTCAATCAATAATATCAGGAATATGTATACACAAACACATATTCACTTTATACATTTCCCTCTCCCGCTTCCTCGATCTCTGTCTCTGTCTGTCCGTCTCTTTCCCTTTATCTCTCTCTCTCTCTCTCTCTCTCTCTCTCTCTATCTATCTATCTCTTTCTGATAGCAAAAAATTAACACGTTGAATGTGTTTTCAATTTACTCAAGATTGAATGTAAACGTAATAATGCTTAATATCTGTATATCATCACACATACAGATCAATATATGAAGCTTGGAAATAAACTGTTTATCAACTAAACTTCCGATAATACGTTTTGTATCCAACTTTATCACTGACTATAAACGAAATGAGAATATGAGAGGGTTTCTGGTTATTTTGTATATGATTTATTTGGTTTGACTCCTCTGCATATGTCTATTAGGAGTGGAGATTTTTGTGCCTGACTTATCGTTGCAAGGGTAACGGAAAGCACTATTAACTAAACGTATATGAGTACGAAAAAAGACTGGCGAAAAATATGAAATTAAAATTTATTTTCATACAAAGATTGAAAAATGATTTAGAGGATATTGAATTATTCTAATGAATAAAATTCAATGATGGTTCACTATGATGATTAGTATTTTTTTTTAATCATAAAAATATTGATTTACGGTGTTTTATTTAGGAGTTGTTTTCTCTCTTATGGACCGTTAGAATCAATCTATAAAATCAAAAACAATTTATTGGGACGAACATATTTGAATCTTTTCCTGTTTCAATCATTTTAGTTGATTGATATCGGTGTGGTCAAGTTTGATGATGGATTTTACAGTATTCAGGTATTGTGTCCTTTTCAAGTTGCTTCAAAATGAAATCAACAAAAGTCTGAGTCAGTGTTTTTGATATCATTATCATTTCCTTTAGTTATTTCTTTGTTATTACTACCTTTTAATGCTGACTTCACTCTAGTTTATTCATGTATTTGTTAAATTGTTTAGTAAATGTGACGTATAAACAGTATCATCATCATCAGCGTCATCGTCAGCAGCAGCAGCCTTTTAATATCCGTTGTTTGACATCGACCTTCCCAAGGATTTGCTAAACTATCGATCATGGGTGTGGCATACCAATTAATTTCAATTTGTCTCTCAGTTTAGTACTCTGCCAGCCAGAAATGCACAAAAATCGAAACCCAGTCTTTATATCGATTCAAATAGAGAAAAAAGGGGATGTCACAAATCAATGTTAAAGATTTCTCCGCCGTTTGATTTAAAATATCCATGGTTCGCATTACATTACAACATTCCTTTTTGTAATTGTTCGGAAAAATGAGAAATAAGATCGAAAAGAAAAACAACGGGAAAAAAGATACAAATTTAGGAAAATCTTCATGCTAGTCAGGATTTTGAACGCCATTCCACTCTTGTTAAAATAGCGAGTTACATTTCTTTCTCTACAGTTCCACAACAATTTTTCAACTTGCTCACTACTGTAAAGTGCCTCTTGTTTCTTATAAGATCGTGCAACAACTCTGTCAAGATAGGACAAACTGAAAAAACGATTTCATAGAGAAAATGAATTTAAAAAAAACTGAAGCTAAACCAAAAATTTCTGATCAAATAAGTGAATAAACAAAAACAATATCCCATCATCGAGGGCAAATAATGGGTGAGCAAAAAATTGAAGGAATTTTGTAAAAAAATTCTGTTCTTTTCTTCAATCGTTGATGGTGGCACTTAAGAGGGAGTCAACACCAAATACTGCCAAAAAATCAGTACGTTTATAGTTCTTGTGAAAAACCATGAATTATTAAAGCAACCGCACAGAAGTAATTCATTTTACTGAATAGATAATTTTTCTTTCAATAGTTTGTTTTTGATTGTCCTTGAAACAAACCAATACCCCCCAAAAAAACATACACACACACACACACACATATATATATATACACACACACACACACACACACACACACACACACATATATATATATATATATATACATATATATATATATATATATATATATATATATATATATATATTATATATATGTGCAACTAAAGAATGAGACTGAGCAAAATAGCCAGAGGGAGATAGACTTTGAGAAAAAACAGAACAACCTGCCTAAGCAAATATGAGCGCATCTATACCTGAAAGTGACCGGCTACTTCCAATTTGAAAGGGGGAAATATGACTCTTATAATGTAAGACAGTTATTGCCTTGCCATGTGTAAGAGAAAAAGTTTTATTTACTTTAGACATTGAAAATAGGAAAAATTCCATTTTGACCACTTAAAATGGAAAAAAAAAAAGACTGCTCAGTTTGTGCCCTGAAAAGTGATTAAAACATTCCCAGTCCATCTTGACCAGTAAATGGAAATGAAATCCCGGTAAAAATGTAAAAAGAGTCCTATTTCGACCCTACAAAGTGAAATCAAGCATTCCCCCGAGTTGAAAACAAAATTATTAAAATTAAAAGTTCTAGGGAAAGAAACACCTTTCGATTTTGCCCCCTAAAATACAACCCTCTTCATCTAATTGCTCAAAATAAAATGAAAAAAAAAAAAATTAATTTTGATCCGACCCATAAGAATGAAAGAAAGAAAACTACTTTTTCTCTCTCCATGAATGGAAACGATGCCCGTGCATTATTTTGACCGCTGGAAGTAGGGATAAATTCTCAACAAATTTTGAACTTTATAAGAAAGAGGGAAACAGAAATCCATTTTGTAAACATGAATGAACCCCTTCAATTCAACTACTGGGGGTCTAATAAATTTTCCTTCATTGAGGTTGTTTCTCTTCAGAGCCGACTTCCCTTCCTTTCTTTTTCTCTTCCATCCTTTCTTTTCTTTTTTGTTTTTGTTTTTTCTTGATTTCCACCCTTCCTCCTCGTTCTACCTCTACCTGCACGCAAGTCTATACAAAGTCATTGCCAAATGCTTCCTTTTCCCTTTTTCTTGATACACTATGCTGATATCAAACCGTCTTAAATTTGAAAATCTGCGAAAATTGAGATATAAATGAAAAATCTATAGAGGTTTGACAATATTCTGAATCGATTTGCAATGAGTGTATCAGAAAGTGTATCTAGATTTTATTGGACGGCAAATAATTCTGAAAACTCCAGGAAAGTCACTATTGAATATCTTACCTGCAACAGCGCACCAATATCGACTTTTTGAGCAAATAAGTCAAATGAATATGTTTTATCAGATTATATTGCACGATATAAACTTGAAAAATATTATTTATATCAAACTCTTCATTGTGTGTTCAACATCTGTAATTCGATCATCCTTAAAAATACATAGGTCTGGTTAGATAACCTCTACGTAAACATATTTTTTTCATAGACACCCGAGTAATAACAAAATTAAGAGCGATCAATCATTCCACAAGTTTGAACTCAAATATGTTCCTTGCAAAAGAATAATTGCCAGTCGTCTTATAAGAAAAATAAATGACTTGGAGCATTAATGCTGATGCGATAGAAAACAAAAATCTATATGAAACTCACACATTCATATATGGATACATTTCTCGAAAGAGTTCCCTTTTTCACTCACTTTATGGGAAATAAACTCAGTACGCTGTATTCAAATGCCATATACTGGGTTTTGAAAGCCAACTTGATATAACAAAGAAGGAGTAGGACATATCAGAAAAAGTGCAGAAATGCAGACAAAGAGCAAACTATACCTGCTGAAATTGCTTATTCCTTTGAATATCGAAAACAGATACATTCTTCTTGGTAGATATTTTTAGCAACTCGTTTCAAAACATATTTATGATAAAGAAAAGGAAAGTACGACGGAAATCTACCAACTTTTTTTCTATTTGTGTAATGATTATCTCGAATCAAAAAATGCATACACACGCTTTTTCAAAATAGTACTTTGAAGTTATCCAATTGGAAACATTCTTATACTTTGATCTTTGAACTTTTTATCGAGTCGATCTATTGTTAGGTAAGTCTGTCATTAACTTTTCAACGGATTAAAGTGTCAACAGTTACTATGAAAACTCTTGAACATATATGATATTATTCCTCTCGGTATTTTTTCATTCTATTTAATTAACACATTGAATTACGTATGTGTTTGAGCCCCATCTACCGACTCCGCCTTATACCAAGAGTACATCAAGAAGAAAAAACAATATAACGGTGCACCATGATTCATGTCTAGAATATGTGTCGAGAATCTCATTTGTCTCTTGATTTTATTCTTCGAAATAGCAGGAAAATATGGTTCGTAAGGTTAACAGAGCCTTGTTCCGGATGTGGGCAAGGTTTACAAATCGAATATCGATTATTTCTTCTCAAAGGGTGTGTATCGTACGCATACATGTTCAAAATACCACCAAAGGTATGGTGATTTAGATAGCAAAACCTGAATTTGAGAGTGATCAAAACCTGCAGTATTATGTACAAACTACCCATGCATTCAAATGTCCTGCTTTATGTCTCTCGACAGAGCACTCCCATCTCTTCAGAAACTTTGTCTACAGCGTAATAAGATTTGTCATGAAAAGCCAAGCCAAATTCTCAAAGACCATTGATAAAATCATAAGCAATTATTTCCTCAGAGAAGCCACACCTCTGAAATGATCGATTTATGTCACTGATGAAAAGTAATTGCTTATATAATACATATGGACGATAACTGTCGGTCTATACAGGACAAAAGCATTGTGTAATGTGATCTTTTCAATAGACACTTCCATGTAAATCGCTGTAGTGAACAACTAAATGTTGCATTCATAACTTTTGGCCAACAAAAACCTTTGTCATCTCTGATTCTTTCACCCTTCCCACCTTCGGTTAAGATAGCCATGGCAGTAATTTCGAATGGAATGGAAAGGAGATGAGGTTATTCAAAGACGATTGGGAGGGCAATTTTTGATTGATTATAGATGGATTTTAAAGTATTGTCCTGCATCAATCATTCCATGGAATATATGAAACATATTTGGAATTATTACTGTATATGAGATTATCAACTACTTTTTACCTTCATCTTAATTTTGTTCGTTCATCTCTTATCTCGAAATATCCCCAAACCATGTATTACACTTTGGTGAGAGTGGATGACAGCCTGGGCAGAAAAAAATACAGCTACGAGAAACTGTGACTAAAGCCTAGAAGAAGATGAAAAGTAGTCATAATGAATAAAAAAAAAAAGATATACGATACCTCACTGAAAAATGAAAAATTTACGGTTGAAAGAAGGTACGTGTATCATTTTAATGTTAATTCCAGTTCTTTTCAAGCGTATAAAACAATGAAACCTGAAAAAGGATTATATCTAGCAATTTCAGTTCTAATTAGCTTGCCTGCCTCTCCGTGACAGCTACATTATGAATTATGCTACGTAGACCAACCAAATGCATTGTAAATCCGACCATATATCCTCCATTTCACTTACACATCATACGTCATCAGTACTATTGTTTGCTATTTTTTTCATTCTATTTTCATACACGAAACATTGTTACTTATTAATTACTTTTGCGTATTTGATTATAATAGCAACTCTGAGGTTTTCAATCCGTGGTCGTTAGTAGTTAAATTTTCCTCCTATTGAAACAGCTGATAGAGTATTGTACTTTTTTATAATTGTGTATTCAGACTTGATGCATTTTTACGAGCCTCAAACGATGGTTATATTCTGATATTCATTTTTGATTTATTCATATTCTGATTTATTATGCATTGAATTTCAGCTGCCAGCGGAAAACACTCGTATTACTTGTAGATAGAATACATCACGTATTTGACATGAAGTAGCTACTTTTCCCGACTTTGTTGTTTCGAAAGTTTCACCTTTGTTCGAAAATCCACTTAGGCACATTGTTTACATTAGTCATGATTCACTTGTTGCCGTGAACAGTGGATAAATATGTAAAAGTAATAACATTGTTCATCGTAATGGTGGTGATGTCAGGGATTGGTTTGTTTTGGGGAAATGAATCGAGGCTGAAATCTCTGGACGGATAGAGCTTGCAAGTTTGGATTTCATTCTCGTAGCGAAGTCAAGTTCTTCAATTTGATCCAACTGCCCTGGCGAAACCAATGGGAAAAGGATTGAAATAAAAAAAAAAAAGACTTTTTCATTACTGGAAATTGGCGAAGAGTAGCCACTGGAAGGTAAAGAGAGAAAGAATGAAAGGAGACTGAGGAAGAACATGTGGGAAAGACGGTGAGAGACAATGATGAAGACAAGGGAGGAATTAAAAGTGTTTGTTAAAAAAAAAAGAAAATAGAAAACGATGGAATTATCGAAATGCCAAGGAATATCTTCAAAAAGAAGACATCCAAATAATCCTAAAACAGAAGTATACGATCAATACCTTATCCCGATAGTCACTTATAGAGCTCAAACATGGAACCTAACCAAGAGACAAATCTGCATACTAAAAAGCATGCAGTTTGTGCATGAGAGAATCATAGTCAACGTCACAAGGAGAGATCAGAAGACCAAACAATATATATCAGGGAGGAACAGGGATCAAAGACATCAAAGAGTCTAAGAGAAAAACTCGAATGGCTATGGACTGGTCATCATGCAAAATGAGAGACAGCCGATGGACATCATGACTCATAACATGGATCCTCAGGAACCACATGCAAAACCTACATCAACAAAATACAAGATAAAGAAACGAACAATACAAAATCAGAAAAATTGACTCCGATACATCCATAATAAAGGAATGTGTTGGATCCTGGAAAAAAGTCCATGTCTAACGATGGACGTTGAAAGACTGACAATGATGATGATCAGAAAACGACAAATAGGGGTTAAAAAAAAATCTGTACTTTTTGAAATAACACAATATTAACTGTTCATGTTATTTTAAAGAGATTGTGCTACTTATATATCAATGAACTCTGCATTTTCGTTATAAATCAACGTGTTTGAATCAGCAGCTTAACAACTACTCCTAAAATGCAAAGTATGTAAAGAGAATAGACAAAAACCTTTTTATATAAAATCGTGCTGAACCAAAATAAGTTCGATTATGTATGACTTATAGTTCATAAATGAAAAATTAAAAAATTAATTTTACTTCCTGTAGCATATAATATAATTCAGGTTGTAAACCTGGTTAAGGATACAAGGTGTGAGTTTCTAAGGAGATTTTTTTTTTCAAAAAATTGATCTTCCGGGGGAAAAAGTCTTGAAAGCTGTCATTTACGATAATCAAAGAGATTTCAAAGCAATAAAAAAGACTCAACTCATATGATCAACTTTGAAAACGAGAACAAATTTAAGTGAACGAAGAAAACATACAGAAAAGGGTAAAATATGCAGGGGAAAAGAAGAATTGAATGAATAGAGCGAAGAAAGATTGGGAAAGCGAACAATATATGAATGAACAAATGAGCGAAAGAAGAGTTATCGAAATAAAGACAAATAAGCTGATGTGCGGTAAACATTCAGGGCTCAATGCATTCATTACGTCTCCTTGGTGACAATAGTCACCTGGGTTTATCTGAATAACCCAGGATGTAATTGATTACTCAGTTTACGGCCAGAATCAATTGCAAAAAGGTTTCTCATCAAACCAAATTCCAATCTAGACGGTCTGAAAAGCAAACAATTCATGGCTGCTTCTGGTGAATTCCAATTATTTGTGTTTTTCATCAATGGAAACGGTCGCTATGAAAGTCATTTATTTCATGAGACTCGTAAGTCTTCGATTTTTCTTTATTGCGATTGCTTCTGTTTCATCAATTTATTTCTTAGTCAATGAGAGATTACAATGACATATACTGTGCTTCAGATACATAAAGAGACTAATTGATAGAGAATTCAAAGATTACATGCATACATATATGAATACTTATTGATATCAGTTTATATGTATTGTACATGAGTAAAAAAAATGCTCACAATAAACCAAAAGAAAGTTTTAATTCGAATTCCTTACAAAGTCCTGCAAGTTCAAAGAATCTAAATTCACCAAGTTACCTTAAAAGATGACATTCAAGAATGAAAAATTGAAATACTGATGCGACCAGAAGGTTTTTCTCCAGCAGTTCAAACAACAACGGAAAATTGCAGATGATTTTGAAGTGTGAAAGGTTGGAAACAGGGTTGATATAGATCTTTTTAAAAAATTGAAGTAATTTAGAGAGAAAAACAAACAAAGAAATTATAACTAAGAAAAATAAGAACTGAGATGAATGAAAATTTAAAGATGGGATATTGGAATAAACATTGATCCAATGACGATGATTTATTCAGTCAAGCAGTTGAATCAATTGAGTAAAACAAAACTAGATACTTTATATCCTACGAGGAGAGAAAATAACCTATTTTTAAGTTAGAGCTGTTATGCCAAAAGTGTAAACTATTGGGCGATGGATGAAATTTCTGCGTGACTGAGGAGAGAACTGAATGGTATGATTCTAACTGAGTTTGAAAGAATGAAACACTGATTTTAAGATTTTCATCTCCATCAATGAGGTTGTGTGTGTGTGTGTGTGTGTGTGTATATATATATATATGTATATATATATATATATATATATATATATATATATATATATATTATGTTTTTTGTTTTATCCACAGATGTCTGTTTCGTTGTATTGAATCTCTTCAGTGTGGTTATATAATTTATCCCATCCAGTACCGCAAGGCAAAATCGAAACCCTCACATTGGATCCATAGACCAATATATCTTACCTCTGGACTACGGAACTGGGTATTCAGAATTTAAGCAATATATTCATTTTACGCAGAAACTCTCAACCACCAGAGTGCTCTATTCCTATGGAAGAGCATTGAAAAAGCTCACAACGGACTTAAAGAGTGCTCAACCCTGAATAGTAGAGGAGCATTATTTATTGTGTCATCCACAGACAGCTGTTTCAATGTATTATATATATATATATATATATATATATATATATGTATAATAATGTGTGTATGTATATGTATGTATATATATATGTATATATATACACATGCATATATACATACATATATATATATATACATATAGATAGTTAGATAGATAGATAGATGGTCAGATATATATATATATATATATATATATATATATATATATATATATATATATATATATATATGTACGTTGTTTTTTTTTTCAAAATACTATACAGTTCGGCAGAATTCAGGGAAGGATTTCTCTTCCATCTTAGTTGATATAAATGTCCTGCGTAAACATGGGGGAATTAAAGTTAGAACCTAAGCCCTTTTTGCGTTACAAAGTTTCAATATAGCTCGAAATCTATATCAGCCCATTATATTATCTGGTCAACGATATATTAACGTGAATTCCGCTCTGAATGTTATACCACAGTACATCTGTCCACCTCGACGAATAACGTTGAAATCACTTTGCTCGTTATTTATATCGGGCTTCGGTCACATCTGCTGAAGATACTTATATAAATTATGTTAGCAAACATGTTTACTGCCTAATTGAAATATTTGATCAGAGAATCAGCCCCTGAATTTTGAAGAAAAGCCCTATTCCCAAACAACCATTCTTCATGGGTATCGATACATACACCTGTAAGCTTTTCAAAGATGATATAGGAGTGACAAAATCATTTTTCTAGAAACATTTGTCTCGGAAGGGATGCCAGGCTTGGGTCTTAGTGCGATCGCTTCCTTTTGCAGGCACTTGAACATGGCCAATTCTAACACACTGCAAACCAACTTCATCACACTGGCCACTTGATAAATAGCATGGTCGTTTTAAAACTCAATTCATTCATTTCGGCGGCAATATTTCATACGGTCAATAGATGGGGATCTCCATTTAACTTCTGGTCGATTGAAAGAGGTGATTCATTGCTAAGCAATCATATATACAAATGTGTACAGCGATTTCATTTCCTTATAAATACATATATATATGAATATATATATATATATATATATATATATATATATATATATATATATATATATATATATATATATATATATATATATATAATTCTAAACCAACACTGATGAAATCGATATTTTGCATGATTGAAATTTACTGATACGTAACAAATACACTTATATCGTGGTGATGCAGGTTCTTATATGCTTCATATCGATGAATCCTGCAGTTATTTGGAACAAGTTTTTGTCAATATGGCAAGAAGACCAGGTCAGAGTTTTTGAGAAATGGTATGGCCTCTTGGGTGCTCAAATTTGTCGTAACTACCTATGTTGCCTTTGTCTTGTTGCAATTTGTATATAAGATAGATGCTTTCCTCTTTTACACCTATTTGTCAAATCTTGAAACCCATACGCGGCATAATTCCAAATATTTTTTAAATAATGCTTCACTTGTATTTCAGAATCTAACGAAATAAAAATTAGTAATTAACATGCAAGCATAAACATCACAACACTCAATACTGTAAGTGTCTGCATTTTTTTTTTAACGTTTTCCCTATAAAGCTATAACCATTCAATTGTCATAAGCATTCCTCAAGAAGCCAAAGCAGACTGGAAAATGTGCAAAATATACACATGTGCGTATATATATATATATATATATATATATATATATATATATATATATATATATATATATATATATATATATATATATATATATGTATATGTATATATATATATATATATATATATATATAAAGAGAGAGATAGAGACAGAGAGACAGACGGACGGACGGACAGATGAACAGAGAAAGAGAGAGAGAGAGAGAAAGAAAGAGGAAGAGAGATGGGTTCATTGTTATTAATTTGTTTGCAGTACATGCAAAACATCGTGACATACTACCATAAGAACATTTTTAAAAACGTGTGTAATGAATGTGCACAAATTATGTGTAGTTTTGTTCTATCCTTCAAAATTTTACTTTAACTGTGCAATGTGTTTTGAATAATTTCAACTGTACATACATTTACTTGGAACGCCTACTAAATTTCAAAAATCAAATAAACGCAATTTGTCTACAAAAAAAGATCTATTCACCATAAGTTGAAAAAAGACGTCATCAATAGAATAGGAATGGTGATATGCTATTTTTACATGAATGAAAAAAACAATAATGAGTCAGTAAAATGTTGAACATCATTGAAATAATGCTGAGTGGATAACAATTCACACCACAGACTTTGAATACTAGTATGAAAAAGATCATGAAAAATATGACAAAATGATAGTATATAGACAGAAGAGGAAAGACAGAAAAAATAGTCAAGCAAAAAAATAACTTGAACAGACATGAGATTTTGATAGAAATTTAACGAAAAAGTAGCAATCCTGACACACAAGCAAGTAGAATGAATGACGATTATCAGGTGCAGGTTGATGGAATGTATGCACCAGATGGTATGAAAAAAAAAAACAAGAAGCTTTAAAAAGTATTTAAAGCCTATATGATGGAAGGAGGGTCACCTAGAAGTTGAATTAGAAGATAGATAGAGATCATACAAAATAAAAATCAAAAAATTCTTATCCAGAAAAATTTTTAATACTAATTGGAGGGTATGGCAAAATAGATTCAAATGAGGATGTACATTAGTTAATTCGATATATGAGACATCTTTAAACTGTATTTTCGATGATGACAGTTGAAGATTGACATAAAAACATTGCAAAGTCCATATGGCAGAATGTAACACAACTGAATTTATGGTTGGGGATTAATGTAGATGCAATAACGTACAACATGAACCATTCAGATAACAGAAAGCACATTGGCTTTTAACCGATGGGCGTTCTCTTAAGTAAAGATAATGATAGCTTTGATGATAGTGTATGTGTGTGTGTGTGTGTGTGTGTGTGTGTGTGTGTGTGTGTGTGTGTGTGTGTGTGTGTACGTGCATGAATGAGCGCGTGTGGTCAGAGAGAGAGAGAGAGAGAGAGAGAAAACACAGAGAGAAACAGAGGCTGTGAGATCATCTAGTCAAAAAGTAATGATAAATAGCGGGGGACAAATTAAGTGATATATGTTGCTTGCTTTCGGTCTTTGTATCTAAAACTAGTACGTATTTATTTTCGTATTCTATTTGAACTAAAAAAAATGCCATTTTCATTTTATTAGAGAACTTTAAGAAAAATATCAAAAGTGTCATTGAGAAAGTGGAATCATCGGCTATATTTGTCATCCAGGATATCAGCAGAGTGACCTTGTTATCGGTCAGAGAAAAAAGTGATCCGAAGTTAGAAAACAAAAAACAAAAAAAAAAACAAACAAAAAACATCGTTACTTCAACCAACAGATAAAATGAAGTGAAGCAGTTTTGGACTCGTACAATACGTCCTGATCCCCATCAAAATAATGGTGATCATCATCTTTTTACTCCCGTTGTTAGACATACAACCTAAATGATTCACTTTAATCTTCCTAACGTAGGCGTTGTGAAGTCAATGCTTTATTACTCTGTTGAGATTGACTCGCTATCTAATATTCTGCATGGTCAGCCAATTGCCTCCCTCTCTCTCAATCTCACTCCCTTTCTCTCTCTTTCTCTCTCTCTCTCTCTATATATATATAAATATATATATATATACACACATATATATATATATATATATATATATATATATATATATGTATATATATATACATATATATATATATATATATATATATATATATATATATATATATATATATATATATATATATATATATATATATGAAAAAAGACGAGATTTGAATAGAAAATTAGAGGCAGAATAAAAGAAAAGTAAATTGAACACTTAAAAGAAAGTTTGTCTGCTTGTACAACTGCCAGTATCATATATGCTTTAAATAAATGTTTCATATGTCAAATAGTAAAATGTACGTCTTCATTTTCTGGTCAAGGAATATACATTTGTTTTCATCCAAAATGAATTCTGTTTGAATATAATCAAATATAGCGCTGAGAACTATCACTTTTCAAAAAAGAAATGGGTGACCAGATGGTATGATCTAAACGAGATGCTGATTTCAGTCTTCTTAATTGTTCTGGTGCATCAGCATTTACCTATGATTTCAGACATATTAGACGATTACAATGGTCTTTTGTGACAATTTGAACCATAGTTCCACTCTGATCATCACCGAAATTATTATTATTATTTGACTAATACCTAGAAATCTTATACACTCATTCAAAGTGAATAGTTTATTCTAACGAGTAGAAAAGCGTGAAAAAATACAGTTCAATAAGATAAATACATCCATACCTCAGAAACAGGTACATGCGCAGTATGAGAGTCATAAGTTGGTATATCTCCGTTTTTAGAATTAAGACTTTGTTACTATTCGTTTTGCAACCGTCCCCATTCAAAATCTGTGAATTTTAAACATTCAAAAACTCCTTGAGGTTCTTTTTGACTCACCACAGTTTTCATTTCACTTCCACTTTCATTCTATCTGGCAGCTGTCATAGGCTTGACGTATCCCCCATTTCGTAATTTATTATTTCGAACAATCGTACTGCATAATATTATTGCCATGTAAGTAAGAATTTCGTTGTTTGTCATTCGTGTATTCTGTTGATGAGCTACATAAAATCCTTCATTGTAATTTTGATATACTGAGACTTGCATCCTGGCTATTAGCTATTTAGTATTATATCATTGGAAACTACCAGATGTTTTAATGTTAGAAAAGTAGAGAAAAAAATGCGACGTGAATGAAAGGAAAACATTTTTCTTAAACAAAATGAAAGGCAATATAGCAGGTTTAGGAGAGATAAGAACAGAACTCAGAACCATAGTGAAAAAATGAAAATATTTCGGCCAGTTCAATTGTATCTGGCTCCTTAATCACCGCAAGACATTAGTGTTCCAAGTTCTGTGCACATAATTTGGCATATTAATAATGTTTGGTCGAGCTTATTTTTGAAACAACCATTCCATCGCATTTCGTGAGGTATTTTTGATGAAGTGCCATTCTGATAAGCAATCACTCACGCCACATTCTGCTGAAAGGAGGGTGATATAAGAAATGTGCCCAGCCAAAGAGTACTTCCATCGAGACCAAAGGCGCAGCTCCATTTCAAATTTCAGGAAAAAGATCTATGCATAACCCCCCAATATTTGCAATATATATACACGTTTCTATCCATGGATGGCATTTGTTCCGTTTCTACAACATAATGATGTCTCTTTAAGGAGGCATGCCTGGGTAATTCGTATGAAGTTGCTGCAATTTCCAGATGTCATATCATTTGATGACCTTATGTTCATAATGAGCAGGACTTGTATATAAATATATGTAAGGTATGTGTATAAAACTGAGTCTGTAAAGGTACACGTCTCTAAGGGACTGCGTGTGCTTTAACATGATTTTATTTTTGTAAACATAATGAATAGCATTGAAACATTATATTCATAAATATTTCCCCGATCCCAATATTGGTATTTCCAAAAAAACTGATCCAAGACCATGCTCCAAACTTCTGTTGATATTTTTAGACGTTGTCGCGGCAGTAAGTGTTCATTCTATTCTCCACAGCATGTAGAACTGTTTTCACACGTCTATATTGCTTTTTGCCAAAAACCATATCTATATTTCAGAATTACTTTATTTTCTCGTCGGCATTGCATTCTATGCTTATCCCAATATCTGCGCCCATGTAGTTGTTTTTTTCCAATTTGTGCATTTATATTGGTGCTAAAAATTCATTTCTTACGGTGAGTTCTTATTTTTTCTTTTCTCGCTTTTTCATCTTGTTGTCGTTTTTTAATGTTGTCCTTTCCTGTAGGTAATTTTTTTCTTTTCCAATTTTCACTCTTAAATCTCTACTGCCGTGCAGTTTTTCTCTCTCTCTCTCTCTCTTCGACACACAGCATTTATGGACTTCATCACCGTTCTTTTTTTTTCCGTGTTCACTCTTGATTTACCCTTATTTTATTTGAATACAGATATTTTCCATCCCAATTAAACACATGTATTCTTCTACCTTTTTTCTTATTCTTTTATTGAGGACAAAAAAAAGAAATTCTCATTTCTAGTTGAGTTTCACTTGGTTTATCTAACACACCTTGTCTTCTTTTCACGTTCCAAAATGATAGATGTTTCTCTTCGAACCTGTGACAGAATCATTCCATTTTTCCATTTTCAGCAACTATATCTGACGATTATCTAGATATAAACATTCAATTATTGATGAATGTACGTGTATGATCCAGCAGAATGATTATAAAATAGGCCATATCATATCAAAAAAGCTTATTTGAAATAATCTCTCGTTAATACCCGGATAACATATCAGTTGCCCTAGACAAAGAACGCACTTTTGTGTATGTTCTACATGCAGAGTGTTCTGTCTACCTGCATGATCCAAGGAGACAGACGCACATTTTTCATAACATAGCAATATATATATATATATATATATATATATATATATATATATATATATATATAGAGAGAGAGAGAGAGAGAGAGAGAGAGAAAGAGAGAGAGAGAGAGAGGGAGAGAGAAAGAGAGAGGGAGAGATATTTAATAGACAATTATACATTGGAGCTTAACTTGCGTAGTCAGACGAATAAAGATATTAATGTACTGAGAAGAACATAGGAGATGTAAACGCTGTGTGCTACCAAATCACGCATCAAGTGATATTCATTGTGCATAAAGCCTGTATTTGCATACGTGTCGCCAGCCATTCTCTCGAGATCAACGTTGTTTCCACAGCATTAGCATATCGCTGTTTGGCATACACCAATGATTCCTAAATATAATAAAATAAGGCTCCTACTTATAACCCCTTATAATCAAGCTATCAATATCAATGCAATTTGTTGGCACTTCATGGTTTGGGGTCTTGTAGGGCGAAAAATTTGATTTTCTTATCCATGATTGATACAAATCGAAGATTATATGATCATTTACGCTGATCAATCATCACATACTTTCCAACAAAACCATAAGGATGTATGTAATGATAACTAATTTTAATCAATTTTTTTGTATTAATGAGTTGCCAGGTTTTTGAATAGCCGGCAGTCTTTAAGCATTTCATGAAAAAGTTATCTAAAATTAGATATTATCTTTTATTAAATAATTTATGCTGTTTTAATCGTCAGGACATGTCATTGTGTATCGTAACTGTTTCTGTGATTATAATGAACAAATGATTGAAAACTGTTGTCATTCAATTCCATAATCTGACATAATAGAACTATTTGTAATTTTACTATAATCTTTTTGCTGATATAACAAGATATTGGATAATGTATATACCTACCTACAAATTGATTGAATTTATTATATTCGACATTTTGGAATCCCGTACAGCATTGAATTCGTACAAATACTGAAACATCTTCTTGTACATGACCGCATCTTACTTATATCGATTATCATACTCCATCAATCCTTTTTGTACAGAATGAACTTACAATAAATTTCAAATAAATTTTCAAATAACTAATTCAAACGAATAACTGAGTCCCACGGAATTTTCAAATTCAAATTCTACAATATTCCTGTATCACGTTCAGTCGACAATCATGTCCAAGCACTCATTTGATCAAGGTCTGTGATGAAATATTTCTCAAGGCAATAACAAATTGAATACCGAATACCGAACAAAACATTTTCTTGGCGATATCGAGTAAAGTTATTTTAATTGAATACGTCGATAAATCATAGGACTTGTCAACATTTCTGAATAAATTGGTATCCGTGATTAAAGTAATCTATTTAGCTTATACTGGGATTGGTGTGGTTCCATATCTTTTATCTCGATGTTGGAGACGAGGTATATCCTTAACTTAGGATGCATAGTTTTTTTCTTAGAAGATTTGTGTGAATCAATCTTTATTTCTCTAATTTGCTAACTGTTGCACTGTGTTAGGTTAAGAACAATATGTATATATATATATATATATATATATATATATATATATATATATATATATATATATATATATATATATATATATATATATATATATATATATATATAAAGAGAGAGAGAGGAGGAGAGGGGGGACGGACAGACAGAGACAAATAGACGGGGGAATAGATAGGTAGATAGGTAGATACCCCCCAAGGAAACGTGTTCGAATGAATAAAAAGAGTTTAAATCCTTTACTTGAAAGAGTGAGTTTAATCAATGTGCTAAAGACAGAAAAGTACAGAAAAACTCAGTGGTAAGACAGGGAGAACTATGATAATCATGAATTTTGGCTCCAATAGAGCCAGCCTTGAAAATTTAAATCACAAACTACTTTTTATTTTTTCAGATCCAACTGCCCACCAGATCAAAGTAAGAATACAGGACCATCAACCGTGGACGAGGAAAGGAGGAGTTGCCTACAAATTGACGTGGTCATGCCAGCTGACCAGAAAGTGAATCAGAGAGGAATTGAATAGCTGGGGAAAAAAAACAGGACCTTGCAAGAGAACTGAAAAAGGTGTGGACAATGAAAGTCAGAAGAGTGTCCTGTAATGATAGGTGCACTCGGATCCGTACCAAAAACACTGAAAGGGACTACGGGTAAAAATGGGATTATGCTGGAAATATGAGACCACAGCTGTTAGCAGTGGCTTAAGAGGAGAGGTGGAAAAAAACAAAATATACCACAAAAGGTGCCGGAGGTACGATCCACAGCGCTGTCGTAATAGATGAGGGAGAGATGAGAAAAGGACTTACTACCTGAAGAGACATACTGTCACCCTGCTTCCAGCGGTAACCAACGGCCGACTGGTGTGAAACTGTAAACCACAGCTATGCTGTGAGGGTGCTAGAGGAGAGTTGGAGATCTTGAGTGACTTGCTGTTACTTAATTTCGAGCTATGAACTCTTGAAATTCTGTTTGAATAAAAATAATAATAGTTTTGGAGAATGACAACCACAAACTACTCTGGGACTTTGACATCCAAACTGACCACCTCATCCAGGCAAGAAGACTGGACTTAGTAATAGTAGACAAAAAAAAGGAAGGCCTGCCAAATAGTAGACATTGCTGTACCTGCAGACCATAGAGTAAAAAAGAAGGAGGGTGAAAAAAGGGGAAAATACCAGGACCTAGCAAGGGAGTTAAGGAAAATGTGGAACATGAAAACCAGGGTAGTACCGGTCATAGTTGGCGCACTAGGAACTGTCCCCAAAACGCTGAGGGTGAGACTGGAGGAGATCGGGATTAGGGGAAGGATAGAGACCGTACAGACCACAGCACTACTGGGAACTGCACGGATACTGAGGAAGGTACTAGAGATATAAGTACTGCAACGAATTGTAGCTCTGTCATGATATGCGAAAGAGAGAGGAGACGTTAGATGAAGACCTGAGGAGACTTATTGTCACTCAGCCTTCAGCGATAACCACTGGGCAACCGGTGTGAAACTGTAAATCGTAGAATTACTGCGACCTACAAGTACTAGGAGAGGAGGGCTGGAGACTTGGGGAGACTTGCTGTCACTCAAACTTCAGCGGTTACCACCAGGCAACTGGTGTGAGATTCCAAAAAATAATAATCATAATAATAATAATACTGACCCACGATCATCTTTCTCTCTCTCTTTCTTAACGTATATATATATATACATATAAATATATATAAATATATATAAATATACATATATATATATATATATATATATATATATATATATATATATATATATATATATATATATATATATATTCTCCAGATCATCTCATCTTTAAACACTAAACTAAAATAAGGAACAATATTGTCATGTCGCTCTAGTCATCCATCTACAAATATCTGTCAATGCAAATTATGTGATGTTCCAAAGTGTAATTATTTACGATTGTTTCTAGTTTGTATCATCATTTGACTACCATGCAAATGTTCTAAGGATCCTTAAAACAGTTATATCAATATAGCAACCTGGCAGAGTCGGTCAAACACCTACTTTACTTATAATATACGTTTTGCCACACGTCAGCACAATGATCTTCCACACTCGATCCCTTTCTTTAACATTTATACAATTCTATTTATTTCAATAAATACTATTCATTTATTCTCTGTTTTTTACTTTCATCATTATATTCTTAAATTCCGTTATATTTCAATATGGTCAACTGATAAGTTTTGAAGGTGTCAGGATGTCTTATCGCAGCTCTAGTAGAGTGTCTGAAGATCGTAATATTTCCAACGACTTGATAGTCTACTCTTACGATCGATAAACAATATCTGTGTTTATATATATATATATATATATATACAAATCCACACACACACATACATATATACATATATATGTAAGTACTCACTGCGCAGTATGTATGCCAGTCTCACTTTAAGGTTGTGAGACCTAGTCACAATTGAGTGTTGAGATTAGAAAAGGCATTTCACTAATTTTATCCTTGACAATAACTGGCGGGATGGTATTTTACACGTGAAACACAACAAAATTGCTTATAATACTAACAATCAGACTATTGTTGACACTACACAGTTTAGAGATATGTTTCATCAGTGAAATACCATCGTTTTTTATGCCATACCCTATATAAAGATCTGGGGTTTGGCATTTGCTCTGCAGGTGGTTAAAAGAAAAGATTGTAGGGCAATCAAAATACAGATAAATATCACTCAAAAAGTTGAAGTTTTGACAGCAGACCACCGAGTCTGGACTTTCTTTGCACTTTACTGCACAACTTGTTGCAAAGTGTGTGCATCAAAGTTTAATCTGTGAGGCCAACAGCAAGAACGCCGATACCATAAGCAGAACTAAAAACAGCGTTTACAAACTAAATCAGAGTATTGTCTTAATGTTTAACAGGGTTGAAGTCAAAAACGAGGCCAGCATCGACTGTGACAGGCTGCCTTACACACGCATACACTTACACACACACAAAAATACATACACACATACACACGAATACTTATATATATATATATATTTATATATATATATATATATATATATATATATATATATATATATATATATATATATATAGTGTGTGTGTGTGTGCATGTGTGTGTGTGCTTCTGTGTATGAGTGTGCAGCTGTTTGTCAGTGTGGGGAACATTTTTTCAAAAGTGATAGATGTTTTGCTTTGAGGTCAATTGATGAATTACAAACATTGAATACATTCAACTATCCACTTTGATACACAGAAAGGGTAAAAAAGGGTATTTATTTAAAATAATCAATCATAGGCTTCCAAAGCTTTTATACGATTGTGATATTCCTCCACGCACAAAATTACAGCTTTGCTCCTTTTTATACAAAATCCAATCCGTCCTTGCATACATCGAATGATATAGAGGCATTGCGTAGATCAGATTTTATTGTTTGGTCTATTAACTTATCAATCATAATTCACCCACTGGTTGGCTTCTGACCCTTTGATTTCACATCCTATCATTCACTGTCAGACTGCCATTAATCTAATTAGAAAAGATCCGAAACTTTAACACAAATTCTTCCCCGTCAAGTGTTTTGATCGAGAGCACCAACAAAAATCAAACGTGTTCCATGCTGTACTGCTGACAGCAGACATGAAAACCTAGTGCAGGTGATGAATGGTACGAATGCTGTACAAATATCACAGCCATGGCTATTGTCTAGCTTGTTAGTGAGAAGTAGACCGTAAGTTAGTATTTTAACAGATAAATTGTTGACTGAGTGGGGAATATTTGAAATAGTATTATCTCCTGAAAAATATAGCTGTTATCATGGACGAAGTTCCGGCAACGAAGAGAGTTTAGAAATACAACAAATGGAATACGTAAGAAGCAATGGCATGGTGTATAAAGGAATTGATGAATGTTTTTTTCTGTTCCCTATAGCATATCATCTTTCAATCTAAATTGACTTCATTTTGAATCCTTGTGTGGGTGGTCAGGGAAGGGGGTTGCTGGGGAAATCAATTACGTGCATTGATGAGATATTCAAAATGCATGAGGGGTAACTGGGCAACGGTGTCAAGTGCTTGAAAGACTAGGATCGATCTTTATAATCGTTTTCATTATTCAACCTCACTACCCCCTCCTCTAAACTTTTTTTCCCCATTCTGAGCTCCTTTTTTTTTTCATTCTATCCCTGTGGAATTACTTGCACACACACACACACACACACACACATATAAATGAATTTGGAACAGTTCAGAAGTTACATACATACATACATACATACATATCAGAGATATGAAAGGGACGGTCGGTAGGAACAGTTAGAAAAAATGGAAAATAACAGTGGGAGAATGCATTATTCAGGGCGTGGATGATATTTGTCGAGTGATGACCCCATTAATTGGGCTTTCTCCTTGCCAATTTTGTCCAATGAAAGGACTCCAACATGCAACGCTTTGAAATTGGAGAGAAAATAAAATCGGACATCATTTTCCCCTATTTCACCGATTGCTCTTCTTTCCTTTTTTGACTCCCATCTGAATCGCCTATTGTTCCGAAATGACACACACTGCACATTACTGGCCTTGAACCGTTTCCAATTATTCTTAACAATCTTTCACGTTTTTCCAAATTCTAACGATTTTCCCTGAAGAAATTTCAGCAGAGCTCGACTATTTCTGTTCTGGCATTGGCATTTATGATGCTGACTTGTCTCTCGATCATTGTTTTCATGCACTGAAAATGCATGATTGATACCTGTAAGATCTGAAATCGGATCAAGGACATTTTTCTTTCTAATTTTGAATGCCTGGTCTCAAATTATCAGGACTTGGCTCCTTGGTCTGATCACTAAAATCTCACCGTCAATATATATTTCTTCCTGTTTATTTTTAACATGCTCTGAAATGTTTATATATTATACGCAACCCTTCACATTTCACTGTATTTGAAACATATTTTGAATAAACGTCATTCTTTATATATATATATATATATATATATATATATATATATATATATATATATATGTATATATATATATATATATATATATATATTTATATATACATATATATAGTACAAATCAGATATAAAATATAGCATAATATTGTATAATATATCTCAGATGTGACTGAATTATTTCCTAGTGTGCTTGATACATCCAACCTCAAACTTTGAAAAGTGAGCTGATTCTGAGTAGTGCTTGAGATTTACTATGGTACGAACGTCAAGATGTTTGTGCATTGAATGTAATATATATATATATATATATATATATATATATATATATATATATATATATATACGTATTAAGATACATTTATATACATATATATATATATATATTCATATATATATACATTTATATACAAATATACATACATACGTTTATATAAAGACGAACATACACACATTTTTGGCATATATGCTCAGGTGTGCAAGAGTACGTGTAAGTGTAAAACATTAGGTCAAATGGTTATTCATCATTAAAAAATCAATCAGGCACTTGGTTAGATTAAATTGATATAAATGAATTTCCATAATTGACTAAAACATGTTTTGGTGTACCTTTATACATAAACATAATTCGTATCATATAAAGAGTGTCTGTAAACATGGAATGGTCATTTTGCACCAAGCATCCCCCAGAACTCTGATATTATACTTCCATGATATATATATATATATATATATATATATATATATATATATATATATATATATATATATATATATATATATATATATATATATATAATGGCACGTACAATATGCAGATATTTTCTTATCGAATTGTTTATTTTTTACAGATATACCCTTTTGGATCTTAATATCCAGAAAGTGTTATCAGAGATTTTTGGCACTTTGACCTCGAACACAAACGTAGAGCCTTCATGCCAGAATAAGACGTATGAAAGTGGATGTTCACAAAGGAGTACGGTACTTTCCGTACTACATATCTGCCTCGTGCACAGTTGAACTTACCTAAAATTTTGGGCAAAACAAACATGCAGAGAAATGCATCATTGAACGCACACCGGCAAAGAGACATGCACACACACACATATTCCAATAATATATATACATAATATATATATATATATATATATATATATATATATATATATATATATATACACTAACACACACACACATAAGGAGAAAGAGAGGGAGAGAAAGATGGAAAGAGAGAGAGAGGAATGGAGAGGGGAGAGAAAGAAGGAAAGAGAAAGGGATGACAGGGAAAACGATTTATCACTTGATCCATTGACTGAGAAGTCGTTCCGAATTCTTTCATTTGTCGCTTTATCATTTTCTGAAATTTGCACTGGAATATCAAACCTTAGTGAGTGGTACTCACCCTTTGATTATCCTCAGTGTGAAGAAGGGAACAATTCTGAAAAAAAAAAAAGTTAGAACTTATTGAAATATTTTGGTAAGTAATGAGCAGGCTGTACATCCTGTCAGTCAAACTAACTATCTAACTATCCAGTATCTGTGTCAATTGACGGAACAAAACAGATATCAGCATGGAGTTGAACAAGGGCTATGCCTTCAGGTTTCTCAACCATTTAGAAGACAACAGTAGGTTTCAAAATCGTATTCAAAGATAAGAGAATGCGTCAGTCTATGAGTGTAGGTCTTCCACTGGGCCCCTGAGATGGAAAAAAGGGGGAAAATATTGGGGGGACATGGAAAAATAAAGAACATAAAAATTAGCCTGATAACAATATTTTATTTGTACTTACAACTGTTTTCGATTATTCATTAAGGGTGGGATCAACAATCTGCAAAGTAAGGAAAACAATTCACAGTTTCAATGAGAAATTGTTAAGTAATTGGACGGGAAGTTGAATTCATTTATAGCTATCATCAATTTTGGGAAGTACGTATCAAGTGTGTATTGATAAAAACGATACTGTGTTCACGCATACATACGCACACACAGAGGTAGACAGTAACAAGCACATGCAAATATGTCAAAGCATGCGTACACACAAAAACGTACACACACAAAGAGACATATATATATATATATATATATATATATATATATATATATATATATATATATATATATATATCTTATGCAATGCTGTTCTATAAAACTTGAGCACTCCAGTGGATGTGGGATTTCTGTGTGATTTAAATATAAAGCCTAGATTCAGCCTTATTGCCTGTCGACTTCTGTAGTCCAGAGTTAGGATAACAGCATACGGGTCTGAAGTGAGGGTTTCAATATATATATATATATATATATATATATATATATATATATATATATATATATATATATATATATTTGTACGTTGAAGCAGCTAACCTATCGCCGGCATGTTCTGTTCCAGCATCTTTTTTATTTGTTTAATTTATGTATGATGTTTAGGTTATATGGTGATGGAAAATCATCAGAAATAAGTTTTCATATAGTATTATGCAATTTATAATCATGATGTCGGATCAGACATATCCTTTTCTTGATGTGTCTGTGTGTATGTTTATGTGTGTGTGTTAGTGTGTGTGTGTGTGTGTGTGTGTGTGTGTGTGTGTGTGTGTGTATCTAGAATGATTATTAAAATGAATGCTATGCAATTATTCCTTCAGAAATTTTCACAGATTCTAGAATTTAACTCAAGTTAATTATCATCCAGGGGGGAATCGAGCCTTATCACTTCCAATGAACAACAATAAGTTTTCAACCATTGTTTTTGAATCTTGATATACTAGCAAAACCAATAAAGATGTTCATCAAATATCATATTCTTCCATCACTTTTTGAAGTATTTACTTACATATATACTTTTTTAATTGTCCTCATCTTTGTGTATATATTTGAAATCATTGACACTTCTGATAAATACTCATTCACTTGGTATTCACGTATATTACTGAAGAAGAAGAAAAAGAGGTCCGAGGAGACATTTATTCATTAAATATTACTTTGATCAATAGATTATCAAGATGATTTTTATCAAAAAAATAGAGAAATCAAATGCATGCTCTTTTAGAAATCCAATTTATATGACGACAACGAACTTGACTTCTGTATCTCCAACTTATTTTCTTTTGAACAAAAATGTATCCTACTTTTATGTCTATTAATTTCAGAGTTTGTAAAATATGCCAGTATTTACACTTTTTTCAGAAATCTTATTCCAGACTGCAAATTATAAAAGGAATAATGTTGCACCCTACAATACATTCTTCATACTACTTCGATGGATGGTGTGATCCCCGACAACAGCATTTGAGAGAAAACCAGTTGATTTATCCATTTGATTGTGAATTATCTGATCTTAGTTAATTAGTTATTGGTTACCATGCCCTGGGTAATTCCTGCTCCTAATCTGACATCAACAATTGGCTAATAATCTTCTTAATTTCCATTGGCTCAACGATATGAGCACTGGACTAAACAGGAGCGAAACATGGACGCAAATTAAAATCTTATCGTACTTTCGTTCCTGTATTATCAGTCGGCACGTCGTCCTTCTCTGCCAAATGAAATCAAACCGTGTATCGACCCAGTGTCAATTCCACAGCCAAACGGATCGTGGGCAGATAACCAAATTGAGCTTTAATTGGTTCGGACTTAGGGAAGGAATTTATTTAGTCGACCATAAATTCTTCGATCATCATCGTATGCATGGCTAAGAGGCCAATTAACTGTAAACGGCAGGCTTCAGAAAACGAGTCTCATGACCACTTCTTTTGACTGATCATTTCTCTTAACATTATGAAATAAACCTCTCGTTTGAGATGGATGCGTTTGGCAGTGAAATAACAATGACAATGCAT
Source organism: Thysanoteuthis rhombus (assembly GCA_963457665.1). Taxonomy (NCBI): domain Eukaryota; kingdom Metazoa; phylum Mollusca; class Cephalopoda; order Oegopsida; family Thysanoteuthidae; genus Thysanoteuthis; species Thysanoteuthis major. Next base: position 62,100,116 of record OY735202.1, read on the forward strand.
TATACTCCGCATTTTTTAGGTTTTATTTAAATACTAAGTAGGGCATATCATAAAACAGAATATTGAGATGAGCACTACATAAGATCACTCTATCATGTAATTACATGTTCACCTAAAATGATTATTACGACTCCTCCATGTTAACTATATAAATGAAGTATTGAAAAATTTGATAAAACTGCACAGATTGATGGAGTATAGTTCTTCCATCTGCAATGAATGGCAAGTTTCCATTCTTGGCATTAGCTTAATGATGAAAGAATTTCAGGAAAAGTATGATCAGAGGTCCCTTGAATCATTTTTGCATCAATAATTTTGATATTTATGGTAAGTTAGAATATGGTGTATACAATCCAAATCATGACTTCCCTACTTAGAATTATGAGCTGTCGATTCATAGTCAGTTATTATCATAGAATAGTCATCACTGAACAAACAAACAGTTGCAAAAAATACAGCAGTTTTCTTATGCTACTGTAATTTGATCTCGCATATTCACAGAATTTTAGAGTTTGATTTTGTGTCCATGTCGTTGCAGCGATTCCGTTCATTTCCTGTTCATCTCAAAAACTAATTATCTGGAAATGGGGGGAAACCTATAAATAAAGTAGGAAAAGCGGTGTCTTCTTGTTTTTATCCACTTTTTCAGATATCAAAATGTTGCCTAATTTGTTGAAACGTTTCATTAGACGCAGGTGTTAGTGTTTAAATATTTTACCACGGGAGATTTTTCCCATTCCTTTAAGATATGTTTTTCTCATGACAATTTTGTTGTTTTGTTCCTTTTTCTGTCTTTTTTCAACCCATTTCTTTTACTCCAGATGTCATAATTGATAACATTAGCATCATTGGTACGAGGAAGCAATTCAGTTCTCGAATATAAGTTTAGAATGGATTTTTTCCAAACTTGAAATGTCTTGTTCGTATATGCAGCTTTTCAACGTCCCTCATAGGAAACACAAGCCTTCACGATCCACAAGACTTCTCACGGTGCTACATTCATCGTCAAAATCGTTTCTCTATCTTACTTTCATGAAGCCTGAATGTCAGTTCTATTTCTTGGGTTCAAAATCGTGAGTTGTTTTGTCCAGCGACTGTCTAACATCCTTGTAACATGACTTATCCATTGCCATTTGAGTATCATTATACATCTGACTCCTCTACCTTTTTGATGAATTATTTGGCCTTCCCATGTATTGCTAAGCATGTTCCATTCTTATGCAGACTGCAAAGGTTTTCGTTCGAGAGCTTTTTTTTTGCAATGTTCCAAGTTTCAGCTTAATGGATGAATATTGGGTAGACGCACTGGCTATCAATTATACTGTAACAAGCATTTGAAGACATGCTCAACGGAGAAGAAACAACACATCGATTTCATTTATCTCCCATTGCCTCTCACCCTGTGTCCCCCATATCAGTGAAATCACTCTGTACCATTTGAAACATGCATAACCAGTTGAAAACGGATCCTCTTGATGATTTAACGGATTGAATGGAAATAAATCTTACGAGGGAAATAACCATGATATATGAAGAGAGAGAACACCTGTGTGTTGTGATATGAGGTTTGATAAACAAAAACTAAAGGTGAGACCATGAGGTAAATATTAAATATTTATACTCATATCTTGAAGAATTTCGACAGTGTTTCCTCACCTATGAATATTCCATTCGAGAGGTGCTCAATAGAGTACTTTTTTCGGTGAAATTGGTGAAATAATCCAGAAATTTATGTAAAAAAAAATATGTTAACACGTCAGAATGAAATTAGTAAAATGACCAGCGATTCTGTCCTTACTTCGATTATATAACAGCAAATTAACCTTAAAATAAAGCGCTTTGAAACTTATGTCTTGTTATGACGAACATGATATTACAAAGAGCTTGTGTATCACTAAGGTCGACTTGTGAAGTACCAATGTTGGCACATCGTATATGCTCTCCGTGTTTTCAATGTTTATGGAAACAGCATTCTGTGTTATAATTTGTTTGAGGGAAAAAGGAAAAATTTGGTGTATGTGTGTAAGAGATCATCATTATACATCAATAAAGAGGGGGGGGGAATATGGAACATGTATTTTCTCACTGGTTCTTCACATGCAATAATTGATAATATGTGTCCTCAAGAACCTGTTAGTTATCTATGCATTGCATCCCATTCTTGAGTCTTATCACGTTCAATTCTACAATCTTTTTTTTTAAATTATTTCATTTCATTCATCCATTTTAACGAAAATTGCCCTTCTGGATCGTCGCTGCAATTATTGGCTTGTTTTTTTTTTTTTTCAGTTCAAAGCGTTTGATGTCTTCTGAATGAAAATGCCATTTTCACGCATATCTTCACTTCGCAAAAAAATGGGCCCAAAGCCATAGACGTAGGGAGAGATCATGCACACCGATACGAATTCATGCATACCCAAAAATGACCAGACACATTCACAAATATGCATGCATTTGCACAGGCACAGAGCAAAGGCAACGCTGCATTCAAGTTCCATGACGTGAGATAACTTTTAAATTCTGAGAACTGCCGATGGAATCGGCATCGATGATGAGCTAGTCGGTCAGTAATTTCGAGGAATTCAAAGACATTTTTCATTTTGATTTTTCCTAATTCTTCAAAATCATATTTATTCGAATCGAACATAACCTAGTAAAGTAGATATCACCAAACAATTATTCAAGTGCATAACTCAATCCTGTGCTTGTTGCGGAAGGATTAGTTGAGGATTTCACTCTACGTGTTCATCCTCTCGCTTTTACTCACTGTTACTTTATGACATATTAGCTGTTGCATTGTATCTTACTTAAGAGTTGTTCACAAACATTCTCGTTATTTGGTAATGATTTTCATCTCTATTCTGTTATCCGTAGAATATATGCTTTTATTGCCAGAAGAGGGATTTTATGTACGTAATTTACGTTGGACTGCCTGTGGAAGTCAAATCTCTATTCTTTGACCCCATGTTCGTCCGATACAATGGAAAATGATTGGGAACATGCCATATGGGATTTTGATTTGAATAGATCTCTTTGGTTTAGGAAGAGCAGCTTCTCTGGGAAGTCAATCCTTAAAATCTTTGCTTTTATTTTACATATAACACATATCTCTCATGATGTAGGCTAATATAGCGATTTGCTTTGTTCAGTGTATTCAAATTCCACAGTAATGAAGCATACTATGAAGATCGAATCTACAATGTTAGTTGATGATTTTGTGAGATGATTTTGCAAAGGAATGCATGATGGTAAATATTCATAGTTAGCAAATTTAGTTCGGTCTGCACCATGAAAAAAATATGCCACACCCAGTGAATGTCAAATTAACCATATAAGTGCAGTAAATATAATATGAAATGTTTGAAAATCACACAATATTATGTGGTGTTACTACTCATGTAACGTAACCAATATTAGTTTTATGAAGCAATTAGCTCTGAATCTAATTTCACCATGAAGTGACTTAGAACTTGACGCGAGTTAAGTTGATCTAAAATATCACATTATGAATTGATGTAAGTATTTTGATTGTCCAATTTTCACCGATTTTCATCACCCAGATGATGATTATTATACAAACATTTTTTTTTCAAATACTTAGAATGGAAGAAATGAATCGATACATATTTTTTTTTAGGAGGTCATCCTTTCAGAATGATTGCTTACATGATAAATGCAATCAAAGTGACTGATGATCTGAAAACAAATGTGAGAAAGGTGACGGCTGTTGGACGTTTTTTTTTTTCAAATATCATTTATATATCAATGCATCGTTAGTCCAATAGTTATCATCCCCAAAACATGGGGGTATCTGTGTAAGAAGCTTTTGCCATTTTTTTCATCAGAATTACAAAAGGGTAGACACACGAGCGTTACAAAGAAACACAAATGACAAATATAAGTTCTTCTGAAAAAAAAAGGTGGTATCTAGTAAATTCTATACTCATGTATTTTTCACTTGGACTCCAAAGGCATGTTATCTGTATTTTCTTATCAATGAAACAGTCTTGCAATCGGAGTCTACAATGATTTCGATTTCACCACTGCTGTTACTCTATCGTGTCTGCGCTAATACTCCTTCTGGGTGAGTTAGCATTCACTAGTTATGTGATTTATGGTCTCATCTCTCTCACTGCAGAGGCAGCACTTGCTGTTTATATGTGTTCTGTTGATTTCTGTTTTTATATAGTTTGTCCTGTTGCTTTTTTTTGAGCTGCCATGATGACCAATTCCATTTCTCTTTTCAGGTTTCCATTTTGTAACCGTGTCCATGACTTTCAGTCTGCCACATCTTGTATCCGAACAAGTTTTTGTTATCCCATTTTTCTTTCCTAGGTTGCTGTGCTGTTCCATTGCTTTCTACTTTGTTGTTTGTTGCACTACTTCGCGTACGTTTTATGACTTCCTCATTATTTGCTTGCACATACTTTCCTGGATCTGCTTCAGCTCTGGGGATACAATCCCCTATGCTTATGAGCCCCTTTGCCACCTTCTTTTCTCTTAACGTATAGTCTATCTGTGTCATCTCCAGGGTGTAGGGTTTTATGCATTGTGATAAGTTTCCTTGTTTGCCTGTTCATTGATTAGAGTCTTCCTTTATCCATCCTGGGAATGGTCCTGTGTATCTCACTACTGATACAGCCAAAGTGTTCATTCTTTTTATCAGATTTCTGTTGTTTAATTTGGTCTGTAATATTCTTTTTTATCCTTCTAAAGTATTATCTCTTTATTTTCTCTTTCATTTCATCCCGTTTCATCGTGTCACATACAAGGAAGCGTAAGTATTTGTATCAGTCTTGTGTGGTCAGTGCTCTCATCTTACTGTTGTTTGGGACTTCGATTTCTTCAGCCATTGTGAGCCTTCCTTTGTGCAATACCATGATTGCACATTTTTTATTCCAAATTCCATTCCGATGTCTTCACTGTATTCTTTTACTGTGATGAACAGCATCTTGAGCTCTCCCCTGTCCCCTGCAAATAATTTTATATCATCCATGTACATCAAGTGGTTGGCTTTTCCTTTAGTTTTTGAAAGAAGGTATCCTTTGCTGTTCTTCAAGATTTACTTGAGTGGTATCATGGTGAGAACAAATAATAGTGAGTACAGCGTGTCTCTTTGGAGGATTAATCTTCTTATCCTTACCTCTGCTAAGTTTTCTCCTGTGTCTGTCAAGTCTGCTTTCCAGTTATTCATAGGGTTTCCTATGAATTTAACCACTGGTTCACTGATCTTGAACATTTTAAGGCATTCGAGTATCCAGAAATGTGGGATCGTATCGCACACTTTTTTGTAATCTATCCATTCCATTTCGACGTTCTTTTCCTTTTTATTACTTCTTTTAAGATCATCTGGTCGATGTAGAGTAAGTTATTTACCCCCTCGCTTCCTTTCCTGCAACTTTTCTATTCTTCTTCCGGTCAGGAATTCCCACATAAGTGGTAAGCACGTGATTGGTCAATAATTCCTAACCATATTCCCCTTTTCAGGGTCTTTTTGGATGAGGATCGTTCTGCTTTTGGTCATCCATTCTTGTGCCTCACCTTCTTTATACAACTTTGGAGTAGGTGTGTGAGTCTGTCGTGTAATGTGATAAATTTCTTGAACCAATATCCATGGATCCCGTCGGGACCTGGTGCTTTCCAGTTGGCTATTTTGTCAAGAACATGTTTCAGTGTGGTTCCATTCAAAAATATCGGTTCTCTATTGTCTATATTTCATTTTTTTTCATGTTTCCTAACCATTGCAGCGTTACGTTGTGTCTTTTCGGGTGCCCCCATATGCTTTTCATGTAGTTCTTGGTCTTTGTGGCGTCTGGTTTTATGTTCCGTCTTCTTTCTCCGTTCAAATCTCAGTAAAACTTTCTCTAGTTGTTTTGGAATGTGCAATTTTATCTGTATTGTGCCATTCTCAGCCTATATCTCATCAGTCTTGCCTCCTTGGCCGATCTCTTCTGATGTATCTTATCCACTACAGTGGGAATTCCTTTTCGTGTTATCTTGCATTTGTTCCAAAGTCTTACTCGTGGTCTGTCAGTATGTGATGAATTTATGAGTAATTATTATTATCATTCCCCTTCTTTTTTCTTCTAGTTGATGTTGTCCTTTTTATTGTTTTGGTTCTTGTTCTTATTCTTTTGTTCTTCTTTTTTACTCTGTCAAGATATCATACCCTGTTTATCTAAGTTTTGTTTCCCTCTTTATTATGTTACAATATTGATCTGTCACCTCTTCTAAGGAGTTATTTTGAAACTAATCTCTCAAATCATTTCCATGTTATTTACTGAAACCACTATTTTTTCAGTTCTCATCTCTTCTGAGATCGAGAGACCACTTCGAACGTCAGTCACTTTTATTTAACAATTTAGCCTGCAACAAAGCTTACAATCTTAATTATATAACCACTAAACAAGGTATTCTTTTCACCTATCACGTCACCATCAAACTCTAATCAACACCTTTTGCTATCCATTACTTCTTTTTTTTTATATATTATCATTAGTGAAACTTTGAGCTATTGTGACAATTAAACTCATCGAGAAAAATCACACTTCACGTCAGCTAACTAATCACTTGTTTACGCCAAAGAACAATGTACTCAAAGCTGACGCACTGCACAGTTGTCTTCAGTTTGCATTAACGTGATTAACTACACTGAGGACATTGACAGAAATAAATAAACTAAAATCAGAATGATAATCACGGTAAAATCCCCGGAAATTATGTTTGCTTCTGCCGGAAATTAACAGGACAAATGACGACTGTCTCGTCTTTGCTGGTTCAATCGTTTGACTAAGCATACAAAAATCCGTCGTTCCAAGTAAATTACTTAAAAGACTGACGCGTGAGGCTATTTACAATTCATGACTCGAGGAATAGGTTCTAGCTTTTCGTTATTCGAAGTGTAATCTGTGCATTCTTCGTAGTCATTTATATTGTTTCCAAGTTACATTTCTAGACTTATTTACCTCTCTTTTCGTCGTTTATTTGAAATCTACCATCTTTTATGTTCTCCTGATTGTAAAGTTTCTTCAGTACAATTTTCATGCATTTGATTCTCTTCCCATTTATTTTTTTTCTCAAACTTAAAATATTGCTACTACTTCAATCATCGAATCGCTTTTTGGTTCATTTTACGAAATATACTCCTCTTGTATTTTCGTATATTTATTGTATTGTTCTTTCTCTCTTTCTTTCTTTCTTTCTTTCTTTCTTCCTTTCATTCTTTCTTCTTCTTCTTCTTCTTCTTCTTCTTCTTCTTCTTCTTCTTCTTCTCTTTTCGATTATTATTATTATTACTTCTATTATTTGGAATCTCACACCAGTTGCCTGGCGGTGGCCGCTGGAGTTTGAGTGACAGCAAATCTCCTCAAGTCTCCAGCCCTCCTCCCCTAGTACTCATAGGTCGCATTAATTACGCGATTTACAGTTTCACACCGGTTGCCCAGTGGTTATCGCTGAAGGCTGAGTGACAATAAGTCTCCTCAGGTCTTCAGCTAACGTCTCCTCCCTTTTTCACCTATTATGTCCTGGCTAAAATTCGTTGCAGTATTTATATCTCTAGCACCTTCCTCAGTATCCGTGCAGTTCCCAGTAGTGCTGTGGTCTGTACGGTCTCTATCCTTCCCCTAATTCCGATCTCCTCGAGTCTCACCTTCAGCGTTTTGGGGACTGTTCCTAGTGCGCCAACTACGACCGGTACTACCCTGGTTTTCATGTTCCACATCTTCTATAACTCTATTGCTAGGTCCTAGTATTTCTCCCGTTTCTCACTCTTCTTCTTTTTAACTCTATGATCTGCAGGTACAGCAAAGTCTACTATTTGGCAGGCCATCCTTTTTTGTCTACTATTACTAAGTCTGGTCTTCTTGCCTGGATGAGGTGGTCAGTTTGGATGTAAAATTTTCCATGTTGTCACTGCTATAGACTGAGTTACCATCAGTATCTGCAAGTCTATGGTCCTAATCTAATATCATGCTCACTTTTCAGGGCAGCAGTGCAGTTTGCACCACCACAACCATGTGTTTTTCCTAGCTGTTGGATAGATCCTCAAATACAAAGAAAGAAGTCAATCACATGAACAACACAACACTATGCACAAACTAGGAAGAGCTCGGAAACGTGTTCGAATAAGTTAAAGAATACGACCAGATTTTTTTTTTGGTTCCCGATACGCTCACTATTATTGGTACTAACTTCCGGTTTATATACCCCACCTCTTTAAGTTAATCTCCAGTTTCTTGTATCTCCCTAGCTTTCCACCTTTTTTGGATTATTTTGCAATCAGCAGATACGACCACGTCTATTATCTGACAGATTTTCCTCCCTTTTGCGTACAACTCCCCAGTTTAGTATTCTCATTTAGATGGGTTGTGGATGTTAAAGTGTCAGAGAAATTTTTGGTTTCCATCTAACAGAATTGTCCCTTACTTGTATTAATACCATATATCTACATCGTCGAAACGAAGCAGTTTGCACAGTCCCCATTGTAAGACTGTTGCTAACCTGTCACAGTCAGTTTGGTTCTATTCCTGAGCTAGTTTTGTGAATTCACTGGTGTGGTTTACTGTGTTATCCTCTACTTCAAGTGGTGGCATTATTTATTTTGGTTCAGTCAATTTTTGCCTCGACATAGTTTGTCCTGGTGCATTTCTTTTAGGCTTCTATAGGAAGCAAATCTATCCATCACTTCTTGTTTTTCTCTTACTCAGCCATGTTCATGAAATCTTGTTTTTAATATTCAGTATCTATCTTTTGAATCACCCATATATGTTCCGTACCTATTTTCTCTTTCCTGTTGTCTCTTGCACTGTTTGTTTGTTTGTTAATTCCGCGATTTTTATTTGTTTATATTTTGTCCGCTAATTCCACATACATTTTTAATCCTTGGTTAACCTTTTGGCTATAGTCTTCTATGATGATGAGTATTCAGTCGTCTTCTTTTCTTTCTCCACTTATAGTATTGCTGTACCAACTTTGTGAACTTCCATAAAATTCTTCATTCGTTCGTTGATCGGCTGAGTTTATCCTACTCCTGATACTACCCACGTGTCCAGTCCTTGTATTTGATACCTGCTATTTATCTTCTTGTTCCTATCTTAGTCCTCTTATCTCATTTTTCTCTGATATATTCCCTTTTGATTGCTTTGCATTCATGTGTCTATATTAGTCCTATGTAATCAGGGCTTTAATTGTTTGCCGTTCGGTTATTCGTTTCCTTCTACTGCTGTGAGCCTTCATTCGAATATTACCATTAGCACTACTCTTCCTATTCTGAGTTCAATCCAAATCTGGTCGTATTCTTTGACTTATTTGAACACGGTTTCGAGCTCTTCCTAGTTTTTGCATATAGTGTTGTGTTGTCCATGTGATTGACTTCTTTCTTTGTATTTGAGGATCGATATCATTTTTTGTTTTTCAAGATTCTGTTGAGTGGTATCATGATTAGTACAAATAGTAGTGGTGTCAAATAATCCCAATAAATAGTTGCCGGTTTCTCATGGAACTGACTCTGATTTTCAGCACTTGTTTACAAATATTCAATAAACTAAGGCATTCAAGTATCCAGATATGTAGAATCATGTTGTTTGTTTTTTTTTATAGTCAATTCGTACCACATTCTTCCGAGCCATCAGGTCGATGTAGAGCAAGTCATTCGCCCATTTAGTTCTCCTTGTGCATTTGATCTGTTAATTAGGTTTTATACCCTTATTCAAACTGAAATATGGATTTTATGTACCACTTGTCGGGGCAAGATTAGTAGTACGCACGTGAGCACTGTTGTTGTTGTTGTTGATGTTGTTGTTGTGGTTGTGGTTAAGGCTGTTGTTGTTGATGATGTGGTTGCGGTGTTTGTTGTTGTTGTTGTCGATGATGATGATGATAATGATGATGATGATTAACCACAATCAAAATTTAAGTGCCTGAGGCGACTGCAGAATAAAAGGAATCAAACAGACCAGACTAAATTGCCACCAAAAATCATTATCAACCCCCCACCTAAAAAAAGAATACATTGATGGGAATTGGATATCGTTAGAATTAGTTTGTTTTTTTTTATATTGATTTAGTACTGATTTGTACACTGTTCGATTGATGTCACGGATATTGTGTTGTAATAATTTGAAAAAAAGAGAGGATGTTCCGCTAATATGCAATAGAGTCAGGGGGGAGACTGATGAAGGTTGATAATGAAAATTGGCTCATGAGAAGCAAAACTTAGAATCGGCTTTAATGTTCGGGAAAAATGAGAATTAATACCGAAAAAGTAGCGGAAGGGCTAATGTGAAAAGTGAGGAGTCTGATGCTAAATGTGAGGAGGTTTTTAAAAAAAAGATTTGATTTTTCAAAAATGGGACTACTGTTGAGGAAAGTGAATTTACTGCTGAAACGGGGTTAATATTTAGTTTTGATTTTTATAATATTTGCCAGTAACTATGAACAGATACTTTTGATAGTCCTGGTGTTGAATCTATAGTGAGGATTATAAAATACTAAACAATGTATACGATGCACGAAAGTGAACAAAATCAAATGTCTAATTTATTTCTTTTCATCGTGAAATAATAGTGAATTAGTTGAATGTTAATGTATATTGTATCAGTTGTGCCTTATCAAGATCTCAAAGCAGCCTTATTTACTGGAATACTTTGACTCTGAATGAGATCTTTCTTTTCATTTCTCGATTTGGAGCAGGGTTATTCAAGATTCCATTGTCACCTGGACTCAACCTGTGAACACATCCAGAGAATCACATTCGATGAGGAACTGAAATAATCCTGCTTTTGTGTTGGCAACGACTGCAGGACATATCGTACTGCTAAACAATGGACTTTTTTTTGGCTTGGATTCTTTCAGACTCCATGGGAGTAATTATCCACTGATAACACCATTAGCTATGCACTTCTTCCGTATGATTGGATGATTCATGTCAAAATACCTCCTTTTGTGCTAAAAATCAGCACGTTCTCGTTGAAAAAGGTCCCTATTTATTAATGTCACAGTGATAGACGAGGACTTGTGTAACATAGATAAGATAACAATTTTTTTCGATGCATCCATTTCATCTTGATGCTAATTTTACTATTCCTACAATCGGAGAAAATATATCCATACACATACACATATTCACACGTTTAAAAGTAAATTCACGATATATAAATATAGTAACAGGGGTTTGAGGATCTCCTGCTTTACAATCGTAAATATCTCTTGTCTAGAAACCGGTTCCACTCGTCATACCTCTCACAAAAAATAAACGTTATTGTGACAAAAATCTCCTAATCTAAATTCATCATTTTAACACAAATTTTCCATTGTCTCCAAAGATTAAAAAAAGAAGTGTACATAGAAATGAAAAAAACAAACAAACAAACTGTATCTTTCATGATACCTTCAGTAACACTAACGACATAACTACAATTCACCAGACGTCTGTAATTAATTTGATGTTCTCTATTCTGTGATTATGATTTAACATCTTACACTAAAGGAGCATATATATATATATATATATATATATATATATATATATATATATATGAGCATGTATATATGAGCATGTATATATGAATATATGTATATATGTAAATATATATATATATATATATATATGTGTGTGTGTGTTTGTGTGTGTGTGTACATATATATATATATATATATATATATAAAATTTTGGATACGTTAGAAGGAGGAACTCAGCTGAAATTCTCGAGAAATGGAATTTGAAGATTACCAATTGAATTGATTGAATATTCGGAAAACCATGAAAATTTAATTTTTTGTAAACAATCAATTGTTAGAACAATTAGCTAAAACAGATGTTTTTTTGTACCAAGTATTTAGCAAAGTATATGTTATTCCATCTAATCCTAAAAAAGGTGTACAACGAATGCATCATCTTTATGAAGCTAAAATCTGAAATTCCAACCATATTGTTGTCCATAAAACTGAGTACCATGCAACAAGCACATAAGAGAAACATGAAGCAGTACAGTACCTGAGAGAATACAAGAGTCTTTTTTTTAGAATGTAAGACAACTCAGTACATGGACCTCTAAAAATCCTGAGTGCAAAATATACATGAACTTCAGCACGACTAAGATCATGTGCAACAATGACGTTGGAAATAATAAAACTCAAATCAGCATTTGAGAAAGCAGACCAGTACATCTACCTAGGACAATGAATCTCCATAAGACCACTGAAAAAAAAATCAAGTGAATGATATCCCTGTGATGGTAAGCCTTTGCATGTCCAAGCTCAACGTTAAAAAATAACAAGATCATATAACCCCTAAAAAGAAAAGTGTACAATCAACATATCCCCTAGGAGTCAATTATGCAGCTTAAACATTGAATCTAATCGTGAGCCATACTGGCAAATTGGAGACAATGCAACATGCACATGGGAAGATTATACTCAACATCACAATGAGCGACCACAAGATAGCACAGTACTTCTGAGCGTAGACCGGAATCTGAAACATCATAAAATCCATTAAAAAAAAATGTCAATGGGATGGCCATGTTGGAAGTATGGGAGACAACTGATGGACATCACAACTCATGACATGGATCTGCAGAGCTCACATGCACAACCAAGCCCGGCAGAGTATCAGATTGACGGACAAGCTGACGAATTTCGAAAGTACCGGCTCTGTGAAACCCACAATAGAGAACAATGGCGAATCCCGAAGGAGGTCTATGTCCACTAACAGACGTTGAGAGACTGATGATGATCAATATTTTTTCTAAAGAAAATATTAAGTTAAATATGTATTGTTTGTGTAAAGCTTTTTTCGTACATGATTGGGTTGATGGTTTGAATGTTTAACCTTGAATTTGGGATTTTATCACGGCAAAAAAAAACAAAACTCAGAGAATAAGTCCTGAGTGCACTGCTGCACAGAGCAAAAAATATTTCCGTCACTATTGAATAGGTAACAGCTGGCCTTAGAATGAAGGAACCATACTAAAGAACTGAGAACCAACAGAGGTGTAAAAATGAAAGAAAGGTGAAAAGAACAAATAAGCTCTAGCCATGACTTGATAGACAAAGAAAAGTGCGTATCTTCCTTGAATGAGAAGCCAATAATTTTTTTCCTCGTGGGGAGACTTGAATGTTTTGCTCTTAACGATTGGAAATGACAACGGTCGGAACAGCTACACATTGTAGTTCAAAGTGGCTTCATCATTTTTTCTTTTTAAAAAAATTACAGACATTTCCCGCCATTATTGTGTTTACTACCTATGCAATTATAGATAATATCAGTGAGCACTGCTGGTATTTTGTTCTCCATTGTGTCGATTGTTGATGTGTATGCGTATCAGCTTACCAGACTTAATCTAGGTACAATCTAAATGAGCTCGTTGAAGCAGGTAAAATTAACTATATTGAAAATCTGACGGTTTTCTCTAATGACAATTTGCTACATTCATGAGACTGGATGGTTTGCATTGGGTTTTGAATAAACAATTCCTCATTGGTGGAACCCTTGAATGGTTCACTATAAATAATCTTGGCTGAATGAATTCAGTGAAGTTTCTTTCTTTTCACGAAGGTACAGTTCTCTCCTTCTTTATCATACTTTCTTTGTGTCATGTTGTATATTTAATGATATCCATGTTTGTCGGTTAATTTTGAGCCGATCCATTGGTTCCTTGATTCATTAGATCCCTTGAGATTGTGGGAAAAAAAAGATCATTTGTTGAGAAGTAAAATCGTTGAATGGATAATTCAGGTAAGTAAGCAGCGTGTATGAATAAGAATAGAATTTAGCAAAGCATATGCAGATATAACTCAAACCGTTATCTAGTATAATAATAATAATTTTACAGGGAATCTATACTTTGATGAATAAGCAAATTGATTCTATTAAGTGAAAGTATTTATTTGCCAGGCAAAATGATTTGCTGCTAAACATCAGCTTTCTTTCTCATTGATTATCTTCAAATACTGACGCAATGTTAACAGCATCAGCGTAGGAATAATTCATTTGTTGTAGATCAGAAGAAAAAAGTTACCCACACCTGAAAATGCCAAGCCAGCAATTTTTTTTTTCAGTTTGTTTGTAGAAGTAATGTTCAGTTTTGGTTTTTCTTTGAGAATGTTTATCTTTGAAATTATCACTCAATTAGGTTTGTGAGTACATGCAAATTATTTTACCATATGATTTATCATTCGTAAATCATTTTGTTCCAAGACTTAATAACCTTTGGCACTATCTATGCCCATGGTGGAAAATGTTAAATATGATTTACGGTTTATATGTTTAGTATCTCGTTTCATGTTGCCTGAATATTAGCAAAAATATCTACAAAACTAATGAATCAAATACAGAATTATCTTACTACGTGGATCAAAGTACTAACAATCAAATGTTGATATGTAATTTTGGTTTGGCTGCGCCCATGAGGATATCCACGTTGCATCGCCACATGGGTCGCTATATTTCTCGATGATTGCTTGCAGCAACGTCTACTTTCTATAATGGATGCATAATTGAGTCAGGACTTTACTATGATACAGGAATATTTTCATAGATTGATAACTCCAAATTAAGAGCAAAAACGACGAATATCAACTGCATCATTTTCTTTCAAGTTAATGACCTTTCCTGTATCTAGCAAACACATTGCATTTATCATACTATCTAATAATGACCTTATGGGTTGAAAACAAACAAATAAACAAACAAAAACATCCGTACAAAAACAACTGTAATCGTATCAACAAGGCTTTTCGAAAAACGATTCTTGGAGAAAAATATTAACTTTTACCAGTTATTTGCTTGCCAAAAACCGCAATGTACAATAAAGTTCATTATTTCACTATCAAATAAAACACAGCAGGAGAGTTATTAACCCAATGGCAATATTCAAAAACACAGAGGCGAAATGAGATAATTGTATCACCTTCTCTAAGAGATTTTTGGATCTTGAAAAACAACCCCGACTTAAATATATTCATCTTGATAACACGATGACCATGCTGTATTTGGATTTTAATATACGCAACTCAATTCAAACGAAAAAACGCGTGAAGAACTCCACAATATTCAAGATCACTGCAACAGAACACATTTCTTTCAAATCAACTTTTGCTATACCACTTGACTTGAACGGATCTCACCACTCGTTTATCTTTGACAGCTGCTACCTATTTCATACAGGTGAATATTTTCCCGAGGTTCATACTTTTCCATACGTATGTGCAGCATTCCTTTAACATATTCCAAAAATTTAAAGAGGTACATGAGCTTTTAAACCTGCAAGCTCATATAACAGTTAAACATTCACTCGATCTCGGAACTGACATCTTCGTATTTTATATCAATATTTAAGAAAAAATCTCTACTTCCTGGTAGGATAGGCACCCTGTCTAGAGGGGAAATATCCTAGCCACTCCCTCTTTTGTAGCGAAATAACATCAAAAAAATGTATAAGAATGGAACTGAAATGTATACAACTGGGAATTACATGGACTAATGTTTATTATTTTTTCATCCATCCATCCATTTTTTTACTCTCAGAATCAGTTTCACTCCCCATCAGTCTGAAAATCTCCAAGGCAGACATTACTTGATTGATGTCAGCAAATGTGAGTTTTACGTTTCAATATATTGCAGTTTCTCTTCAAAATCGTACTAATTAGGCCAATTTATTCTTCAAATGGTTTCCTGTGTTCATATATATATATATATATATATATATATATATATATATATATATATATATATATATACATATATATATATATATGTATATATATATATATGTATACATATATATATATATATATATACATATATATATATATATTTATACATATATATATATACATATATATATACATATCCATATATATATATATATATATATATATATATATATATATATATATATATCGTATTTTCATTTTGACCAAACTTAGATACAATGGATAAACATGAAATATCAATATCAAAGCTTGTGTAGGAAATTATAAGTATTTCATGCATCACCTAACGAACGGAAGACATTTTTGTCATTCTGTTGCATTTTAAAAGTTGAACATTATCATACGAACATCGTCAAATATGAGTCGGTAGATCAATCTATTGCTGAAATCCTTTTTCACACAGCAAAGAAGGTACAATAGCAAAAATTGATCAACTGGGAGTCTCAAACACAGATTAAAGGCCTATTGCATCATATAGAAGATCAATTTAGCAAGGGTTTTAAGAGCAACATTATTGAACCCAATGAGGTTGATCGAGGCACCGTGTTTAAAAATTTCAATTTTGATTTTTTTTTTGCAATGTTGCCACACAGATCAAGCCTTATCTCCAACCGAATTTGAAACCCAGACACGGGGGGAAATATTTTTGTAAACAGACTGAAATGATGCAATTTTTACTCATCATCATGTTCCCTGATATCAAATATAACTGAACATCTGTGGGCAATTTGGAAAGGGTTAGAGCGGGAAAAAACTACAGAGGAAAGTTACTTGATGGATGATCGATTAATATTTCATTGCTTAGCGAAAATCATACGTTTAAAACCAAATGGTATGTATCAGAGTTTATTTGTTTTGTTTATTTATTTTTTTTTATCATTTGTCTTCAGAATATTTGTTGGTAATTTATTGGCTCAGGTATTCCTCGTATAAGAGGGATTTTTTTCTATAGATTGTTTCATTTTTCTGAATTTGAAGTGCCATTTGAGGATTTCATCAGCCAATTATAAGTGTTGCATTATATTACCATCCATGCCAAAAAACTTGGCACGATTTATATTTGGTGAGTTGAATTTGATACTCCGAGGAATCACACATCAATGCTATGAAAGTAGTTGTTTGAAACATTAACATTCTTTCCAATGTTGGAATATGAAGATACGGACTATGTTATCCCCCTCCTTCTTTGTCTTTCTTTCTTTCTTTCTTTCTTTCTTTCTCTCTCTTTATACATATATATATATATATATATATATATATATATATATATATATTTATATATATATATATATATATATATATATATTGAGTCATTCAGATACAGGTGTTCTATTGTATTACAACTCATCACTGTGGATATAGATTAGCAAAAATTTTATCCAGTACCACAAGGAAGGATCGATACCTTCACTTCAGGCAAGTATTTTACCCCAACCTGTTAGAAACTGGACAGTCAGTAGGACTAAATTCAAATATATTTACTTACACACTATCTCCCATCCACTACAGTGGTCCATTCATGAGTTGGAAGAACATTACGATATAGCTTATAATGGACAAGTTTCTCTACTTGAAAAATGCTTAACCGGGGAGAAAAAAAAAACAGTTAATCATAATAACAATTAAAAATTGAGTCTTCAACAGTCAGCTGTTGCATTGTATTACGAGATTTCAGTGCGGCTATGGACTATCCAATATCCAATCGAGTACCATGAAGTGGGATAAAAGCTTTTTTCCGAACCCAGAGGCTGGTATTTCGATCATACCTTACTCAGTACTTAACAGATCGAATTTAAGCGATGTATTTACACAGGCTAAATTCCCCATCCACCAAAGTGCTCAATCCCAGAGTTAGACAAGCGTTACGGCTGTACATACATATGTATCAGGAAAATGTAAAAGATATTCATGTATATGTATATACTAACGTACGATGAAAAAATATTATTTATCTGATATCAATGATATAAATGTATACTTTTAAATGTCATCATTTAAATGATATATATATATATATATATATATGTGTATACATATATATTTATACATCTTTATATATATGTATATATATATATATATATATATATATATATATATATATATATATATATATATTTGTGTGTGTGTGCGTATGTATAATGGTTTTTGGTAGTAAACATATAAAGACCTATCCCTCCAAAAGCAGCCAAAGCAAAACGAATTATTTACAAGTGTGCGTATCTTCCATTTACATAGAATTTCATCGATAGGGTTGCTGTATTAAAATGGAAGAAACATTTTCTTCACACAGGGAATATTATGACCATATTTTCCTCCCTTGTCCATGCAGTCAATTCAGCAATGAACGATATTCAAACAGGTTCGAGTGATATACAATGATGTCTTCCGAAATTAAGTCAGTTGATGAAGACGTACTTTCCAATCGTTTCATGAAACATATTCATATGAAAATTTTGATTTTGTACACATGCCAATCGAAAATTTTCTGTATTGAAAAAAATCAAAAGATCATACTAAAGATATCTTTCGGAATCTAATCACGATTTTCAATTTCTAATCAGAGTAATGATTCCCAAAGTTGCTTCCAGACATCATAACATCTGAAAGCGGACTTGCACTAATTATATCTGCCTTTGGCAATTCTAATCATTTCGCACGGATACCTTATAAGTGATCTGAAATAGAATCCCCATAACTTCCCGCACTGCTGTTTAAAGAACCTTTGTCCGTCGTTGCAAGAATACTTCTCATATCATGTGAGTCTCCTTGGCGTGATTTTAATTACCTTTACTATTATGATAAGGGCAGAAATCTCTCTCTAAATTGACTAAACATGATAAAACAAGAGAATTTGAAAGATATTCGTTAATACTAAGTCCCAAACTTAACCATAGAAAACTAATATGAAACCAAACGTTCAAGTATGAGTATATCAATTTTATGAGATAGATGAAAAAGATACGTATGAATGAAATCTCCATACTTCAAAGGCTTACATAACAAAAAAAACTTTCCACCTTAAGTAATGAAACGATGTATATTTGTGAAAGTAGTGTAACCATTACATTATTAGCACAAGCCAAAATTTGTGGCTCATTTCAAATTGACAGAAATCATTACACAATAATCTTTGCTCTCACGGAATTTGAAATCATATACATTCATAGAAAGCATCTATTCGGCACAACACCGACTTGATGCTGCAGGCATACAGATACGACTTATAAGATATATGTATGTGTGTGTGTGTGTGTGTGTGTGTTGTGTGTGTTCGTGTGACAAATACAATTTACCAAAATATTTTAAAATGAAGACCTTTATTTATCACATTCTCTTATATTGTCTGATATTATATCATAAAGTTCAATATCAGTCTGATATTGATGAGCATGAACTAATAATACTCGAACGAGTTCGATAGTAATCAATATGACGGTTGAAATGAATTCTTAGTTGGTTGTTGACTTCATGATAAAAACTGTCCAATGTCTATTGTTATTGACTCTCTATAACATTCAGAGCTGTCGATCTCCCGTGTTGGATACCTGTAATTACAATGCCTATCGGTTGTGTGGTCGTTAGATATTATATCCGTACTTACAAGTTTTTTCTTCTTTGCTATGGATGTCGTCTATATCCAGCGGTAGTTTACCAGAATGTGTCATTAGTATTGTCGTTTGATCTCGATGCAAGTAATCCGTGTACTTAGTTCTATTATTATAATCAACTATTGGGGTAAATCATCTAATATAAACAGTCACTACATAAAGAAATTCGGCCCGTTTTTTCATGTCCTCTTTCTACACAACTCATCGATGTGTACATTTGTATGCATGTGTGTATGTGTGTATTTGTACATCTTTATGTCTGTCTTTCTTTCCCCCTCTCTGTCTCTCTCTCCCTATATATATATATCTATCTCTCTCTCTCTCTCTCTCTCTCTCTATATATATATATATATATATATATATATATATATATATATATATATATATATATATATATATATATATATATCCAATTAAACTAAAAGGTGCACTAGAGTGCATTCTTATTCAGTGACTAGGACAGCACACATTCTCAGTAAAATCCATGCAAACCTGGGCACACACTAAGGTTGCCGACGTATCACCTCTTAAAATATTTTTTCTCTTAACTGCGAATCTATATGCTTTTTCTGCCGGCATTGATACTAAGCACATCAGAGTTGACCATTGGATTTAAGTTGCATTCATGTTCTATCTTGCATAAGGTTTGTATGAGCATCGGGAGAACAGGAATTCAAATCATAATAACTCATGACAAATGGAGAGTGAGAATGCATTTTAGCATCATTGCTACATGTCTACATTGTCAATGGATCCCTCTGTTATGAAATGGTTAGAAATTCCTTTCTCTTAACTGACAAATATTCAATAAGTTTGCTGGTCCAATATATTGAATACAGATATAATTGAAAAGAAAAAGAGAGAGAAATAAGGCATATTTTCCCAATCAGATGTGAACCCAGTCTGCAGAATACTTGTTTTGTTACCTAAAATTGTGGGATGTTTTTTTAATGTAGTTTTCAGCGGAAGCAATTCGACTCCTTCTTCTCATTGTGACCACAAGGAAAACCAAACACAGATACTTCTGAAATTCAACCTTTAATGTGTGTGTGTGTGTGTGTGTGTGTGTGTGTGTGTGTGTGTGTGTGTAATAAATCTCAAAGAATGGACAATCGATTTTTTCTATCTCCTTTCCCGAGTTATTAACCTTAAAAGCATTTTTAAGGGCCTTGAGCCTACGGAGGTTTGGCAGAGCCAGATCGTGTCGTTATTTCAGATCTGAATGTCTCAGATCTTAGCAAAAATCGCATCCTACTGTTCTCGATGGTTCCTGATACACACAGTTCTGAAATTTAGCTCACCACTTTTGAAAAGAGCCACGTCACAAATATATGCTATTAAATCCGAATCTGATATATATCTTCAGAGGCCAGAATTTGAGAGGATACATCTTTTTAATCAGTTCTTACGAAATATCTAATGCTATCTACAAAACAAGGAATCATGTAAGACTAACAGAAATGACCAGGGATTTTCCAACGGAACTTTTGTAAGAGCACATCAATAAGTATCTCAGTACATAAATGTATGAATGTTATGACCATTTGTATGAAAAGCATAAGCAATTATACGATGATGTAACGATTCCGCATATTTCTGCATCAAATATAAATCTGAGTTTTATCTGCAACAGCCCTCTGATTTTCTAATTGATTATTATCCGTTTAATATCAAGTTATCATTCCGAATTGGGACACAAAGTAATCCAACGCGCATCTCTCTCCCTCTCTTTGTCCCTCTCTATCGCTCTCTCTCTCTCTCTCTATATATATATATATGTGTGTGTGTGTGTGTGTATATATATATATATATATATATATATATATATATATATATTAGAAGTGTGTGTGTGTGTGTGTGTGTTCTTGTGTATGTGTATTCGTGCATGTGTCTAGGAAGAGAGAGTTGAATATGCATCCACGTATATAAGTGTCTCACACTTACACACACACACACACACACACACACACACACACACACACACACACAAGGAACGTATATAAAATCTTTGGGCCCGAAATATAATTAAAAAAAAACTTAGCTTCAAATTACCTGTATCTCACCAAAAGTTATATTAGGCAATTGAGGATGAAATATTTCTTTAAAAGCGATTTATCGTCGACTACTATTATTGTTAGTTCAATGTGCAGTGGGTGTCCTTCATCTGTGGCCTTTTCCGTAATTCACTTATCACAGTAAATATCAATGTTTTTTTGAATCGGCTGCACTGTACTCTAAACGATTTTGGTATTCTAAAGCTTTAAACTCATAGTTTGAATATTAAATGGCAAGTAACTAGTTTATTTTACTTCCTGTGAACACAATCAATCATATAACTTAAATCCTGAAGTATTCCCCTTTCCAAAATTACAACATGAATACATTTGACCCGGTTGCTTTAAGATCCTAATGTATCGAAAAATTCACATGAAAATGGTGCCCAATTAATCGTAGGATTTTTGGTAAACAAATCAGTTGCATGGAAAAAAAATGTGCAACGAATGAATTACTATTGAAAAAATACATCGTATATCCACAGGGTCCATTAGCTGTAAGCTGCCATGCTGGAAGCAAGTCAGAAATAGCGAAAAAACAGAAATGGAGAATTAAAGAGGTCAGCAATGAATGTAGTGATCTGAAAGTAAATAATGCATTAAATTTCTAAGATGCAAAATGGTAAACTGGAAAAGAAATAAATACACTTGATACTGGAGTGTTGCTATTAACCGAGAGAAAAATGGAAATAATTTGAAAAAAAAAAAGTCAAAAAGCATATCCTTTATAGTAGCCTCTAGCAATATATATATATATATATATATATATATATATATATATATATATATATATATATATATATATATGTGTGTGTGTGTGTGTATGTATATATATATATATATATACACACATATATATATGTATGTATATACATATATACACACACGCAAATATATATATATACACATATATATATACACACATGTATATGTATGTATATATATATACATATATACACACACACACACACACACACACACATATATATATATATATATATATATATATATATATATATATATATATATATATGTATATTCATTCTCACATTCATTTTCACTCTCATTTCCTCATTTCTTCAACCATTTAACTTTAGTTTCTTTTTTTACATCCATCTTTCTTTTTCAAATTATTTCCACTGTATCAACATACTTGTTGGAAAAAAATTTGGAGGTAAAAAAAGAGCATGGGATATCATCTTGTGTCGATATAGGTAGGAAGAAAGTAAATGAATATTCGGTAGAAGAGGAAGAGATAGAAAGAGTGTGCATATGCCGCATAGGATGATATGAACAGATGATACTTTATTTTAATATGCTTAATGCTGCAGTTATGCTGTTAAAATAGAGTGAGCAAATCGAATTCTTATGACTACGTTTCTGGCATTTCTGGAACAGCAGTAATATTTTTTAATTTCATGTTTCATTACACATAGACAGTTTTATCTTCCCTTTGGGCGACCTATAATGAGACCCTATAGTCTTGATGGTTTCATGATTGGGATCTGTGACCCAGAGACAAATACATAAAAATGGGCTTCCTAATTCGGATGCTATTGAAGTAAAATACAAGCCAAACGTAGTCAATTTTGTTAAAATTGGATTAAATTCGTTTCTCACTCAGTTGTCAAAAAAAGCATGGGGCAATACCGAAAAAAGCTGGAACAAGCGATGATGATCAGGTGTACCTTACTAAAATTTCTAATACAACAATCAGCAGCCATCAGCAAAAGGTTAATTTAAAAAAAAATATTCAAAATACATGGAATGAAATCTGATTGTTGTACTCCTACTAACTTATTAAGTAATGCCTTCGTTGGATTTTTATCTCCAACTTAAAAATCCATCATTTGTAAAATGATGTTCCTGAAAAACAATAAATGGTAATGCACATACACCTCACTACTCATGTAAATGCTCTTTATGAACTAATGCTGTTCATAATTCTTAATAAAAAAATGTCACTTTTATAAATCAAATTTGTATGAATAAGATTTTATTTCTGATCCTCCCACCTACATCTGATGCTATATTTTTTTTGTATACATTAACCACTTCCATCCATACAAAATTCGCTGTTTCATCTATCAAAACTATTGGCCTTTTTCTTCCCTTTCGTCGATAGTTCATTGTATCTGTGATGATCTTCAAAACTCAGTGAGTATTTCTCATAATTATCATTTGTTTGTTTTTGCTGAGATGGTGTGTTTATTCGAAATAAACAGAAAAAGTATCATCATAAAAAAGTTAAAATTCTTCAAAGTTGTGACATTCTGCATTCATGGACTTGAAATGCCTCTAGCCACTTTGTGATTAATGCCACAAAAATATCAGCGCAGGTGATTGTTAATTACTTATGAAACAATAAACTCTCAAGCACATATTAGCACATACACATCCAAATAAACACATGTGCATGCATGATATACATCAGCAGATATTGTTGACGGTACCTGAGGGACATTAATTTAATTTTCCTAATATAATTATCCATACGGAAATCAGCAAATGAATTAAATATGTTTTACACGATTTTCACCTGGAAAAAAAATTACTGAAAAAAGTGAGATTCTCTGAAGAAAACAAATGATGTAGTCCGTTGGTTTGACAGTATTTCAAATCTGACAGCTTCTCCCATCAGTTGCCAGTATGAAAAGGTTGTTAAAGGTACCAACCCCGAAACCTGCAACATATAGTTGACAATATGAAAATCAAGTATACGTCGTGTTGACTGAAACAAGTTTTTATCGATTGTTCCTGTGTTTTTGATGATAATGGTAGATCAGAGTCTCACCGGGGATTAGTTTGGCTCAAATTGAAAAAGAACAAACAATTATTTCGGAAAAACAGGGATGGATACATCCTTCTTTATGCCTATTTTAGATAAAATATTGGAGTTGACGTTTTGTCGGAGAGGCTGCATGGCAGGTAAGTTCTATTGTACAACTCAGGAGGATGTAAATTCCCAATAGCGTTTCAACCTTCTGTTGGAAGATTTATCTACGCATTAAAGATGGGTTATTTTGAAGAGAGAGTGTTCATTTTTGTTCATAACATCGTTGTCAATGAATGCTCTGGATGATCTGGTACAAAGTCACACATATATTTCGACAATTCCGTCGAAATTTGAAGGTAAATTATGCTGATCAAGTTAGTAGGTTTCTTTCAGAAAATTGCAAGTTATAATAGAGAGAATACTGATATATTTTGGCCAACTCTGGACTCCAGAATACTTAATATAATACGAAATGGGAAATCCTTTCAAATGAAAAACTTCCGATACACAAACCAAACTAACCACTATTAGATGATTTTAAAAAAAGAATATTAGCTATTGTAATGACTATTTCAAATTACAATCGGATCACTCACTAACTCTCATCATTATTTTGATCGGCGTGTTATTATGCTTGTTTTATCTCAATCCTTCCACCAGTTTGGTCTTCAAGTATTGAACATTCACCAGTTCCTGTATTTGATCTATTAGAATAGTGTTTCCATCACATGATACATTGATTACGAATAATATGTGAATCAGATAAACACAGCAACGCACTGGCTCCAGAAGATTTAAGGGCAAGCAGCAACAACTCTGTAACATTGATTCAAAAAAAAAGGATTGATGTAAATATGAGAACTGAGGCAGCCACTTTTGAAACATCGAGTTTGAAAATAAAGCAAAAACAATTAAGATTAAATAAGATATATGTAGAACAATTTGACTCATCGTCATGGATGTATTGAGGTTCGATAGAAAGAGTTAAGACAAATAGTAAAATAATACGGAGTAAAAAAGGACAATTTGATACCGTTGTGACTTTCAAAGTGATTCTTGACCTTTAATCTCATTTCATGTCAGCAATAAGCGATTTTAAGAATGTTTACAGACATTTTAAGTTGGTTTCTAATATCTAAGGTTGTTCAATTTGGCAGTAAAAAAGTGTCGATTAAATTTATATCGTTTTAGTTAATGGAGTTTTTATTCATGTAATTGAATGATATTGTAAATTTTCCGTTTTATTTTTTTGAATTTCCACTCTGAAATATATCTATAAAGCTACCGAACCTAGAGGCAATTGGTTCTTTCAAAGAGAAAAAGTTTGTGTTAATAACCCTCACATCTATAAATATTGTAAATGATCGGCGACAAAGACAACCACTAGTTAAATGACTGACACACAAGCAGATACAATTTTATACTTTCTCGCCAAAACACACACTCAAGATCACAAACCATTCACACCAACTCAATATGCCAACCAAAATTACAGCCAATAGTCATTACTCCTCTTACGATTCAACTGATGTAGTTAGGATCACAATTTTCAAATATGAACCCCTACTGCTATTTTGCATTTTAATTTCAGGTTTCACACGTTTTTTGCTTTCCTTACCCCTGTTTTAGTAATTTACATGTATGGTAATATCAACTTTGGAGTTCTCTATGTTTCTTATTTCTACTTAGTTTCTGTCGCAACCATTCTCACATAATATTAATTTCTGATAAACCCTGAAGAGTTTTAGCAAGAAATAATAGGTAACTACTGGGTATCATTTGTCACTCTTATTGCAAGACACGGGCAAAAGCATTTGAATTCAGTCTGTACATCTATAACTGAACAGCTTAGTTCTCAACAAATGCAAACACACACAGACACACACACAGAGACTAACACACACACACACACACACACATATATATATATATATATATATATAGATGTTGTATGCATACGAATATATGTGTGTCTATAGTATATATATATATATATATATATATATATATATATATATATATATATATATATATATATCATCATCATCATCATTGTCAGTCTTTCCACGTATCAAAGACAATTGGTTAGCTTTTTTTATCGTTCATTCCATTGGAGTCTTCAACACTGAGTTATATATTAACCGTGTGAGAATGACTTCAAGAATTTCTGTATAACATGAAGCAATTCATAATCATTCAATTCGATTATATATCCATTTCTAGATACATACATACACATAATTATGAACACAGACACACAGACACAAAGACACAAATGCACACTCGCACACACACACACACACACAACCTCACAGATACGGTGACTGCTAGAAAAATAACAAAAATCCTTCATTGTTGATTGAACAGAGTGTTTGGTTCTTTTCTCAAGGGGTAACCAGCAGAGACGGACATAAGAATGGTTTGGACCATAACAGGTAAAAGAATGGCACGTCCTAGTAACTCGATGAATATCGGCTACTCAAGATTTGCAGTCGAAGAATTTCAATATATCATAACACCAATTATCAGATCCTATCCATTTCCAGATATATACATACGCTTGGAGTCAAGCAGGGACAGGATTCTTTCTGAGAACATGATCATGAACATTTTCTATGTTCGCAAATTGAAAAAATATCTAAATAACCATCACAAAAAGAAAAAGAGTCAGGAATTAAAAATGATCCCCCTGGGGCAAGACTCCAAAACTGGTTGCTCGTGTTCGTTAGATCTCCCCTGGTATTTAAGTCACAGTATGCCTGGCTGGTATATCTTACCTTCATTAACAGGGATATAGAAATGAATTTTTCATCGTTTATATGATATATGTTTTCCGTCATTTTTATGATTGTCACCTTCGCTGTCATTTAAATGATTATCATGGTGTTAATCCCCACGATTTCGATCAGGTTCTTCGCAGTGCGTGTGTGTGAACTACATAGGGATTTGAATTTTATTCATTACACAAAGAAATTGGAGTTTTTTCGAAAGCCATTCCGAATTATGCTTTTGAAATCGTTGTACTGTTTCATTCTATAATGCATTGCAGCAGAGTTTTGCTTTTTTTTCACGTATAGATGCTGTTAAACCATGGGAAGTCATACATAAATGGCATTGTATCACCAGAATATGTCGGCAGCGTTGTTTTTCCTTATCTAGTTTTTACCCAAAAAAATTCAGACCATTAAAGGGGAAACCTGTGCTGATCCTAAACAAGGATGATGCAGAACAATTTGAAAAGTAGACAAAACACTCGTTATTTTGTGTGAGGCCCACGGCTGATACCTTAGAATACATCATTCCCCTTAAAAAAGGAGTTGTTTGTTATGACGAAATCGTTTGTACATCTATTATTTAAAGTAATCATCTCTATTTGAAAATATAAGTATTCTGATGACATTCAAATGTTTATTCTACACTCAATTTCAATTTGTTTTTGTGAAGAAGTACTACATGAAATTAAAAAGTATTGAGGATACATCAGATTTTCTTATCAGCAGCCAGTCCCACATAACATGTTATTAAATCGAAAACATCACATGATAGAAATCTCAAGAATCATACAACGGCCAATAATGCTGCATATAACAACTTATACAAAACCTGTATGATACAGTAATTGCTCATAGATATTATGTACAGCTTCATTCGTTGGAAATCTTTTATGTACCAAGGTCACAGATAAATGAAACCCAACATTGGCATAAGTAGAGACAACATCATAAACAATTGAGATGAGAAGCGATAAGATTGCAAACACAATCAATAAATAAACCTTCTAATTTCCCTGTAGTTTTCTATTCAATACATTGGAGAGAGAGAGAGAGAGAGAGAGGGAAGGAGAGGGAGAGGGAGAGGGAGAGGGAGAGAAAGAGGAAGGGGGGCACAATCAGAGACAAATAGATACATAGAGAAAGACAGAAAGAGAGAAAAGGAGAGAGATAGACCTGTAAGTCGTTTGTATAAGAGTAGGAAAACACATACTCAGGAAAGCTTTGTCATCCTCACAATGAATAAATATCCATTGGCTGCATTTAATCGTTGAAAGTTTCCCATAAATTAGTCTATTGCTCCAAACTGAAAGGACATTGCTTACAATTGATTTGTTTTGATCAAATTTTATCATCGATTTCAATTTTTTTTTTTTTCAAAATGTGAAGGCCATCACTAGGAGACAAAGAGTAAAAAATACATATGTAATGAATGAAATTGACTTAGACTATTATAATCATCACGATTATACATATATATATATATATATATATATATATATATATATATATGTGTGTGTGTGTGTGTGTGTGTGTGAGTGTGTGTGTGTCTGTGTGTTTATGTGTATCATTATTATTATAATTATCATTATTATCATCATTATTATTGGTAGTAGTAGTAGTATTTATATTTGAAAATGTGTATACTATTCGACATGAATAATTGCAAACTGCCTGACATTATAATGAAACTGTTTCCGAAAGTGTCCCAATTAATTACCCGGTGATCGGTCATTTGAGTAATGCATAGCCCAAGATACAAATAGAGCAGTGTAAACTGTTAAAGATTGAAATGAAAATATTGTGTCGAAGCAGTAACAGGGAAAGAGAGAGAGCGAGAAGAAAAGAAAAGAGGGAGAGGAGCAGAACGAGAACTGTGAATGTCAAAAGAAAGGAAACAGTACATTATCA
Source organism: Thysanoteuthis rhombus (assembly GCA_963457665.1). Classification (NCBI taxonomy): domain Eukaryota; kingdom Metazoa; phylum Mollusca; class Cephalopoda; order Oegopsida; family Thysanoteuthidae; genus Thysanoteuthis; species Thysanoteuthis major. Next base: position 62,128,953 of record OY735202.1, read on the forward strand.
TGATAATGAAATGATTGTTTTTGGCCTTTACTGAGGAAATGAAGAGTCCATAATATTCACTGAGAATGGAATTTTCAGCTTCCAAGTTTTACCACTCAGATTTTAGATATTTATATATGTATTCGGCTCGTTGGCTTGCAAATCAAATGACAGTTATTTCACCTGATTTCACCTACCATAAGGTATGATTTCAAGATGCATCATTCGTTTGGGATTAATATTGTGGTGTAAATAAATAAATAAATGAGGAAAGGTATCGTATGATAAATTTGTTTCAAGTTATACTCCTGGAGAGAAATTTGATTGCTTCAAAATTTGACCCTTGAAAATAACAGAATGTTTTTTGAATCTCAACGTAGAGAAATAGTGATCAACATTGCATCTACCCACACATTGAAAACAATTGCTTAACTCATTGTGGGGAGTCTTTCTACCTTCAATTTACTCTAACTCTTGCTTCCTAAAAAGAGATAAATGTTCACTCTAATTGTTGAACAAAAAAATGAGGAAAAACAATTTTTTGAATTTTAGAGAGTGAAATAAAAATAGTTTCCTTAGTTTCGACCAGTGTAAATGGAATGAAATCTTCCTCGATTCTTTCATAACATTTGGGGAAAATTATCACATACACATTCATGTATGATTACGTACGTGCAAATGTTCGATCAGAATAGGATATAAGGTAGAAAAAAAACTTAGAAATGTGTTTATCAGAGAGGAAGTGTAGACCAAGTTCCAGAGAATGTAATCAGAATAATCATCCTCATGATGTCATAGATAGTGATGTCAGCATGTTCTAATTGACGGCTTATTCGCTGGACACAAAGCTAAGGTCATGATTATATCGTTGTTTTACCCTTTCTTCTCTCAATTGCGGCTCACACACGACTACATGGCACTGTTAATTGTACTTATAGTAAAATATATGTTTGCACATCAAAGAAGTGATAATTCATTGGTTTTAACCGGACAGAGTGGTGTGTTCACTTTGCCAATCAGATTTCCTCATACTAAGAGCTTTCATTTGCTCTGCACTGGAAACGTGTTTGAACCCCCTGCCTCTCTGTCAACATATTAGCCATTATGTAACAATTCCATTGACAATTTTTCAAGGTGAGATTTTGTAAAATTATTGCTTCATTTTTCCATGGAATCTCATATATTTTTGGTATTTCCAAGCAAGTCAAATTTATCCCCGGCACGAAATAGAGAAGATTATGATTGTAAAGTATCAGCTGATAAATAACCTCCTTTCGATGGGAGTATAACGCAACGTGCAGACTTTTTTCAAGTTTTGAAATGGATATTAAAATGGATCATTTGATAATTGTCTATGTATGTATCTGTCCGTTTTATTGATTTATGTATTACTGGCACAAGCATTCGTCTGCATATGTTTAAAACAGACAGTATATCAAACTGAGTTTGCATACGTTTCATTATGTCAAATTGATCGTTCTGAAACAAAAAAGCTTGCAGAAATCACGTGGTGAACAGTTTAAAAGGATGGTATAGAAACATTGGAGGTAAATCGAATAAAAATGTATGAGAATTTCGATATACGAGCAGGTATTGATGTTTCTGTCTACGAGAAAAAGTAGGTACAAAAGGAAATGTTGGTTCGTAAAAATTGTATTTTCCAAGAAGTTGAGTGGTATGAAGAATAAATGAGAAGAAAAAGAACAAGTAAGGGAATTTTCAAAACAAGTTAGGTTGATAAAGACGGGTGACAGCTACTCTCTCTCTCTCTCTCTCTCTCTCTCTATATATATATATATATGTGTGTGTGTGTGTGTGTATATATATACATATATATATACATATATATATACATATATATATATATGTGAATATGTATATTTATATATATATATATATATATATATATATATATAGAGAGAGAGAGAGAGAGGGAGAGAGAGGACAGAAAGAGAGAGGGAGAGATAGAGCAAAACTACGAAATACAGGAAGATCAAACAGGAAGTACAAACAAACGTGAAGGGATAAATCAAATATTTTGGTTGAAAATATCATGGAATCATAGTTTGGAACCTAACAAGTCTAAATAAAGGGACAGTAAGCAGAGGTGGATTGCAAACGCTCAGAGTTTTCTCTACTAGTCGGTGAGGAAAAAGCGGATTGGTTTTTGAAAGGATCTTAGTGGAACATCACAAAAATAGAAAGATAATTTTATCTACCTTAAAATTGTTGAAAAGATTTTTCCTGGCATCACATTGAAGTTCTAGCGTTGGTGCATCAACACAGATTGCGTATAACACTTTCGATTATGTAACCATTTTCTCCCAGAAAAGTATGCATCCAAAATACGATATGCTGACTTTGAATTTGCTTATTAATTTGATTAATATCATAACACTCATATGATAGTTATACAAACATACATAAATTTATATACATTTTCTAAGTATTTTTCATTGCAATAGATAAAAGAATAACCACTCATGAATAAAGTAATAAATTTATGTAAATGATACAGTTAAAATAATAAAGATAGTTGAATAGGATTTGAGGATGGAAAATCAAGAAAGTTACGGAGTGCAATAGAAAATTAGAAAAAAAAGAAGACACACATTTCCTAAGTAAAACTTATCATTCTTCATTCATTTATCCGATGTTTTTTTTTATTACTATTGTTATAGTCATTACATTCTTGGGTAGTACTTGCCAATAACTAATGTGTAATATATCTTAGTACTCCATATACAATTGGTATGCTCAGTATAAATCAGTCACATTCAAAATACTTCATTACCATCAGTTTGAATTCTGTATTGTACATCAAATGAAAAATGAATCACTTAACTATCAAGCCTGGTGAAAACTTTATGGTCTGATTGTGTATGTTTCCACTTTTATTACATATATCTTAGTCTTCGAATCATTAAATGCATGTGTTCATTGTTTGTGTCAACACCATAATTTGATTTCATTACAGTATAATATATCTGTATAATGGAAACGCCAATATTCAAATATGTTGAGTAGAACTTCATTCAGTACAAAAGCACCATCTCAGCAATATAAAGTGTTCACGTTGGAGCAATGACAGATCGGATACTTTCGATGTCATGGATTTGGCGGGCAAATTATCCACGTATAGGATGCTTCAAAATATTACAACTTCTTTTTTAAGAGGATTCTTAAATTCAGATACTGTTTTGAAATATTCTTGATAATTATCCCATATAGCTTATTTTCTAACATCAAAATCGTATGGAACTTTTTCCTGTTTTTTTTTCTTCCAACCATATTTGTTCTAGAACTCTACGAGCACTTTGGGCTAAAATCTTGGCAGTCATGACTTTGTCTGCATTAAAAACTTGATGATCCTAATTAGAGGGAATTTATCTCCGTCCAAGAATTGTCTAAAACTTGCTTTTCCCTTCATTTGGTTTTGGTTCAAGGTTATCCATGGATTGGTTTCATTTGAGTTTTTGGTTGAGATTGCAATTGTTTAGGTAACTTCAGATTATTTGTTATTTCTGCTTTTTCACTATTCCTGGCGTATTGCCAGTAGTGATATTTCCTGGGTTGGAGGGTGTTATCCTAGGGTTTGTTTATTTTTTTGCTATTTTTTTTTTGTGCATATAGGAATGTATAAATTGTTCATATTACACACAAGTAGAGACGTTAAAAGAAGGATTATCGAGAATTGCTTTGCTTCTGCCGCTCCCATCATGGCAGTTTTGTATGACAAGACAAAAAAATGAGAAAATTGATATTTTGGAATCAACTCTGATTAACTGTCTGAATCAAAACTTTCCGTAAAGATCAGTGGGTCTGATCAGCTTAACAACTGATTTAAACTTAAACCAAAGGTTAATTTTCTTTTGCTAGATGTGCAAACGGTGTGTTCTGCTACACGGTAGATAAAAACATGGAAAGGTATATTAACATGAAAAGATGAGAGATCTGATAGAAGGAAATAGTCTAATAGAGAAAAAAAGGGAAGCAAGATTTAGAAACGCAGAAAAATGCAAAGAAGAAATGAACTAAGCAAAAGTGGATAAAAAAAGAAAGTGATAAAGAACACATCAATGGATAAATAAATCAGAAAAAATTGATAGTGACAAGAAATTAAGGAAAACAGAAATGGAGACGAGAGAGAAAAAATGAAGAGAAATAAATACAAACAGTTTAGAGGAAAGTCCGGGACTATAAAAAAAAACGCTCGGTAGAAGTATCATAACATAAGAATGATGAAAAGTTGGGAAAAAGTAAGAGTAATAGAAAACCCAAAAGACCAAAAAATGTTACACCTAGGAATATTTGAAAAGGAATATTGATAAAAAATAATCAGGTGAAAGAAGGAGTAATGACAAGTAAATAGTATAAACAATTTCTGGAAGGGAATAAATTACATGAATGACAAACATATCAAGAAGCAAAAAACAAAAACAAAAAAAACGAAACCTGATATACGAAAGCAATAAGTGAGACATATTTGACAAATCTTGCTGGTCAAAATAAACAGACTTTACTTGAACGGAAAAAAACAAATAGATTTTATTTAAGGAAACAAAAAAATGGCAGAAAGTGTAACAACTGCAAATAGAAAACCATAAAACTAAAATGTCAGTTATTGAGATTGATTGAAAATGTGAGAAGTGCGAAGAGAACCAAATTTATAGACAACATTCGACTGCTTGCACCAAAAGAAAGAAGAAAAAAAAGAAGATCACTAAATATCATGTTCACTCAATTTTTTTCAGAGATATGTAGGGCATTATGAAAAGTCAAACACGATATTAACAGGTGATGCATCAAGGTCAAAAACGTTTGAATTCATTTTTATTAATATTCATAATAAATATTAAACACTAACGTACCAAATGAAAATATTGGGAAATCAAAATTTTGGTAGATAAGGTTATGAATAGTTTATATATCGACAGAGCAAAATTTAGTCTTGTACAATATAGTTACTATTGGTAAGATGTGCCGCACTAAACTTCCTTGTAAAAGAGCCAGAGAGATATCGAAAAAATGTTTTTTGATGAACATATCGTGATTATCATACAAATATCTCGTTATAAAATCAGGCTATGTACCCAGTAATGGTAATAGCTTTCAAAAGAGCTCCATAATCTATCCACAAGTTTCATTGTTTCTTGCATAATCGTTCTATACTTTTTAATAGTATCAAAATTTCCATGAATTGTAAGCGTCTGATATCAGCATAATACCCGTTCCAACGTTGTATGTTTAGAAAGCACCGGATTAATGGTGTTTGGCAGTCTGCTGAAAAAGTTGATTAATATAATCGTCTGTTTGTCGTAAGTATTTATGCTAATTATCTCCAGTATTGTAATTTAACTACTCCTTAATTAACTTTATATCTTTTGCCAACCTAAATATTTCATTTTTAGAGTCCGTTCTATAATTTCAGTTGAAATATCATTTTCAGTGGAAAATGACTGAATCGATAAACACTGCAGAAGCTGATATTGGGACTAATATACGGGGCGAATATTAACTTCTCACAATTGAAAGTCGTGTTGTCTGGGGAATATGGTCAGAAAGACTGAAATTTATCCATTCATTCTAAGATATAGTGAAATGTTGTTCATAACAGATTATTATCGGTGTAGTTTAGCTGCCCGAGTTGACTGAGAAGTAAAAATTTAGTGTCATTGTTAAATAATTGATTCTAGCTTCGATTTTGCGAAGTCGAAATTCAATAATATCGGCGACAGACGTATTGATCCATAACCATCAGTCGAAATTCACACAAACGCACACGTGCACATACTGCCACATACATCACATACAAGCAAACACACACACACACGCACACACACACGCACGCGCGCACACACACACACACACACACACACACACTATATATATATATATATATATATATATATATATATATATATATAATATATATATACATATATATAAGGGTAGGTTGAGAAATATTAAGTATTGATATATTGTACACTTCCATGGTAGAGTCTCTGTAGGATAGCATTTCTGTTCGGGTGATATACTTTTAGGTATCGGTCGAGTTAATTGATTTATCATTGAATTTGTAATGATTCCATGGGAAGGGCCTTCAAAATGCATAACTGTCGGGCAGATATACATGCCTATAATTTTTTACTCAAGTGACTTTGTGTTGTCATTCTAGCAAGTGTCATTAAACATCTGGGGACTCACAGCACTATCATACGGTAATTTTACATTTGTCTGTGGTAAGCAATAGAGTAAAATCTTTGGAGAATATAATGAGAATGCAATGAGATTCCCCTCCCCTTGTGTAATTCACCATAAGATGTGATAGATATATCAAATATTAATTTGATTTATCGATCAGTCACTGAGAGTTGACTTGTTATTGTTCAACTCTTCTTGCACTGTGTCATGATGATGGAGATATATTAGCATAATATGCAATTCGATGTCACATTTTTACGTTGTATAAAGCAAGTGTAAAATTAATATGAACTGACATTTAGAAAGAAGTCGAGGAAAAATACAGGCAGTATTGTTTTATGTCTATAGGAATTATCTGGGAAATTAACATGTTATCCAATCATTACTTATTCTACCACTAATCGTCTATAAAAATCACAAATGGTTGGGATTGTTAGAGATCTGCAAGCTAATTGGAAGTTTTATCTTTAGATCTCCAGACATATTGCAAGATAGATATCACAAAACATGGAGTCTTATCCGGTCTACAGTTCGCCTGTGATCAACCTCACCTCAGTTAGCCGGATATTTCGATCAAATTTTATTTAATAGTATCTATCAACAAATAATGGATTACACACACACGCACAAGCACACACACATGCACACACACACACACACACACACACACACACACACACACATGTATATATATAACATCAGTAGAAATAATGCAAGTTGACTACTTTTCAGTTTACATTTGCTTTTGACCCTTTCAACTTTGAGCCTGGATCTCCTGTTATTACTGACGTAAATTGTTTAATTTCGATTTTCAAATTTCGTAATAGTATGATGAGAGGGAAAGTCTATGGTCACTTATGACCCTTCACACTGGCCCCCTCAAAATGCACGTATAAACATACAGAATGATAAAGTAATGATACAATACCAGGAATGAAGTTAGACTTCGGTTACAATGTACAAGGAAAAGGTGATTATTCACGTAATTTATAAATTAATCAGAAATGAATGTTGCTTCAGTACGACAGCTGAGAAAATCATTTTTTTTTTTTTAAATGCTAGTTTGCCATATAAAATAAACTCGTTCCTTCAAATCTATCGCCTGGTTGATACATTCCAACGACCAACTAAAATCTAAATATCAGTCAGAGAGGTGGCTGATGTATATATTTTATCTAGCAACAAACTTTGAATCTGACCAAGGTTTCGTAAAAGGGGTTGCTACAAGCAATTTTGGGGTGATCAATTGTTAGACTTCAATTATGTCAGCCATTGTGTTAACGATCTTTGTAACCCACTATGTAATACTACATGACGTACCTCCAGGTTTCAGCAAAAAGACATACATGTGAAAAAAAAGGACATTTCTTACAGAACTCTCTGACTGAAGCAATTCTTATTTCGGTATAATGCTTAACACATATCCCATTGACTGATTCCTTTGATGCAGAGATACGGGTTGATATTGTAATTTAGAAATAGGAAAAAATTGAGATCAGTCATCTAAATATGCCCCCTCTCGTGGTAAATGAAAATAGTATATCCAATAACCTCTATTATCAATTTGGTTTATAAAAAAATAACCAGTTTCTCTAAATCTCCAGGGTAACAAATATAATTGTTAACCATTTAAATTTGTTTAGTTTGTTTATTCATATAGTCAAAAAAATTACAGTGCAGTTTATATTGTATATATTTTGAATGATCTGTCTGCAGGTTCCATGACTACATTGTTCTTGCATTGCTTTTGTTTATCCTGTTGATATTGATTATTAAGTTATTGAGCTCGGTTATATCATCAATTTCAATATTCTGTTAGAAGTAGTTGACATGTTTAGTTGACTCTTTTCCTTTCTCCAAGTCCTCGCCCCCAAAAGCTGGCTGTGTATTTTTCTTGTCTTGCATAATTTCTTCTAGAGTTTGTATCTACTTTTTTTCTCCTTTCAGGGTGTCGACGTCTCTTCTTCGTGAATGGCTTCGGTCAGATTTGTTTTTTTTCTGCTGTTAGAATCTTTTTTTCTGTTCCATCGTTAATCATGATGATTGTGTTAGCAAGTTCCTCTCCTGCTAAGCTGCATTCGTTTTTTTTTCTATTCAATGGCGGATTTGTCGTAGTTCTCTCACTAAGCCTATTATTTTCTTGGGTTTGTTGCACTCGTTTTTTCAGGCACTGCTTTGTTGCCTCTACACAGAATTTTCCCTTCATTTTTTCAACATGAGTTTCTATGGCTCCTATCAGATAGTAACAATATATCACTAATTTTTTTGTCCGCCTTTTTCTATTTTATCTTCTTATTCTGGCCAACAGCTGCGGTGGTCATGTCCCTCCTGGTCGCTATTGAAGGAGTATGAGCCGGGGGCGTGGCAAAAGTAACTTGGTAACAACTGTCTTCCTCCTGAAGACCAATAGAAGGTCACTAATTGGGTATCTTTCGGCCAGCAGTTTCATGATGGCGATGTAGTATCCCTGGTTGCTGAAAGGAGAGCATCTACTGTTTATGACTGAATATTTGAAATTTTTTGCCCCATTTTTATTGTGATTTGATCTGTTTGTATAGTTATATTCGTTCGGTTCGTGATATTTTGGGGTAGCATCAAACCTTGATAGATGAGTTTAAATTAACGTAATTCTGAGTAACATTGAAACTACACTGTCTCTTACTATTCATAGTATCTTCCCGCCATGTGAAAGCTTATGGGCATGTGCAGCACTTGAAAGAATGGCAGGGCGATTGTCCCTCATGGAATACCGAATACCTATGACACAAAGCAATGGAATTAGCTACGTTGGTCCGTATTTTATGTTTGTTTTAATCAAAACAAAAGAAGAGTTATTGCCATGGTCGTACCTCCCCCTTATTCGTTTCAATTGTACGATAATATTTTTAGTTTAAGAGGTAAAATGATCATCTCCTCCTCTCCTTTGGAACTGAATTTTCAACGTACAAAGGAGTTTCAGAGTATGTATAAATGAACAAAAACAACGTTTAACGATGAATAATAGTACCTGGCAGTCGTTAATTTCCGATGAAATGATTAGAATATATCTGATATGTGAGTGTCTCAGCTTTGACCTTCGCTAAAGTATTTTTGGTTTCAAATAATCAGGCTAGGAATTTTTTTCTCCAAAGCTCAGCTGATCCCAATGTATGCAAATTAAACAAGTAAAGAATTGAAATTTGGTGCAGAACCGATTTCCAAGCACTATCTAGAGCGCAAGCAGTATACTCTACCAACGTGAGGAATCGTGGAAGTAATTATAGTGAGTGCATTGCATTTGTGTGTGTCCAATATACAGGATATCGTAATATTATTCATATAAGCGTACATCACGTTGCATTCTTTAAAATATATTATAATTCCTGCCGTGTCAAGAGAAATAGCCGGTCTTTAATCGGCTGGAAATTGCTATTCTAATGTTGTAGGACCTATCGTACAAGCCACTGACAATGACTAAGAAAAATTCATCGAATTAATACGATAGAAAGCTAGCTTCATGGGCATATGCGTATACATGCAAGCCATTAAACACATATACGTACATACATACGCATGCAAATACGATGACACGCACACAGACCGACATTCATGCATATGTATATATATTTGTCATATGCATATTCAGTTTAACTAATCCCTAATATTGATTAGCTTGAATTTTTAAATGGTGACAGATATATGATAGAAAAAGTTTCTCTTATCTTTACTGTCCTTATTTTGATCCCCTTCGAATTTTGACTTTTCTGACAATGAAAATGACTGTTTTCTCCTGTTTGGAAAATATACTCCTTTCATTACTAACATGTGTGGTATAAGTTAGCAGCGAGTTTGTGATGAAAAATGACATCAAATCTAGTGTGATTTGAACGACTACAAAAATATATTGTGGTTCATGTTTGTAATAACTTCATGATGATTAAATTGAATCTTGATTTACGAATGAAATCAAATAGCCTGAATGCAACAGGCCAATGCTTTACCGTCGGAAATGTTTCAGGAAACCCATGAACCCTTAACCCCCACTACTCTGTCACATTGTCAGTTATAAGAAAAATATATTGCAACTCAGTAAGCTGAAAAATAACAAATTGGGTGCATAATCACATGAAGAATACACCGTAGTGATCAATGATGCTATTTTATTGAGCAGGATGGCCATCATCTTAGAGGATTGTAAGACATTTGTATGGCATTTGCAAGACATGATGTTTGTAAATAGTCCAATTCTGATAACGCCTATTAGTCTCAATACTTAATCGGAAATATGCTGGAATATCCGTATTTAAAGGATTATTTATTCTATGTTTTGCACAACCTTCATGAACACTGTTATCTGTACACTTGTTCTGGGAGGATACACGGATAGATATTAATCTTGAGCTTCTGCAAAACATTTTTCTCGCTCTAATAGCCTAAACCATATGGATATACTAAAACTGTTTGTGTCTTTCTGTAATTGTTCATTAACTATTTGCAGATACAAGGTACACTTAGCTTACTTAGACAGCAGATCAAGCAATCAATAATAAACAGGTACCTGAAATAACAAATTTAACCAAAGAAAACTTGATAGACATCACTTGGCATGAAGAGACATAGTTACTAATCAGGCATTGGTATCGTAGAATTATTAATGCCAATTGGAGACAAATGTTTGCAGATATCATTCATGCAGCTTGGTCCCTTCATAGTTATCAATGTCAGTCCTTGTCTTAAAGTAAAAAGCTAGATTGTTCGCCTCCAACATCCTACACAGTCAATATCATATGTTTTTGTTTTTATCTTGGTTTGATTTTAATAAAGTACTCATTCTTATAAAATTACCTTGAAAATGCAGAATACGATGTTCAAGAAGGTTGAAAGTTATTAAGCATTTTTTTAGAATGATATATATTCTTCTCCGTGCTCTATGGATTTTATCTTTCCCTCTCTATTTTCGCAAGAGGCAATTTGTGCAACCAAGCAAGTCTTTGTTTTGAGTCTACTGCTTCAACATGTTCACTTATCTACCTGAATAATATTTGATAGAATATGTAACTATTTGAGTCGGCCAAATATTTTTTATTAACATCTTGCGATGAAATGAAATTTTTCTTGCAGTAAATCCAGCTCCAAATGCATCCAGCAGTCTCTTATTCCAGTCGAAAAGTGAACTTTGTTTATACTGACGGGAAATGTCAATGTGCATAGATGATTCTATCACACTGAACATTAACTTCGGAAATTCGATGTCGACGTATTGGAGAGATATTTACGTGTATTAGCTGATGTGAGGTTCAAACAACGTGGTTGCAAATTCTATGTAAATATCTAAAAGGAGAGATCGCTGGATAGTTGATCGACACACGAACAGACGGGTACTTTCCTGGAAAAATGAATATGGACTGGATAGAAAAGACATGTATTTTTGCCAAAAAATCACTATTTCACAAACATCTGCATGGGGGTGAGTGCAGAAACATACACCCACACACACGTATGTGCTTACTCTTTCCCTCCCTTCTGTCTCTTGAAGACACATATACACAATCCATACACACACACACACACACATATCTATATATGTATGTGTGTGTGTGTCTGTGTGTGTGAATTGGAATCTACAACTTTTTAAGTAGTATCACGTCTTCCATTCCATTCATGCAGGCTATGAAGACTTTCAGCGGCTGTAATCTTCTTCCAAAATAAAATGCAACTGGTTGTAAATTGGATTGCAGTTCTTACGCGAATACATTTAATGCAATATACATTTGTAGGTGTATGAATAGGGATAATTTTGACAGGGTGCAAATAAGCACACAGACACACGCAAGCACACGCACCCACATGCAAGCGCACACACACACACGCAAGTGCGAGTGCACGCACGCCCCCCCCCACACATATATTTAAATCATGAGTAGAAGATTTTCTCCCTCAATGCTCCTCAACAGATTATACATTCTGTTTCATCTCACAAACATTTTGAGTGAAGCAGAATCATGGAAAAATCTTTATTCATTTTAAAAGCACTCCGCTTGTGGTATCGAGAACTTTTCAAGTGATATCGACTCATCAAATCATTGCATATGCACATGTGTGTTCTATACTTTATCATAGTTCTCATTCGCTCAATCTAACTTTTTAAAACCCTATTCATATGCATATATTTAGAGAGAGAGAGAGAGAGAGAGAGAGAGAGAGAGAAGGAGTGAGAGAGAGAATGGGGGAAACGGGGAAGGGAGAGCAAGAAACAGTTGGGGATATCAGTTAAAATAGATTTTATTAATGCTGATGCTTTTCATTGATCGATACACAGAGATACCAGTCATGCACGCATCCAAATTTTCGATTTGCCACGTTCAGTTTTTTTTCCCGGCCGTTTGAAAAGAGCACGCTTCGGAGTGAAAATGAAGAAAAACCACCATATTTTTTTCATACTGAGTTTCTCAGCATCCTTCTTCTATTATTATTATCATTCCCACTACTACTACTTCACACACACACACACACACACACACACACACATATATATATATATATATATATATATATATATATATATATATATATATATATATATATATATATATATATATATATATATATATCCATCCCTCGGTGGTCGACTCTTTTCACTTCTATCTCGGATGTAAAATAATCATACGACCAGATCAGGGAAGTCGGGGGATCATAAACCCTGATTTCTCTATATTGACTTAGCTCACGCTCTGCCAATAAAACTGTTGATAAATGGAAAGCGCTGAAGAAACATAGATGTCCGTGGAGGAAGCCTGCAAAGTTACCGCTCTCCTTTATATTATAAATCTTTCGTAATAATTGTCATATATCCCCCGTCTCACCCATTGAATTCTTTACCTACTAAGCATAAGTAAGAATGTATGGCACAAGGCATAATAGAGAAAGAATGGTATTCATTAGGGCTAAAGAAATCGGTTGTTGGGAATGGCAAGCTCTTTCAATCTCGAAGCTGTTTTTTAGGATAACAGAATCATCTTACAACAGAGGAATGAGCTCATCTTAAACTATCCTGTCTCGTAACCAACTCAATAGATTCAAATTGTAGATGATTAATTTTCTTTTACAACACAGTGTCAATTCGAACAATAACTGTGCATTCTAAAGAGTGTTTTCTTTTTCATCTCATTTACCTTTCTCACAAAATTTTCTCAACTATTCGTACTTGATCACTTCAACTTTATATACTTATATATATATATATATATATATATATATATATATATATATATATATATATATATATATATATATATATATATATATATATATATATATATATATATGCGTTCACTTGGATGGGAGTATACATATGCGTATGTATACTCCCACCCAAGTAAACGCATCAAAGTTAACATGTTAACACGTTATTAGCAAGATTCAATATAACACATACAAGAACACCAGCCCATTCTTGATGAAAGGTTACTGTTCATGAAAGTTAGTGACTGAGGTATGGAAAATATTTAGTTGATCAAAATGTAATAATCAGACTCATCTGCTTAAGTACTGTTTCAAAAAGACGTATTCGTTCAAATGGTCAATGGAATGATAACACAAAAATGTCGACTGCGACTGATATCAAGTAAAGATCAGAGGAGACTCTATGGTATCCGTATGTATCCAATGTTGAAAACTGCTATAATCTCAAAGAATGTAACATCCAAAATTTATTCACGAAAAGGAACAGCTGGAAGAGATGATAAAAGCAGAATAAAGTTACGTTTCAGGAAAGGGATAAAACGATAAAAGTAGTTAGGAAAATCAGGATTAATAATCAGAAAAAACATTATCTATTTCCTACAACTGAAGGTGAAAACGCTCGAGTTTATAATTGATCATAACAAAAAAAGGTACATTTCTATCATAAAATCTCACAAGTCTGCCAGGCTTTATGTGACTTACGATAATCACACAGATCTTGAACCCCATGTGCTATACAGGATGTACCCGCTAAAGAATATAATTTTTTTTACACAATATGTGTACAATTTTTCCGTATAATCCTCATTCTTTGCAATTTTTATCGTGATAATTGACGATTGGTAATATTTTAATGGTAGAGTAACCTAAAATATAACAGTTGTTGAAAATCTAATCATGCCTAGATTTCTGAATAATTTTGATCTTGAAAAGAATGGTGGCTGATAAATATCAAGCCGAGGTAAGTGAACAATTTCCTAATTTTTTATGTTTCAAGACCAGCTTAACTTTTATTGATATGATGTGATCATACATTTAATGGCCTTATTATGTTGGAAACTTTTACAATATTTTTGTACGGCTGAATAAGTTTGAAACTGACAATCATTTTGAGCTTTAGTTTAGTGAACCTTTATATTTATGTTATTATCATACTACCCGTTGATTGAATTATCATTTTTATTTCATGTCAATTAGAAGGTGTTCTAGACTGCATGAACCCGCACAGTGTTATGGATACAACAAATCGAAAAAAAAAAGAGAAAGAGATGAAGAATTAATAGACTAACCGGGAGAAAACTCTCTGACAAATGGGGACAGGCATAAAATAAGTCCCAACATATTTCATGTAATTGCTCGTTTCTATTCATATCATTCTCATAACTCGTAATTTACTTATTCTGTTTCCCCATGAAAGAAACTTTCATTATGTACTCATACACGTCCCTATATATGTTTATGCTTAAAGAAAGAGGAGACTCGAAGTTTGTAGTCCTAGTAAAATACATTAGGAAAGTGAAAATCAATAACCATAAAATACTGCTGTCTTTACCTCGACCTTACACTGCAATTCACCAGGCTATTTGTTATTTTGAAAGAAAAAATAAACGTACTCAGGATAACCTTTCTCTCAACCGGCTGGAGTCTCATTATCTCTCATGAGGGCACATATCTTGACTATAATAACTTTACATAAACCTTAGGACCAATACTTTATTTGTTATGATTATTATTTAAATATCAGTCCTTTAAAAGCTATATCAATGCGTGTACCCATACTTTCTTTGAAAATACAATCCTTAATTGAATAAAATTTATATCACAATTATTTCCTTCTATCTTTGTTGTTTCAACCAACACTAATTACCTCCAATATTTTGTGCATTGTTCGTAGTGTATTCGAAGGCATATACTGATGCATGATTAAATAAACTGATTGAACAATCAAAGATTATGGCATTATCCGTATAATTTATTATAGAACATAATCCTAGGGACCTCACATAATACTGATGCAGGATGAAATATGTGTTGCCCACTCTCTTCCGAGCATTCCCCAAAATCACATCAGTTTTCCACAAAATGTACATCGATCAATAGTAAATATCTTTAAGTTTCTATTACTCCTCTAATCATCTTCACATATATCAACAGCTCAGTGATTCGTACAGCATCCAAGCCAAGCCAAGCCTACGGATGCTTTCTTACTTGTAAGTTGGATTTCTATTTTTGGTCCAAGTCTATCATCACAACACAACGATGTTAAAAATTGTGATGTTTTCTATTCATGTATTCTTTTTGTAGAAGCAATGATTATATCAATTGTTCTGTTGTAGCTGGGGCATTGAGAAAATGGACATGCTGTTGGTACCAATATTCTGAAATTGATAACGCAGACAGGGACAGGGCGTTAGATCCACACATCATTTGTTCTTATGTGCACCTGCCGTATGTGAAAACAAGACAACGATCATTCATTTTGTCGGTCTCTCAAAGGTAGTTGGAATTCAAAAGATGAATAAGAATAAGAAAGAATGAAAGTAGGCTTGCAAAATGGATGAGAATAAGAATACTAGATCAGCAGAAATATGTGGAAGGAAAAGTCTTCCAACTGACATTTTTTCATTCTCTCTTTTTTCCGTTACCCTTTTTACATGATGCTTTTATTCTTAGCTCTCTATTTTTCCTTCTCTTTGAAAAATAATTTTATTTCCACTCGTATATTTTCCAGTTTTTGTTCATTTCTGGGTCAGGGAGGCTGTTTTATGATCGCTTGTTGCCAGTACTTCCTCTGTCGATTTGCGAAATACCAAATCTAGGCATGATTATCGCTAAATTCATCAAAGTTAATGCAGTTTATTCTGGTTCATTTGTCAAATCAAATTTGGAGAGAACAAATTCGATCAAGTTTGCTCTATGAGATCAAAATCAGAGGTGAAGTGGTGGAAACTTTTCCAAATATCAACCAATTATTTGACCCGGGCTCAAATTTCGAAAGAGGAAAGGGTAGATTAGCTCGACCCTCTGTGATTTACGATATCTTTCTGATAATCATTGTCGACGCAAACCCCTGTAAAAGATTTTGAAAGGTTGCAGAGAAAATAAGCATGGAAGATTCAACAGTTGCTTGATAATTGTCCCAAACAGAGGATAAACAGATAAGTTTGAAGTGTAAAAATTTTGACCCCCCGAACCGAACGCAGAAAAGTTCACCAATCACACTGAAGAACCTTTAGAAATTTTCAAGCTATTCATCCAC